>CM076985.1:631125-646125 GCA_039105355.1 Benthosema pterotum | reverse complement strand
GCAAAACATGAGACATGAAATAAACATGGTTAGTTCAGTTGTCGCATGAATAGAGTGCAAAACAATATAGTCCGTCGAAGCAACTAAGATTCCAGGCAGGTGGTACATAATGAAACATTTGTGGAAACAGTACATACCTGAGCTGACCAGATGAGGTTCCTGTCCTCTTCTTGGTGACGCCATCCCTCTTCTTGGTGACGCCATCCCTCTTCTTGGTGGTGGTGGTCACCTTACTAGGGGGAGAAGAAACAGAGACAGAATCAGTTTCCGTGTCCGACTCATCAGTCAAACATGGAAACCAACTCACCTGTTCGGGAGGAGCTCCTGGCGTGTCCTTCACCCCGTGGTCCTGCAAGGAGGACATGGAAGATTAAGCATTTGTTCTTTTACACAGTAAAATCTATGAAGGCACCGAAAAACCTTTTTGGAAAACACTTGACATACAGACAGTATAACAATGCATTTATTCCCCCCCAATAAACTGATGATGGGACCACACGGAGATCAGTTATTTAAATTATTCATTGTAAAGAATTATTCTTCAAAGACAATGTATCAAAGCATGGTGGCAATGCAATTAAATGGGTATTTCACTTGCAAAAAAACTTGTGGTTAAAAAAATGGAGTTTTAAGTTAAGATGGGTTTGTATCAGAAGGAGGCCGATATGCTAAAATAGCCTACACATCAAATATCTAAATACTGAATGGAATAACTTGTTATAAACTGTCTGGGGTGTTCACATGAGACTGAGTAGGCCTAGACCAGTGGTTTTCAACCAGTGGTCTGGGTCTTTACGTTGAATCATTGCAAACGAAAGACATTAAAACATCATGAGCAAAAAAAAAAAAAAAAAGATTTTGCAGTCTTTTTAAATTGTATGTCTTCAAAATGTGATAACTGAACTGAATAATCAATGAATATACGCAGTGTTCACACGATCAGCTGTCCGGTTGTAATGAATTCTGGGGCCGGCCGTTAAGTAATCTCGGTCCCTGCCACGAGTGAGTGAACATATTCTAACCGTTAAACGATTCCCATCTCGGTTACAGCAGCCGAGAAAATAACCGCTGTACGACACCACAATTTAACTTAAATATGAATAATACAAAATTCATCATGAATCCTGACAGTCAAATACATCGAAAACAACGATAGGACGTTACAATAACGTTCCAAAGCAGCAGTTAGGACGGCCTAAACAAACCGTCGGACTAAAAGTAACATCTCATCTTTAACATCTGTCTTACAAGTTTACAGTGCAAAAACGTTAACTTACCATCTCTATGCTCTTGGCAGGTAACGATCGACGTCGGTGTGTGTAAATGTTCCAATCAGTTGATCAGTTTAGGTGAAAAGTGAACGAACAACAGTAAATAGCGTCTAGTCTCAGCAGTGGTCAGTGTAGAATGAATGATGATCAGAGAACAAATTAGACAATTATTTAATTTCACCTGTCGCGTGTTGTCTGACTGTCTCATTTGCATATACGTCATCAACCAGTGACGCGGAGCGTGACACCAACGCCCTGCTCTGATTGGCCGAAATCGCCACTACAAGCCATCACAAATATCACGACAATCAAAATGATTTCGTAGCTTGTGTATGAATTCAGAACAATGTGTTGAAATCAAATCAATCAATCAATCAAATCAATAAAGTAATCTGAATCTGAAAAAAAATCAGGGGTTGACACTAAGGTCTCCGAGGCACTTGCCCATCGGGCAAGTGCAAGTCAGGTTCTACTTGCCCTCAGGTCATGGTCACTTGCCCCCCAAAAAATATATTGTAAATTTTGCATTTAAGTTTACTTCCTACTTGGGTGCTTTCCCTGAGAGGGTTCCAGGTGGTCCCTGAGGGAGCGGTCCTATGTTCCCCGGGTCCTATGTTCCCCGGGTTCTATGTTCCCCGTTTTTTGTATGGACCGGGGAACATAGGACCCTTTTTAAAGAAAAGGGTCCTATGTTCCCCGGTCCATACAAAAACGGGGAACATAGGACCCTTTTCTTTAAAAAGGGTCCTATGTTCCCCGCCTGGTATCTGAACATGGAACAAGACGGGAATGTTTTTGTGCGTGACTCTTGTCTTACTAGGCGTAAGGACAGTGACAGTGTTGACATTTCTTGCGCGCAACACCATACAGGGACGGGTGCTCAATTGCAATATCGACAGCGGAGAGGAGCGATTTCCCGAACTTGTTGAGGTGTCAAAGGCAAAGAAAACAAACAAACAAAAAAAAACGTTGTGTCACGGAAAAGTAGGCTAGTATCTTTTAAAGTGTCACCATTCAAGATTGGCATCTTATTTTCTGGTTTGGCGAGGTTGAGGACTACGATAGACACAAGCTGCGCTTCACAGCAAGCACTGCAACTATGTCTTTTATTGTTGTTCTTCAAACATAACTTCAAGTTTAGTTCCCTTAGTTCCAATCCTGTGGGTGCCTTCACTGTGCCATGCAGTAAGATCAGGATTAAGGACTACAGGCCTACTCCCGCGCCAGGACTACTCCAGCCCGGTCCGTGTATCATCCGATCATTCTAATAGGCCTATTCAATTTAACATGACAAACTAAAAACAGAATAACAACTCGATATTTCGTTTTCTCGTTTCTTGTTATCGAAAATTCAGGAGGTTAGTGCTTGGTTTCTAATTACTCTTCAAAGCAGAAAAAACAACAACAAACGGGATACCAAAACGAAATATTGACTCGTAATATAGCTTTTACTTTTAGTTTTTTTTTTCTCTCTTCTACATAAGCCTTCCCATGGATGACCATTGAATGCGCTATGAGCCTCATGCTGGCGTTGCAAAACGTGATAGAAGTTTTATTCCAAATTTCCCATGCAGTCATGGTGTTGAACGGTGAAATGTGTTGTAAAGTTGGTGTGCCTATCTGACAGCAGGGAAACTTTTTTATCAGCCTATTATTATGCTATTTAATGCGAGTCCACATGCGCACAAGTCGAGGGCGGGAGTTTGCGTTGCCGTGCCCTCTGTCTGTCACCGCACAACGTCACAGTGTTTGTGAACTTGGGTAAAATGCCAACTTGGGGCGCAAAGTGACCATGGTGTCCTATATGGGGCAAATTGTCCACAGGCAGCGTGTGTAGTCAGCTCCCTCACTCGCTTAGTGGTTGCCTGACATGCCCACTTGCTCAGAAATTGCCATGCGTAATGTCTCCAAAACCAGGGAGATATGTTCCATGGTGATAGCCCACAAAAGAGAGATCAGATTTAGCTCACCCTCCGACTCGCGCGCGCGTTAGACTCCTTGGTCCGTGTTTCAAGACGGGTCTGGTGGGTAGCCGACATCGTCGCAGACCCCTAGCGCCCGCTGTACGAGGGCCGGTCCCCGCCCGGGCGGCGCGGCGCGGTCAGGACGCACTGAGGACAGTCCGTCCAGGTCGGCAGCCGCGTCGGGGGCGGGGGGCCCCGTGCCCGGCCGCGGCCGGGCAGGGCGCAGAGATGATGAAGATTTTGAAAAGTTCAGTTTTATTTCATGACACCCCCTCAATTAGAGTCTCCTCGCGAGGCCATTGTAATATCTGCGGGAGGCTGTTTTTCCCCTAATTATTAGGCTCTTGCCCGTGCTCAGTGGCCGAGCCTGTCCGAGATGCATTCTCTTCTCCCTTAGCCTACACGCATAAGTAGCAACTACTGTACTGTAAATGCGTATATTTGGAATGAGCGGGGAACATAGAACCCTTTTTTGAAAAGAGGGTCCTATGTTCCCCGATATGCGTATATTTGGATTGAGCGGGGAACATAGAACCCTTTTTTGAAAAGAGGGTCCTATGTTCTGATCCAGAAATGGTTGGGAAAATAGGGGGACCGCCTTCTATTTAGACATCCCGCTATTCCGACATTGATTTGTAATTGTCTGAATAGCGGGACGTTTCTAAAAAATAAAAAGTACCGCTATTTAGACACGGGAGACGTCCCGCTATTTAGACAAGGGAGACGTCCCGCTATTCAGACAGGGGGGGGGGGGTGCACGGCCATTCACAACTCGGCCAAAAATGCGCTCCAACCCCGCCCCCTCCCACGGAATATACAGCACAGATTGCAGATTGGAATATATGGACAGACCCTCCATGCTCCCCCAATTTACTTCCCAGTGTCGGTCGATCTCTCTCTCTCTCTCTCTCTCTCTCTCTCTCTCTCTCTCTCTCTCTCTCTCTCTCTCTCTCTCGCACTCACGCACGCACGCACGCACGCTCGCTCGTGTGTGTGTTATAGGCTACTATATTTGTAGGCTACTACTATTTGTATGTATGTACTGTATCATGTATGCTGATCACCAGCGACAGCGTCATGTCGCCAACCCGCGGCTCTCTCTTTGGCTATAGTTTCATGCGCGCGCGCATGTATATGTGTTTGTCCACCCGACCCGTCCACGTATGTCGTGCATGTTGGGACAGCAGAGTAGATACTTTTCTCGGTGGTTCATTTTAATAAGGCAGTTCACTTCTCACTGTTGTCTGCCTGCCTGCCTGCCTGTTTGTCTGTTCTCTGTCTGCCTGTTTGTCTGCCTGTCTACCTGCTTGCCTGTCTGTCTGCTATTATAGTTAATCAAATTTGGAAGAGCTTCCCATGGTTGTTGTCTGCTGTGATTGAACAGTAATGACCTAATTCCCTAAACATACAACTTGAAACTGGCTGTTTGTGGTACGACTGCACTGGCAGTGTTTGTCTTTTGTAAAGTCACACACATAAGTGTGTGTGTGTGTGTGTGTGTGTGTGTGTGTGTGTGTGTGTGTGTGTGTGTGTGTGTGTGTGTGTGTGTGTGTGTGTGTGTGTGGGTGGGGGGGGGGGGGTCTCAAAAACAAAAAAAAAATCAACAAAATCACTCTTTTAATAATAATGCAAAACAAAAATCGCCCTTGGAACAATTATAAAAACACAAATTTAAGAACAATAAGAACAAGAACAATAATATAGCTGCAAGCAGTAATAAGACGGGACCAAGCAACATTTTGTTTCGAAGTCAGACTGCCACTCTACTGACTGAACTATCCAGACTGAATAATTTCCTTCATTGTTGTTAACAGTATGGCAGTGCGACAAGCACAAATAAGCCATATGTAACCCAGGTTAAAACTCAATGTAATGGTAATGGTGGTTATAATAGCAGGCAGACAGACAGGCAGGCAGACAAACAGGCAGACAGACAGGCAGGCAGGCAGTGTTCCACCAATCTTTTCTTTTTTTTTTACACCTATGCAGTCAACTTTGAATCGGTCTGCGGCCCTTAAGAGCCACATGAAACCAGCCAAAGAGCCGCATGTGGGTTGCGAGCCATGGGTTAGCCACCCCTGCCCTAGAAGGAGGAAGAGAGGGAGGCCCTAGACAGGAGAGGAGCGATTTTTCAGTTGCCACCCAAAATAAAGCAGCGGGGGTGGGAAGGAGCGCCTGTTTTATCTGCCGGCTACTACTAGTAGGGCGGGGCGAAGCATAATTTTACTGAGGTTATGTTTAGGGTTAGTTACCGCATAAAGCACCGTCTAACTCTAACCCTAACCTAATTTTAAAACTTAATACAACATTTCCACAGGGTTTAAACCACTATGAAAGATAATTAAGATTATTTATCTCAGACCTAGATAGACTCCTTCAACAAAGATGGCGAATGCAAACATTCTCTGTATTGTACTCCTACATAATGTTGTAAGAGAAAAAACATTGAAGTCTTTTACCACAAATCTAACCCTAACCTAAACTTCACCCTAAACTTAACCTCAGTAAACATATGCCTAAACCTAACCTAACGCTATAGCTAAGCGGAAACTTGATGCGATAGTTTAGTTGGTGATAGAAGCATGACATTTGGCACAGATGATCTATATATGATCCTAAACAATAATCAGCCTCGGGCCACACAGAATTCCAAGATGGCAGCCCCCAAAATCCAAGATGTCCGTCCAAAAATGTTTTTTTTCCTTCATAACTCGAAATGCAAAGATTTTAAATTTATTTTATTTTAAATGTATTGAACGTTAATATAAAGTCGGGCATTACGGACATTTTGATCCCAAGTACATGTCTGTATGTACTACGGTTACAACATATACATAGTGATGAGGCACCATAAGTGTAACATTTTGGCACGTTTCACTCTTTAACTCAAAGATCGCTTCATCACCATATCTTCTATTTTCAGGAAATGGACCTACATGTATCTGCTATCATAAACCTTTTCAAGTTTTTCAATTGATGAAACGGGTCGGGAGTTATTAAACCGATCGTGAAGGGCTGTTTCAGTGCTAAATTTGCTGCGTAACATAAGCCACCCAGAAATGTCTGTGCATCTGTCCTTCACAATAAGTGTATATGTGAAGCGGACGCACCAAGTGTAGCATGTGTCATAGTATAATGGTATAATATGCTAATAGGCGTAATTGTGTAATGTATGCAATTGCAATAGTGAAATAGGGCTAATAGTGTAATAGTGTAATGTATGCAACAGCGGTATACATGTGTAAAAGTGTCATAGTGTAATAGGGTCATGGGGTAATATGTGTAATAGCGTTGTAGTGTAACTAGTGTAATATGGTAATATGTATAATAGTGTCATAGTGTAACATGTGTAATAGTGTTATAGTGTAACATGTGTAATAGCGTAATATGTGTAATAGTGTAATAGGGTAATATGTGTAATAGTGTCATAGTGTAACATGTGTAATAGCGTAGTATGCTGATTTTGTAATAGGCTAATACGTGTAATAGTGTAATATATGTGCATTAGGGTAAGAGTGTGATATATGCAACAGTGGTATAGTGTAATTGCCATATTACACTATTGCACATACATTATACTATTACACATATTAGCCTATTGCACTTATTACACATAATACACAACAGCATTATTACCCTATTACACTATACCACCATTGCATATATTGCAAGATTACACTAATTAACATATATAACACTATTACACCTATTAGCATATTGCAATTATTACAAATATTACACTATTACACATATTACCCTATTACACATGTTACACTATGACACTATTACACATATTACCCTATTACACTATTACACATATTACCCTATGACACTATGAGACTATAATACATTACCCTATTACACTTTTACACATGTTACACTATGGCACATTTACACATATTACCCTATGACACATGTTACACTATGACACTATTACTCTGTTACATCCCCCTGTCTAGGGTAAGGGGATGCGACATAAAGATGAGGAGACAGCTTTACAAAAATATGATTTCTTTTATTGACTCTGTTTTTGTTGACAGAGTTTAGATATTTTCATTTAAAATTCAATGGCTTCAGGGTGTCAGTTTACATTATAAAACAAACTAACTAGAAAACAAGTATCCCCTAACTAAAATCCCTAAAAGAAAGTAACAATTATAAACCTAACTACTCTACCTAAGAATTACAATAAAGTTAATCATCAAACAAAACTTACTGAACACCCCTACAGGGTGGAAAGATCAGGGTGTAACAATAAACAGGAAAACACAACACAATAAGTAACTTAAAACTGACTAAAGAAATAATCAGTAAATGCCAAAGGTTACTTAAAGGCAAACATAATACTAAGACAACTAAAGACAAGACTAACTTAAGAGAACCACTAAACAAACTAAAAGAACAAAATACTCATACATAAAGGCAGCATGGTGAAGGACAGAGGAATGGAGTCTCTGCTGCAGAATCAAGCTGTCGCCCTCACAAGGGTTGAAGACAAACTGAGCACTTTTATACAAGTAGGGTTATTGCCCAGCCAATAGGAACCAGGCTGTGGATGGGACGGGCGAATGAGGGAGAGGGGCAGGTCCAGGAGGGACCTGTCCATCTACAGCCACCTGCTTCCAATCACCACTGCACCACACCCACTCTCTCCAACACTTCTCTCTCTCCATTCTCTCACCATTCACCACCTTAGAAACACAATAGGAAAACAATATAACACAGGCCACAAATGATACAATACAATAATTCCCAAAGTAACCATTTACAATAACAATACTAAGGACCTTGGTCCGTAACATACACATATTAAGAAATTACACTATGAGACTATAACACATATTACCCTATTACACTATTACACATATTACCCTGTTACACTATTACAAATATTACCCTATTACAGTATACCACTATTACATATATTACACTATTAGCCCTATTACACTATTACACCTATTAGCATATTATACCATTATACTATGACACATGCTACACTTGGTGTGTACGCGTCACATATACACTTATTGTGAAGGACAGATGTACAGACAGAAATTTCTGGGTGGCTTATGTTCGCAAAATATACACAGCAAGTTTAGCACTGAAACAGCCCTTCACGATCGATTTAATAACTCCCGACCCGTTTCATTAATTGAAAAACTTGAGGTTGTTTATTATAGCAGATACATGTAGGTCCATTACCTGAAAATAGAAGATATGGTGAGTTAAATAGTGAAACGTGCCAAAATGTTACACTGATGGTGCCTCATCACTACGTATATGTTGTAACTCAAGAACCATAGTACATACAGACATGTACTTGAGATCAAAATGTCTGTAATGCCCGACCCCATATTAACGTTCAATACATTTCGAGTTATGACGGAAAAAACACATTTTTGGACAGACATCTTGGATTTTGGAGGCTGCCATCTTGGAATTTTGCAGGGCATGCAGTACTATTAGAAATTGCAGAGTGTGTGTGCCAATTTTCATGCCTGTATCACCATTTGATTGACTTCATTTGTAACAAGAATCAATGTTACAAATGTCTTGCTCTCCTCAATCTGTGAAAGTACCTATATGCTGTATCTCACGAACCGTAGGAGATACAGACACGTACTTGGTACGTGTCTGTACCAGGTACGTGCCAACTTTGTATTAACTTTCAATACATCTATGGGGCATAAAATCAATGCATTTCAAGTTATGAAGGAAAAAACCACATTTCTGGGCAGACATCTTGGATTTTGGCTGCCGCCATCTTGGAATTCTGCGTGGCCCGAGGTTGATTATTGTTTAGGGTCATATGAAGATCATCTGTGCCAAATGTCATGCTTCTATCACCAAATGAACTATCATGCATTAAAAACACCATTTTTCCGCCTAGCTACTAACCATAACCTTAGTAAAACTTCCTTCGCCCCGCCCTACTAGTAGTAGCTGGCAGATAAAACAAACGCTCCTTCCCAACCCCGCTGCTTTATTTCGGGTGGCAAAATCGCAGGAGAGGAGGGGGTCGGTCTGTCGGTCAACATGCTAATACCACTGCCAATGCCCAATGCTAACATGCTAACATTTCATGCTAACATGCTAATGCTAACATGTTAACATGCTAATGCTAGCAGGCTATCATGCTGCTGCTAGCTAACATGCTATTGGTAGCATGATAAGATGCTAACATGTGAATGATAGCATGATAATGTTAAAATGGTAACATGCTAATATATTACTGTTAGCATTAGCATTGGTACATGCTAACATGCTAATTGGTACATTGGTACATGCTAACATGCTAATGCTAACATGCTAACAATAGCATGATAATGCTAATATGCTAATGATAGCATGCTAATGTTAACATGCTAATGCTAGTATTAGTATTGGTACATACTAACATGCTAATGCTAACATGCTAATGCTAGCATTACCATTGATACATGCTAATGCTAACATGTTAATGATAGCATGATTATCTTAAGAAGCTAATATGCTACATACATGCTAACATGCTAATGCTAACATGCTAATGGTGACATGCTAAAGATACTAACACGCTGGATACATTAGCATGTTAGCATTAGCATGTTAGCATGTTAACATTAGCATGTTAGCATTAGCATGTTAGCATGTTAGCATTAGCATGTTAGCATTAGCATGTTCGTATTAGAATGTTAGCATTAGCATGTTAGTATGTTAGCATTAGCATGTTGCTAGCATTAGCATTGGTACATGCTAACATGCTAACGCTAGCATTAGCATTGACACATGCTAACATGCAAATGCTAACAATTAGAATGTCTAAATAGGGGTATGTCTAAATAGGGGTATGTCTGAGTGGGGGTATGTCTAAATAGGGGGATGTCTGAATAGGGGGATGTCTAAATACCAGCATGTAACCGGAACATAGGACCCGGGGAACATAGGACCCGGGGAACATAGGGATGACCCCGTCCCTGAGAGGGTTCCAGGTGGTCCCTGAGAGGGTTCCAGGTGGTCCCTGAGAGGGTTCCAGGTGGTCCCCAGCTAAGTTGGTTAACCAGATGTAACTCTTGAGAACGTAAAAATGAAACCAAATGGACCCTTGCGGGTCCATTTGGTTTCATTTTACACTCTCAAGAGTTAAAATTCATCACCTTCATTAGCCCATAATGGTCATAGACCCAGTCCCTGACCCCAGCAAAATGATAGTTTGGAACCAAATGAACCTGGGAGAGAGATAGGTAGAGATAGCTAGAAAGCAGGGAAAGACACACTTTCCCTTGTTGCACACTTGCCCGATCGGGCAACCAGGTAGCAGTCTTCACTTGCCCCACCATTTTTTTTTTTTTACTTGCCCCGGGCAAGCGGGCAAGTGTTAGTGTCAACCCCTGGAAATGTATGTATTTTATGGTCTTTTGGGTTAACATTTGTTATTAACTAATACAAGTAAAGATTAATTTGACAGTAAATCTGCCATTAAGCTAGGAAAGCACAGGAGAGAAGACACAAATACTTCCCACTGTGTCTTTAGGTGGATTCAGAAGGTTGTACAGTGCCACCTGTAGGACAGTTAGAATAAGAGTTGGATGTCAACAGGGCCGGATTTGCCATTGAGCTAGGGGTGGGCTACAGCTACAGCCCGGGGACCCCCGGCTGCTGGGGCACCCACGTGATGGCCAGTCAGATATCACGTGACTCATAGAAAAAACATTGCCGTTATTTGCGATCAGTTTCTGACCCCCCAATGTCGAAACTCTTCACTGGGAATGAACCTGGAAGTAGGCTAAAAGTTTGTTAGGTCTCTGCCATGTTGTAAATGTAAACAATAGTGGATGGATGGATGGATGGATGGATGGATGGATGGATGGATGGATGGATGGATGGGATTATTGGGATAGCATGGCAAATTAAACATATGATTTAAACAACGTAGGCTATGGTAAGGCTACACACTTTTGGGATTACGTTAAACACAGACGACTCCAATAGGTGAGTGCTGGTTAATTCCATTAAGTTTCATTATAAGTGTTTCTAGTTCATGTTCATTTGTTCATTTAATGTTGGAGTGTGGACTAGTTTAGTTTTCACCGCGACGACAAGTTGTATTCTCCGTCCTTGCATGCAGTGAGTTCTAATGTTTGCCAGTAGTAAAGTGAAGAACGTTATCCACTGGTCCACTGTTGACAGTGGGATTTAATTTCAGTTGTAAACAAGGTTAACACGCTACCATGACACTTGAAACTGAAAGGAAGGTTATCCTAGCGACTGCTCTACTGTGGTTCATCATGTTGGCCACTATTGTAAACAAGTGTATGCAAGTGTATGCTTAACTAGTGTGTCCAATCAGTTTTTCAGATTTGATGTAGTTGTACTTGAATTGTACTGTAATTCTCCAAGCTGTTATCAGTTTTGTAGCAGTGTGTACTTGACTTGTACTGTAACTCTCATCTCTGTTAATAAAAAATTCATTCATTCATTCATTCATTCATTCATTCATTCATTCATTCATTCATTCATTCAACTGTGGTTCATCATGTTGAGGGCACATAGGCTACTGAAGGCCAGGGGTTAATATGCTGCGATTCAGCATGTGTAAGACCCAATGTCAATGGCTGATGTGACAGGCAGGGTATTTAAACTCTCTAGCCTGGTTGCTTCTTCCTGTCTTCCATCTGCATAATCAAAGATTGAACTTGGGTTAGCTCTGATGGCCTGTTTTCACAACCTTGGATTTAAACCAAAAGCAGGTTTGTTAAATTCTGTTCTGTACAGCCTGGTTTATTCTGTTTCAAGCAGATGATCTTGGCCAACCAAGATCATCTAGCCTGGCCAAAGGAGTGTGCACACTCCATTTGATTCCTCCCAAACCCATTCTGGGGGAACATTCGGCATATGCAGCCATTTAATGTAATGGCATGTCGTTTAATGCAGACTAAAAAAAAATAGGGCAGCCGCATACTTTTAATACACTGTACTGTTGTCAAACATGTTACTTTGTCCGTGCCATCCTTTCTCTTACACACACACACACACACACACACACACACACACACACACACACACACACACACACACACACACACACACACAAGCAAAAACCAATCATTGACATTTGTCATTTGTTTGTAACTTTAATAATTAAGAACAAAACAAACAGAAGACTTACAAATCAAGTCAATCAGAAGTCACAGTTGTGACAGAAACGAATCATCTCAGAACAGAAACTCCTTCAGTAACTTATAGTATAGTAGATTGCATAGTAAAGTGGACACTGCGGTTGCTACCAGCGGCCACACAGCAGCTCCAGGCAGAGCAGTGAGGCCAAACGACTCCACAAAACACAAAGTACAATATATGTCAACATTGGCCTAAATGTTACACTCTCATTTCAATTCGGACACAAAATGTCAGAATCGATGAATACATCTAGGAGTCTGTATTTGAGTCCATATTTTAGGCTACATCAAGTTCACTTCAGAGCTCTGGTTGCCCTTAAAGTGCTAAGAGTTTCAGGCTGCCCTCTCCCCATCAGACCTGATAATGCTGTAGCATTATAGGCCTACGTCTAAAAAATATATATATATATAAACAAACAGGCTGGTTTTTCCCTCTCTGTAAAATGTTACGTTTATGAGGTGACTTCCCAAAAACCTCATGGTAACATCGTACACGTACGTAGAACAAAGAAGATGTGCTTTTAAAACCACTTAAACCCTATTTCAGTGACCAGAGTTCCCCAGCTGGGGTCTGTATTGGGTTCCCTCCTTCCCCCCAACATTGGCAGCATTGGGATACTAGGATTCCAGTGGTTAACATGGAGTGTTAAGTGTACATACATACTGTACGGTACCAGAACAATAATTTTTAATTCAGTAGAATGCCCCAAGTGTGTCAATTCACTTTTGTTCACTGATCTTTGATGCAAGCTGTGGAGACTAGAGGTTGAGCTGCTACTGTAGGTGTTTTTTTTTAGAAGGAGGGACAACTGTAGTTAAATAAGGGAACGCACCCGCCTGTAAGCCAAAGATCCACTTCCCACAGTCTCCTAGGATCACCAGATGTCCCTCATTGTGTGGGACAGTTACTCATTTCCAGGACTTTTCCGATGTCCCACAAATTCAGCACAGTCCCACGCTGTTCAGTGTTCAAATGCCATAATATTTGTCTTTCTGTTGTCTCTTTTCCTACTATAGATGTGTTAAAATAAGCCAAGTATTCCCCTAGTGCCACCATATATTTCCAACCTACCCCAGAGAGGCCACACCACATTGCAATACTTCTTCCCTCAAGTGAACACTTTAGATCTGGTCAACCAACAGCCTGCAAGACCTTAAGCATGAAAAGTGCTCACTTGCAAATCATATCCTTTGGCAGATATAAAAGGACGAACCCAATCGTCCATATCTAATGGAAGAAGAGTGGACTCACTCTTGCAGAGCAACTTGGAAGAGAAATTTGCAGTCAGAGATATTTCACTTTGTGTCATTTTTTTCAGTGCAAGTGATCAATTCATCGCTAATCCGATGTCCACATCATCTCATGTCAGTCAATCCATTAAAAAAAAAACACTTTCTACAATCTCCCACACCGCATTGCTAGGACTGTAAAGCACTGGTAATGAACCACAATACAGCCAGACACCACCATAAAATAGTGGTATCAATAGAGGACGCTTGATTTGGTTCAAAGTCTGCCCCCCGGTACTGTATTTTTATAACAGATAATACTGTTTGTGCAATATCAGATTAAAGTACATTATATTACCAGTGTAGTTGTACATTCACGTGCCTTTGCATGCACGTGCGCAACACACAGAGACACGCTATTAAAACACAGATGTGTATAGCCTATTTGGAAACAGTTTACAATGCTTAATTGTATCCATAGCACGTCCCCTCCCCTCCACTACATCCCTGGATATTACGCTGCAGAGTTTTAGAACTTGACATAGATGAGGAACATGGGATGTATTCACGCCATTGTGTGCACTATGTGACAGTCCGCCAGAGATGAAAGCAATTATAGTGGCACAAAATGGCACGATGAAATGAGATCCCAAAGTGAAAGACCGCCTTCCAAGAAACAATCGCAGAACATCATGTAAAGATTGTGCATACTGCTAAACGTGTCTCCTAAACCCACACAGTAGAATGTCAGTGAGGTATGACTTATCTCAAGTTAGCCGTCACCTCCCTCTGCTGAAAAACGAACTCAATGAATAAACAGAAATAAAACGCTATACAATTTTAAAATCAAAACATCCTAGAGACATTACATTTCTTACACATCAGTAGATCAAGCAATTCAAATTCTCACAATCGTCATAAAGCCCTGAAATAAAATAAAAAACAGCAGTTCCGACAGTAACTTCAAAGGGATGGTATCACATTAATAAAAACGCAACATTTGCGCCAGTTCACTTTCAAAAAGAATGGTTCCCTACACACCCAGTAACAAAACAAAAATATTTTCCCATGACAGGCAAGTGAATGTTCTGGCTGGAAGATTCACTTGCTTACATTCAAGTAGTCCCTAATAAGGGGGATACTGTATGTGTATTAACATACAGTAGAATCATCATCATAATAATAATAATGGTAATATTGGTATCATGTACCCATCTACACTCATTCCATAAACAGGTTATGGTTAATGGATGAAGTATGTTTGAGTGGCGCTATCTGTGGCTTTGGAAAATTACCTCATATGGGCGATATGAATACAATAGATGCCCCTCATTTCACAGTAGTGTGATTTATTATTCAGTTATCCCGGGGAAAAAC
>CM076985.1:513625-626125 GCA_039105355.1 Benthosema pterotum | reverse complement strand
AAGAATGTTTTCTGACTTTTGATAGGGGTGTTTCCTCACTTGGGACCCCCCATTTTAATGAGATAATTACCATATTTAACTAAATACGCGAATTAACTAAATAATTATGTGAAATACAAAAATATGCATTGCAGAAATGGATTCTACAGGAAAAAATACATAAGGATCAACTGAGAAAAAATTGGTATAGCCTTTTATGAATTTATTATTATTTTTATATGCACAAGTACTTTAATTGACATATATGCATGCATGCATATAACAGGGGGAATTATATAACTATAAACTATTCAATAAAATGCTTTTTACCAAGCTTTTCACAGTTGATCCTTATGTACTGTATGTTTTCCTGTAGAATTTATTTCTACAATGCACATTTTTGTATTGTGTATAATTAATTAGATAATTAGCACATGTTACACATGGGCGGAAATAACAGGGAAACCCCTATAACAAAATGATGAAAGGCTCTATCAAACTTTTCTTAGTTGATCATTATGTTTTTTGCCATGTAAAATCCATTTCTGCAATGTGCATTTTTGTATTGTGCACACTTGTCCATACTGAGATTCGACACATGGGTGGAAACAACAGGGAAAACCCTAACAAATTGATAAAGGGCATTGCCATTGATGATAATTAGCATATTTGATACAGAAATAACAGGGAAACGCCTGACAAATATGGGGCAATGTTTTCAGACTGGTGGGTAGATGCAGGAGCAATCCCAGAGTTATCCATGTACAAGCTACAGAAGCCTGTCACTACTGTGCAATGAGGCCTTCACTATGTCCCTCCCCAATCAGTCCTTGTCCAATAGGCATGTTAGTAGAGGAAAGCTTGACCTGCATAGCAACAGTTGCTATTTGGATTGGCATTGGACAGAGACTAAACCCCACCTCAAAGGGTGCAGTTTTGAGAAGGGCTCATTAGACTGTACAGACAGTCATTTGAGGCATTGTTAAGATACAGAATCCAGGCGATAAGAGATGTATCACTTCTTTGGAGCAGATTTCAGGCATTCATTGGAATTCTGACAACAATTCAAACGGCCTTCAGCTGGTCTTACTCTAGTGCCATGCTATCCAGGTGGCCAATGTAGTGTAAGATACAATACTGTATTTGACTGTACTGTATATGCAGTATGGTATATATCGCACTATGTTACATTACAGTATGTTACATTACACTACAGTAAGGTACAGTACATCCTGCTGCAGTACAGTACAATACAGTAAGGTACAGAACAGTCTGCAGCAGTCAAGCATGATACAGTACAGCATTATACAGTATATTACAGTACAGTACAGTGTACTAGTACAGTTCATTAGAGTATTGTACACTACGTATAGAGTATTGTACACTACACTGGCCACCTGGATGACTAGAGTGAGACCAGCCAAAGCCATTCGAATTCTAGTCTCGATAACATGTGTTCTCCCATCATCTGGATTCTGTATCTTAACAATTCCTCAAATTACTGTATGTGCAGTCTAATTGCACAGAAGTAGTGACAGCATTCTACAGCTACACATGATCTCTCTCTCTCTGTGATCACTCCTGCATCTACCCACCAGTCTGAGACCATTGCCCCATATTTTTGTTAGGGTTTCCCCTGTTATTTCTGTATCAAATATGCTAATTATCATTAATTACACACAATACAATGCATGTACAGAAATAGATTCTACAGGACAAAATACATAACAATCAACTGAAAAATGTTTGGCAATGCACTTTAACAATTTCTTATAGGGTTTTCCCTGTTGTTTCCGCCCATGTGTCAAAAATGTTAATTATCTCATTAAGTATGCACAATAAAAAGATGTACACTGCAGAAATGGATCTTACATGGCAAAATTCATAATGATCAGCTAAGAAAAGTTTGATAGAGCCTTTCATCATTTTGTTAGGGGTTTCCCTGTTATTTCCACCCATGTGTAAAATATGCTAATTATATAATTAATTATACAGAATACAAAAAATTGCATTGCAGAAATAAATTCTACGGGAAAACATACAAGGATCAACTGTGAAAAGCTTGGTAAAAAGCATTTTATTGAATAGTTTATAGTTATATAATTTTCCCTGTTATATGCACATGTGTCAATTAAAGTACTTGTGCATATAAAAATATAATAATTAATTCATAAAAGGCTATACCAAACTTTTCTCAGCTGATCCTCATGTATTTCCCCCTGTAGAATCCATTTCTGCAATGTATATTTTGTAATTCACATAATTATTTAGTTAATAATTATTTAGTTAATATGGTAATTATCTCATTAAAATGGTCAGTCCGGGAGGTCCCAAGTGAGGAAACACCCCTATCAAAAGTCAGAAAACATTCTTCTGATCACTTTAGAAGTTTAAGAAATCATCTCAGAATGATTTAAAATATATAAAACAATTCTAATATTGTGAAAATTGGACATTAACTGGCTAGCATACTGTTCTGGGAGGTCCCGAATAGATGACCCCCCCAGAAAGGGGGCGGGGGGCGGGAAAATTTGCACCCCCTCATTTTTCCATAGTTTGGACCCTATAGAACCAAGATCTGCAAAAAAATCTATTTTAGCACAAAAATCCTACGGAAATACATATCACACCACACTAATATCCTGCCCTCGTCATCTGGAAAGGACAGTTGTCTCTCTTGTTCCAGTTCAACCAGAACCCTTTGTAGTAATCAATATGCAGATTGACTCCCTGAATTAATACCTAAATTGTGTGTGTGTGTGTGTGTGTGTGTGTGTGTGTGTGTGTGTGTGTGTGTGTGTGTGTGTGTGTGTGTGTGTGTGTGTGTGTGTGTGTGTGTGTGTGTGTGTGTGTGTGTGTGTGTGTGTGTGTGTGTGTGTGTGTGTGTGTGTGTGTCAGGAGAGCATCAGACTCTAACAGATGTGGGGCTGATGTTGGTTGGAGGAGGACAGGATACGAGGAGCTGGGCTGGAGATCACATACTGCAGCAGAGGAATGTGTTTCCAGGAAAGGAGGTGAATAATATTATACAGAATAATGAACTTAATGTTATGAATAACAAATGTAACTGTTTTCTGATGTGAAAATATGACATATAGTGAGTGTATGAGTACATGCACAAAATATGTACCGTATTTTCCACACTATAAGGCGCATTGGATTATAAGGCGCACCAGATTATAAGGCGCACCTTTTAAAACTGTTTTCATATATAAGGCGCACTGGATTATAAGGCGCAGAGAATAGAAGCTACTACAATTAACACAGAATAGAAGCACCTGCAGGCAAACAATCCATATATAAGGCGCACTGGATTATAAGGTGCAGTGAGGATTTTTGAGAAAATTAAAGGCTTTTAGGTGCGCCTTATAGTCCGGAAAATACGGTACCCCACTATCTAAAAGTCATAATCTTCAGTAAATCAATTTCTACAGTATATATGTACCAACACCAATCGGTGCAAGAATACACGCTATGATTATTCTTTAGGGTGGTTGTGTTCCATTTGATATAATACTGCACTGTCCATTAGATTTTCTACATTTACAATTTAGGCATTTAGCAGACGATCTCAATCCAGAGCGACTGACATCAAGTGCAGCATTCTGGCAGACTGTAATTATTAACCAGTTCAGATATAGTTTTAGTTTAATGATTCTATTCATTGCTTGTTTAATTCAGGGCTGCAAAACTGTTTAACTGAGGATTTTCAAAAAGGAAACAAAGATGCAATCATTCATTTCCACACCAAACTGCAGCTATAATACAAATAATTAAATTCAATATACTGTGTTGCCAACTGACAACTGTGTAAGTGAGTGCCTGTGAGCTACAACTGGCCATGGCCTTCATCAAGTCGAATTTTGCGCCTTGACCAAAATGAGTTCCACACCCCTGGTTTAGTTAATTTAATTTTGTATCTGTTGTGCTATTAGAGAGGAAGGTGTCTTTATTTCAGACAGGGTAGTCATTTTAATTATAGTTAAGTTATTATAATAACTAATATAAAGTAAACTCATATTCCAGCCTGAACTGACAGAATGTGTCGGACAACAGAGACGAGTTTCTTACAGAAATGTAAGTGTGGTGATGTGTCCAGACTGGTCAGCTACACCTCTATCACAGGAGATTCAAGATGTCCTTCTACACGGTGTGACTCTGTGTTCTCCTGGACCCCACGCTGTCCTGTTGAATGTTCCTGTCACACTCAGTTTCTCTGAAGCTGACAGGAGATCAGTGGAGGAACACGTGGAGCTGCTGGGGGACAGAGTCTGGAGACACACTCTGGTTCTGTTCACACGGGGATGGTGGCTGGGAGAGAGATGTGTTGAGGAGTACATCGAGGCTGAAGGAGAACCTCTGAGAAGGATCCTGGAGAAGTGTGGCTACAGGTACCATGTTCTAGACTGCCTCAATCTGGACATCTCACGAGACATCCCACGAGTTAAAGAGCTGATGGAGAAAGTAGAAGACATGGTGACGAGGAACAGAGGACACTTTGGACCTTCAGACTCCAGAGAAGACAGCTCTGTCAGAGACACAGGACACCTCAGGGAGGGACATGAGGCGAGACAGAAGACCCTGTTAGAAAGACTGAAAGGAAAGAAGACATTTACTGCTGAAGAATGGAACAGACGAGAAGAAGAATGGACGAGGAGAGAGGAGGAATGGAGGAGAGAGAAGGAGGAATTTATAAGAGAGAAGGAGGAGATGATAGAGAAGGTGTTGCACTTTGTGGAGAAAGATCCAGAAGAACCAACCCTGCCAGCTGTCAGGAGAAGAAACAGCAAACGGGGTCTTAATCCAAGCAGTGAGTGCCAATAGAATTAGTCTGATGATGTGTTCCTGTTGTTGTTGTTGTTTTCTATTTTCTTTACTTACATTGTCAAAGCACTTGTTGTTGTTCATATTACACACAAGTTGTGTCTCCTTCTGTTGGAAGAGACACATGTTACTACTACTACTTACTTCTAGTGCTGATGCTGCTGCTACTACTATTACTACTACTACTACTGCTACTACTAATGATAATAATACTCAGTATATTGTTGTGTTTCAGTGAGTGGTGGAACGCCATCTGAAGCAGCAAGTTCATACCTCAGGTCACCTGTCAAAGTCCATGATTGGCTGATGAAGAGACATGCTGGATCAATAGTGCCCTCTTCAGGATATGAAAGTGAAGCTGCCAGCCAGCTCTATGGAATGAGTGTGATAGATGAAGATGATTCATGAAGAAAAAAGATAAAGAAAAAGAAGTTAAAATAATAATAACAAAAAATATCAACTCACGGATCATTATGCAGTCATGCTGCACAATATAAGTACCAAACATAAAGAAAAAATCGCGCATTCAAGCATCTCCCAACATTCATCGTCATAGTTTGGACAGATATTCCATACAGACAGCGACTGCTCCAGTAAATGGTGACTGAGGGTGCTATGGGATACTGCCGATGTCAAGGGATCTTACGTTTACATAGAAGTCAGTCATTTGGGCTACATCCCCACCTCTTACATCTCCAACACTGTTTGTTCATAAAGGAGAGATGCTACCAAAGACCCATGAAAACCAAAGGATCTGGACATCTGAGAGCAGGATGATCACCACAACCAACCGCATCCTGGATCTGGTGCTTTGGTCTCCTTCAAGATGAAACGTCTTCATCATAGAGTTCACTGTGACTGGGAGGACAATGTAAGCGAAGCCTTTGACCTCAAAAAGCTTATTGTTATGCAGGGCTGGCAGTGGATGCTGAACAACAGAGCTGTAAGACCACATACAGTCCACCCTGTGGACGTGGTCTGCAGTGGATGCTGAACAACAGAGCTGTAAGACCACATACAGTCCACCCTGTGGACGTGGTCTGCAGTGGATGCTGAACAACAGAGCTGTAAGACCACATACAGTTCACCCTGTAGACGTGGTCTGCAGAGGCTTGGTGGACAGGTCAACTACCAGCCTCCTCAAGGACCTGGGAATCTGAGACCAGGTCCAACGTCAAACACATCAAAGCTCTGAGTGATGCTGAAAGATAAGAGACTGTGGCTCTGGATCAGGAGGAGAGACAACAGCTGGGCTCTGAAATCACCCCTGGGTCATAGTGGAGGTTGGACTTGGAAGGGGATTGGGGCAGAAGGGACACACCTGGGAGGACAGGTGTTGTTGTTGAACCCTCTTGAGGAGTAGGGGGCCAATTCCACCCAACCCTGTGGTGGATTGTAACATTGTACTGATTGTATAGAATGTAACATCGTATCAGTGATTGTATCAAGCTTGTATCGGGGAGGAGGACCTGATTCTATGACACTGTGGGTAATAACATCATATGCTGTTTTTTTTATATAAAACTTTAAATCTTATATTTAAAATATTTGTGAAAAACTAAACTATAAATAATCTAAATTTAAAAATAATACTGAAAATAAAATCACATTAAGCCAAATATAGCCTACAAATATACTTTATTTTTTAATATACTGATCATGGTTCTGTAATTGTTCTATTATGTGTATTTTGTATATTGTGGTAGTATTATAGATGAGGAGTCTTCAATACTTGTTATTATTACTTATTGAATGTTGTAAAATATGGTAAAACAGAGAGAGAGATGAATGAAGCAAAAAGCAGTTGCCAGGTGGATTCTAGTGAAGTGTTCTGACATGAGCTGTACATTTGTTAAACTATACCCTTAATACTTAAACTTCACCTTGAATTAGCTTGAATACTTGGTCTGCTCTTTTCTCCCTGTAAATAAATAGACAATCTCCATCTACAACCATGTAGAGCTTGTGATCTTGTAGATCTGCTATGTTCAGCTATAAATGCCCCCCCCCCCCCCCCCCCCCCCAGGCAGAGTAGGGATGTTGAGAGTTAAAGTCTATCACTAACGGGGTCCTCGCCTGGCATATCTGTTTCAAATGGGGGTCTGTGGGCTCATTAGTGTCAATTTGGGGGTCCTTGACATGCAAAGGTTTGAGAACCACTGATGTAAATGGAACTCACCTCCTCTGTGTCCTAAATGATGTTCACTTTGACCTGCTGTTCTCTGAACACCTCTGAGTGACACCTTAATGTTGGTTTACATTCAAATCAAACTAACATCCCACATTGGTTTCATATCTATTTAATTACATTTTTGCTTGATACGAATTACGTTGTTAGTGGATGCTACCTTTTGATTGAAATGTTTATTAAAGAGCTAAATTTGCAGAATTACAGTAAGCCTAGAATAGGTATTTCAACCACTACTCAATACAAAGACTGTTAACTGTGAGTGGACAACACCATACAGGATTTCTACTGGTTTACAACACAGGGTCCACCATGTTCATCAAGACAATTTACTGGTAGAGACGCACAGGCTATAAATATTCACTCATCTCATTAGTGTTGCTATACATGTAGTAACACCTTTTTTATATTCATTTATAATAATATAATTATAATATAACACATTAGGTTAAGTTTACGTTTAACCACACCAGAAGGTCTAGTTCATTACTATGGTTTGTAGGTAAACCATTGGAGTTCCATTGGTGTGGTGTTGCTGTTGTTCCAATAGCAGACAGCAGGGAGCAGCAGAATGACTGTTTTGTCGACACCGTCGTACTGACCAGAGCTGTCTAGAGTTGCGACATTGAGAGGTGCAGCCTGAACAGGGACAAACCGGAGTTGGAAATGCATTCCTCTTTTCAACGACCTAATAGCTAATAGCTATTTTAGAGCATGTGTGCAACATGACAACTCGACTGATCTGTAATTTTTATGTTGCACTATTACTACAACACGATCTAAAATAAACGAATTTAAGATCATTAAAGCTGGGCTGCTCCAGTTGGACTTGTCACGGTTGTCTGTCCCCATCATGCTCAATAGAAGTCTATGTAGAGCAGGGGTGCCCAACCTTTTTTGACCCAAGATCTACTTTTCAGCAGCCAACCCCTCTGGGATCTACCAGTCCAATATCAACATTTAAAACCACACGCATCGTTGCCAGCCTACAGTAACTTCACAACAACACAACACTACTTTGTTTTACCACTTTACTTTATGTCCATATAAGCATAAAGTACAACAGACTTGTCATAAATAGGCCTACAACAGTACAACATAAGTACAACAGACATGGACAAACACTGCCATTGCAAATGCATCACACACACAGACGAAAATCGCTCTTTTTTTCTTTTCCACCCCATTTTTTTTCTTTCCCCCCCACATCTCCCGAGATCTACTTGAGATCAGGCCGAGATCTACCGGTAGATCCCGATCTACTGGTTGGGCTCCCCTGGTTTAGAGCATGCCGCCATTAGACCTTTCCATGGAAGTGAACTGAACGGAGATGTCGCAACTCTGTCTATACTTCAAGACTGCAGCCTTCAAGGTTGTGTGCGAGGCTACACGCACGCGCACGTACATAGCGCCATAGTTCCCTCATCCTCATGTTCACACACAAGAATGCTTCAAGTGTGAGGAGTTTCACCACTGACTGACAGCAGGTGAGTTCAATCAACTCCCTCTGCAATGCATTAGGTTTTATTATAGTAGTTCATAATGATAGTGTTTATAGTGCTGTTATTTGGGTCTGTAGTAGGCCTACTGAGAGTGGAACACATCATGGAACCAAATGGACCCTCACAGTTCTGTGAGTCTGCTAGTAGGTTTTGCACATGCTTGGTGAGATGCAGCACACAGGGAAATATTAGACATTTTATTTGTAGTATGAGTTTGTGTTGCTGTTGTTCTTCATGTGTATTCTCTTATAGGTCAGTGTTTGTTGAGTGAACAGAAACATAATCTACTACGTGCCATTATGGCTCGTAGTAGATTATATATATATATATATATATATATATATATATATATATATATATATATATATATATATTATATATATATATATATATATATATATATATATATATATAAAAAACATTAGTAGTTTTGTTGTTGTAGTTTGTTGACCTGTGGTGGTTTAATGTGTTAACTGTAAGCTCATGCTGCTTCATTGGAAAAGCAACGCAAATCATGAAACAACTTTACTTTAACTTTCTTAAAAAATAAATAAGTGATGCTGTATTCCTTTTGGAATTCCTGCTACTTTATGTGAGTGTGTTTAACTCTGTGACAGAATCATTAGTCTGGTAGGAAGGTAGGAGTCCCATGCAGGCCCCAAAAATATTTTTCTAACCTACTTTTTTATAATCCTTAAGGTGTCTAAGATGTAAATTATTTTTGATGTTACCCGAGTTAAGTTCAATTGGTCTAAATGTGACCTAATTTATGGACAGATCAGTGCTTTCGACACATCAATGTAATGTCATTGAATGTGATTCATAACATATTTCATAATATATTATGTTTTCTATTCATGACCTCACTCACCATACAAGATGCATGTCATGATGCAAAAGTAGTGATCTACAAGCTCACAGACCATTGCATTGAGGGTTGGGATGGTAGCCACTAGTAATGCTTGGGCCGCCTTTTTTCTTCTTCGTAACTCACCTCACTCTGTCCTGCCAGGTGCCAGTCTGCCTGCAGCAACCCGTCCCGCATTTTTTGGAGCATGGAGGAGGAGAAGGGCAGATGTTCTTCTCTGCCGGGGAGAAGGTCTGCATGTTTTGGTGATGATGGACAATGTGTTTGAGGGAGTAGCTGTTATCAATGGCGTTAGTGATGATGATGGCTCCATCATGGACTTCTCCTACAAGGGCCTTGAAGAAGAAGGTCTTCTAGACACCACCAGCTCTGGAGATGATGAGGAGGAGGAGGAGGATGAGTCCCTCCACCACAGAAAGGTAACTAAAACAATGACTCCATTCCTATCCTAACAATAGGGGCGGCTTTGGCTCAACACCAGAGTGGCTGGATGGTAACCACAAGGTTGCCAGTTCGAACTTGGGCGCCCATAGAGTTAGTATCGATGTGCCCGTGAGCAAGACACTTAACCCCTAATTGGATTCCATCATGCACCATTGGTGTGTGAATGGTTGAATGATATGTAAAGCGCCTTGGACAAAGGCATGTAAATGCCATTTATACAGTAACTGGTACTATCATCCCATAATTTGTTGTATTTTGCTGACTATGCTGACTGCTTGGTGCAGTGCTTCATGTATTGTTTAAGGTGTCAATGTGGCTCCAATAAATTAATTGTTTCAGGACTACAAAAGCAGGCCGAAAGCACAGTGCACAGATGAGCACCGTCAGGTAATAGGTTTGGTGACTTGGTTGTTAAGGAAATGGTAACTAAGGAGTGCAGTCTGCAGCTAAAGCAGAGTGATGATGTGTTTGGTTGTGTGTGGTTTGGTAATATGGAACCAAAAAAGGTTTATTCGTAAGTACACAGAACAACTAAACAGCATTGATCATGGTACTGCCTAGTAATGCTTGGTAGAATTTATAGCATTGCGCTTAGATCTAGGTTGAAACAGCATGAGTGAATGATCAAGGCAGCAGGTGATCGTAACTGATGTTTCAAGGATGTAGAAAGACTGCGTGTCACATTCAGAGGATGTGATCCCATATGAAAAAACTTCATATGCGAACTCTTCAAAGTGGCACCTTTCATACAAGCCACTTTACAAGAAAAATATTATGGATCTCATTATCTGTTTTGCATGTCATCTATTATTCTTATGAAATACAAAATCACATGTTTTATATATGTTTCACTTTACAAATAAATACTATGGATCTTATATTAACTTTATTCTCTCATATGAAAGGTGCCACTTACCGGTACAAGAGTTTGCATTTATAAAATATATAATATATAAAGGGATAATTCTAGTCCAGAGATAATTTTAGTCAGGAGAAGGCGATGGGTTGATGATGAGGCACAAAATGATTGGTTTTGGGTCAAGATGACTCAGAAGTTGCTTAGATTCAGGACCTATATAAACTGTGGTCAATCGAGCAATAATTACAGGTCCTGACCTTACAGGTCAGGGCGTTATACTGCCAGGTTGTATACCGGAGGTGCATGGCCGCAAGGGAGTTCCCTGTGGGCTCTTTACATGTGTGTGAGCAGAGCGGGCGCAAGTTAAGCGGTCGGTGTGCAGTGGTGCGCAGTGCACAGTCGGTGGTGTCGTCCCCCGGGGCAGTCTGATTGGCAAGTTGGGGGTGATTTCAGTATGCCACAGCCTACTTGTACACAACGCGCAAGTGTGCACTCTACCGAGTGCTGGTCTAGTTGTTCTGAAACCTAGAACCCCAACAACACCTTATATATATATATCAGACTTAGCTATTTTACCCACAAAGAGGAATTAGACTTGTCCTGTCGGTGAGCTGGAATAGCTTTAACATGATAGTTAGTTTAGCAGGCAACGGCATAAATTAAGACAACCTTATTGAACAAAATTGGCATTGAACTCCCAATTAAATGGGGAGGGGATCTCAAACCTGCAATGTATCTATAAGGTGTTGGTAGGTACTAATATACAGTATATTATGGGTTGTTCTTATGTTATGTTTATCAATGAAAAGGGTGGGACTGTGTGCATAATAGTCAGTGGGCTAAATATCCTACAATAGTCTTAAGTACAACCCTGAGCTAGAATAGGCCTTGTAGGTTCAGTTCATACAGTAGAGAGCAGGGTTAGACCTTTTAATAGGAGACTATAGAAATATGTTTAGGCAGAGTATTAATTAGATTTATGTTGGGTATAGCTCTGGTCCATAGCTCCACTGCTTCTATGATTCTGTCTTCCTTAGTGGAAACAAAACAACCAGGATTTGCACCCTCTACCGATGCCAAGAGAAAAAAATATATATATTTATTTTTCTGGTGAAAAACAATCGCATTCTGGCCGAAAAGTCCATTTTATCCGTGTGGTGGGGAGCTCTGAGTGTTTCCTCTAAGGGAAATATTCTTTCTAATCACACAAGCCGTGTTTATTTTGGTGAGTAGGTAAAACGTTCTTTATATTTCCACTCCAACAGACAGGCTGGTCAGAGGTCCATCCTAGAGATTGTCTTTCACAGAACTACACTGCAAGGCAGGATCATAGAAGCAGTGGAGCTATGGACCAGAGCTATGCTAGGTACTGTATAGGGTTAAATTTAGACAGTTTTTCTGAAGTTTAGGTTAGGTTTTACTAAGGTTACGTTTGGAATATGGTAAGGTTTAACTGTTTGAGCATAATTTACAATGTCATGTTTAGTAATGCCAGGCTCAGCAGTCCACCGGCTGTATGGTGTGTGAGTTGGTAAAAGGACATCTTCGTTGGTATCCAACTTCACAGTGAGGCTCTTTTTGCACCAAAAGAACTGGTTCATTCTAAATGCTTGGCCAATTCTTGATTCCAATCGCAAAATAACTTTAGGTTCTGATCGAATTAATTTTCAGTGTTCCGTTTACAGAACTGTTTCAGTTATAGGTAGGTGGAAAAAGTGTAACTGATGAGTGATAGTCAAATACCTTGAGATTCAGAGAGGTTGTTGAACCGGACAGAGTTAGCCTAAAAGGCAGTTCTACTTCTGAGCCACAAACATCAGTCACAGACTATATTTTTGTATTTTTGATATTTTGGTATTTCTTTTTGTATTGTATTTATCTGTCATTAAATGTTTTGATGTGTGTGTGTGTGTGTGTGTGTGTGTGTGTGTGTGTGTGTGTGTGTGTGTGTGTGTGTGTGTGTGTGTGTGTGTGTGTGTGTGTGTGTGTGTGTGTGTGTGTGTGTGTGTGTGTGTGTGTGTGTGTGTGTGTGTGTGTGTGTGTGTGTGTGCGCGCGCACGCGCGCCATTTTTATTTTCTATTCACAGCCATTCAAAAACTCCAAACATGGCGGCTGCTACTACTTTTTGCCGTTGTAATGTGCCTCAGTCAGTCACCTCCAGAGCCACCCACAGGGTGTCATCAATCTGTATGCAGGTATGTAGTCTCATGTAGACACAAAACTATTACACAATCTCTGAATGCTGTACAGAGTCTGGAACTACACCTGCCCAAATCTGAGGAAGAACAATGACATTAGCCAACACGGGGATATATTTTAGAATATCTTTACGTTGAATTGTTTTATTTCCACTTCTGCTAATCAACAAGGTAGATATGGCATTATGCTAGATGAGTTATATTTACATCAGGATTCATTTGCGTTACTGTAAAGACGAAACAGAAGTGTAGAGGAGGATTCACTTGGAAATTAAACAACAGTCTGGCAACGTGAGACTAGCAGGTATGTGATGTCCGTCTGTGTCTATTTGTACTCTCACTACAACCATGTTGTTGTCACTAGAACATATCTCAATATAAATATTTGTGTACACATTCTGATTGGCCATAAATATAACAACTTACTGTACAACAAAATAATATTTTATTTCACATAAGGACAATAAACATTAGACAATAACTCGTATATCTCATAGACTCCCTGAGAAGAGGATTCAGAATCCAGAATTTGTGTAAATTGATGTACCAGGATCTAGTTTATAATCAGGCACTAAATGGACACATAAATAATATTCTAGTAAAGTAAAGTCATAACTGCTGCGCCAGGGTGCTACTCATCTGTTCCAATGCTGACACCCAGAAGTGCAGAGACATTTTTGTATGTATTGTGTATTTTGCTGGGTGGAGATATGGCATTGATGTCATGACGATGATGTAGCTCTGAAAAGTCAAATCAAATGCATTTATCACAATGAATTGAGTGTTCATTCCTCATGTTTCAGGGGTTGACACTAAGG
This sequence comes from Benthosema pterotum, assembly GCA_039105355.1. Taxonomy (NCBI): domain Eukaryota; kingdom Metazoa; phylum Chordata; class Actinopteri; order Myctophiformes; family Myctophidae; genus Benthosema; species Benthosema pterotum. The sequence goes on along the minus strand of CM076985.1, from coordinate 612,444 downwards.
TCTCTGAGGCACTTGCCCATCGGGCAAGTGCAAGTCAGGTTCTACTTGCCCTCAGGTCATGGTCACTTGCCCCCCAAAAATATATTGTAAATTTTGCATTTAAGTTTGCTTCCTACTTGGGTGCTTTAAACCAGGGGTTTTCAACAGGCGGTCCGGGGACCACCAGTGGTCCCTGAGAGGGTTCCAGGTGGTCCCCAGTTAAGTTGGTTAACCAGATGTAACTCTTGAGAACGTAAAAATGAAACCAAATGGACCCTTGCGGGTCCATTTGGTTTCATTTTTACACTCTCAAGAGTTAAAATTCATCATCTTAATTAGCCCAAGTCTACACAACTAGAGAATGTAGAAGATTAATGGTCATTTTGATGTGTATGTTAATTTGCCTGTTTTGTTTCCCAAATCCAGCCTGGAATTGTGGATAGCTAGAAAGCAGGGAAAGACACAGAGGCAGAGTGCAATGACTGCCTTCAAGACAAATTTATCTTGTGTTGTGTTATAGTGCACTAAGTTGCACACTTGCCCGATCGGGCAACCAGGTAGCAGTCTTCACTTGCCCCACCATTTTTTTTTTTACTTGCCCCGGGCAAGTGGGCAAGTGTTAGTGTCAAGCCCTGTGTTTTGTCTCCTACATTCCACAGCCTGCAGGGTGAGAGCTTCACTGATCCACTGATTACCAACAGGTGCTCATATCCTGATTGACAGTCAGTCACCTCCAGAGCCACCCACAGGGTGTCATCAATCTGTATGCAGGTGTGTAGTCTCATGTAGGTGAAGCAGAGCTCTGCAACCTTTTTGATGTGAAGAAGTGCCACTTTTTATTTTCTTTCAAGAATGTCAGCGTGACACATATCAACATACATTAATCTACAATTAATTATGACACATCTTAGGGCTATTTGTATACACAGTGTGATTGTACATACACAACTTACAACAGAACCATATTTTTAGGGCAATGATCATTAGACAATAATAAATATTGTAAACTAAAGTCATAACTTTAGTTTAGCCTAACCCTGTGAGTGCCAGTATAATGATCCTCCTCTGTGCCAATGTTGGCACCAGGCCTAAAGCTGTCCATGTGTCTTTGATTGAGTGCTTTGCACTGTAATACTACATGACTACAATGTTTTCAGTATCTGCACTGGAAGATGCACAAATCCCCCCTTATTTGTATGTGTGTAGAAACAAATAAGTAACTTATAATAAGAGCTATAGTTGTATTGACCAAGGTTGTTTACATGTTCTTACTATCAATTTTCAACTTCACTCAACTGTATGAGAAAGAAATAGGCACTTGCTATAATATAGGCCTACATAATTGTCATTGCTGTAAGCTTGTATCTGGTCTTTGATTGAGTGCTTTGCACTGTAATACTACATGACTACAATGTTTTCAGTATCTGCACTGGAAGATGTTGTGTTTCTTCACTTGTTGTGGTCACCGCATGTACTTTTGCCAACATCAGTTGTTTTATTTCCAGTGTTGGAAGATTCAGAATCAACAGCAGACAACAACCGACAGCTGGCCTAACCTCATTCCATTGGTGAGTCATGTGATGCCAGATAACATCATTCCATTGGTGAGACAGATCACTATCTGATTTGAAGAATTTGATTTTTTTTATCTGAAGAATTTAACATACAGTATGAACCTTTGAACCTTGTCATTAGCCCTTCATTAACACTGCACTTCTACAAAGTGGTAGTTATTAACCCTTTCATGCGTGCTGGTCACTAGTAGGGGAAAGTTTTTAAAATGTGTTTTTCTATGGTAATTCTCTGGACACCAGAGAGAGAGAAAAAAAAAAAACTCCCGTCCAGTGGCCAGCCATTGTAACCACAACATAATTTTCTCAACATCCAAGATGTCTGACAGAAATGTAAACAACCGCAGCAGTTCAGTAGATTCTATGCATTTATTCTAAAGTAGGAGGCCCTAGTCCTGGTCCAGTAGTGCTTACAGTGAGTCTCTCACCTCACTGACGCCCTGTCACCATCAGCCCATCCACACAGCTTTGTAGTGACTTTACTACTGCTGTGCATTTGTTATTTTGGATGCCCGGCTTCTCTCTAAAATTCACATGGTGCCATTTTTGCCTCTAAACGAAATTACTGTACCCGAGCCCAATGCCGGCGACAAGTCAATTGTACCTTTTTAGGTACAAATCCCCCCCCTTATTTTTCTGTGTGTAGAAACAAATGAGTAACTTATAATAAGAGCTATAGTTGAGAATCTTTCCAAGTATTGACCAAGGTTGTTTACATGTTCTTACTATCAATTTTCAACTTCACTCAACTGTATGAGAAAGAAATAGGCACTTGCTATAACATAGGCCTACATAATTGTCATTGCTGTAAGTTTGTATCTGGAATGTGATGCTGTTGCTGCAGGTGAATTAGTATTACTGATGGATTTGGGGGGAAAAAAAGGACCGAATACAGGTGCAGATGCAGAATGAATGTAGAAATATGCAAGTTGAACAACCCTGAAAACAGCAGATCTACAAGGTGGTAAAATTAATGGAACAGATCTACAAGATGCTAGCGCAGCCCAGTTACAATCCATTGATGACATATGTAAATCATTCACAATAAAATTCTGAAATATTAAATATTTCCAATATTTCCATCAATTACCGGTAGGAAAAAAATGTCACACATTTAATTTAAATTAAAATCGGTTTTCAATTTAAAAAAAATCATGTTGTCCATCTGAGTGACAGGACAGAAACTAGTCTAAAGACACATACTAAACATTTTTTAAAACTCAGATTGTCATAATGTATGCATCAAAATGGCTAAACTGGTTTAAATCTGGACCAGTGTTGAATGTCATACATGTAAATCTGGACCAGTGTTGAATGTCATACATGTAAATCTGGACCAGTGTTGAATGTCATACATGTAAATCTGGACCAGTGTTGAATGTCATACATGTAAATCTGGACCAGTGTTGAATGTCATACATGTAAATCTGGACCAGTGTTGAATGTCATACATGTAACTCTGGACCAGTGTTGAATGTCATACATGTAACTCTGGACCAGTGTTGAATGTCATACATGTAAATCTGGACCAGTGTTGAATGTCATACATGTAAATCTGGGCCAGTGTTGAATGTCATACATGTAAATCTGGGCCAGTGTTGAATGTCATACATGTAACTCTGGACCAGTGTTGAATGTCATACATGTAACTCTGGACCAGTGTTGAATGTCATGCATGTAAATCTGGACCAGTGTTGAATGTCATACATGTAACTCTGGTTGATTTGGACACCATATTTAGATTTATTAGTACTGGATCTCTTCTCCACTAATGCCAATTTGTTCACCAAATTGTCAATATATCCATTCTTTTTTATTTCATTTTCAGTCAGTGCAATAGGGTAGACGACAAACATTTTCTTCTGTGTTCTGATTTACATTGCCATTACATGCCATTTTCTCCAATAGGTTTCCTGTTGTTCCAATAGATGACTGCAAATGGCAGCAGCATCTTGTCTACAAACACCTCAACAGTAATTAACATATACTGTACAGTACATCCAGTGCTTTTTAAGGTCGGTATACATCAGTCATCAGCTGTCTGATATAAAACAATCAAGTGTGTGGACTTTAATCCATATTTATTCCATACAACAGTTTATCGTTAATGAAGGGTGACATATTTTTGAGTGGCGCCCGCTCAGTAGAGTATTCTGGAATTACAGATTATTATTATTATTATTATTCTTATTATTATTATTCTTCTTCTTATTATTATTATTATTACCCTGATTACCCCTATTATTGGGTATTATTTAGTTGTGTAATGTTGTTAATACTTTGGATAATAAAATTTATAAAACTCACGGTCACCACTTCCTGCTTTGTCAATGGCTCAGACAGGAATGGCTAACATCAGGATGGTGTTGTTGGGACAGTATGGGTCTGGAAAGAGTTCATCAGGAAACACCATTCTGGGAGGAAGTGTTTTTAAAGCTGGAGTTCTTCGGTCAGTGCAGAGTGTAAGACATGGTGAAGCAGCAGGGAGACATCTGACAGTGGTGGACTCACCAGGATGGAGCTACAACATACCACTACAGAAGAGTCCAGAGATGGACAAACTGGACATCCAGAACAGTGTGTGTCTCTGTCCTCCTGGACCACATGCTGCTCTTCTGATGTTTCCTCTTCATTCAGCATTCACCAAACAACACAGAGTAGCATTAGAGGAACACATGTCACTTCTGTCACAGAGAGCGTGGAGTTACACTATAGTACTGTTAGTGTTCACCTTTGGAGACCTTCTGGGAGACAGAAGCATTGAGCAGCACATTGAGGCTGGAGGGGAACACCTCCGCTGGCTTGTTGACAAATGTGGGAACAGGTATCATGTCTTCAACAATGAGAAGAGAGATGACACTCAGGTCACACAGCTGCTGGAGAAGATCGAGGAGATGGTGGCAGGAAACAGAGGTGGACACTATGAAGTTGATGGAGATGTTGCAGAGAAGTTGTCAGAGAGGAAGAGGAACATGGAGGAACATGTCCTGACATTGATGACCAAGACACACAGACACAGAGCTGTTCTGAAAGCTCTGTTTGAAGGTAAAATCAATACAACCAATCAATCAGTAGGTCAGACTGGGAAATTATAAACTGATAATATATTCAGCAATGTGATATAAACTGTAAATGAAGCCCTAATATACTTTATGTTATATACTACACTATAGTGTATAATAATTCTAAATAACATGTTTTCAGTTTATATTGCTGCTTGTATTCAGCAGCCGTACTGTACATAGCAGTGTGACATTCTTGGATGACAAAGTAGGGAGTGAATTTATCAAAGAACACATGGACATTCTTTTTAGTCTCACAGCTTGGATATGAAGACTTGAACAGTCTCAGTTTGATGATTTGATTACCAAATGATTGATACTGGATATATTCCAGATATACATTTACATAATTTGCGTTTAACACAATTAGATGATTGTTCTCATGAAGGTAATTCTATATAAGCAATACATTAGTCATAACCTACTGTTGTCAGTTCAAGCAGAATTAGAATTAACATACTGTATATTAAATCCCTGAATCCAGATCTAAATACTTACACAGTGAACTAATGGTGTGTGTGTGTGTGTGTGTGTGTGTGTGTGTGTGTGTGTGTGTGTGTGTGTGTGTGTGTGTGTGTGTGTGTGTGTGTGTGTGTGTGTGTGTGTGTGTGTGTGTGTGTGTGTGTGTGTGTCAGGAGAACATCAGAGTCTACCAGATGTGAGGCTGATGTTAGTTGGAGGAAACCAGAATACGAGGAACATTGCTGGAAATCACATACTGCAGCAGGAGAAGGATGTGTTTACAGAAAGGATGGTGAGTAAATATGGTGAGTAATATTATGTAAATTATGTAAACTTCATGTTATATTCTACACACAACACACATTATTGCCCTGTCAGGGCAACAATGTGTTCACAATAGATGATTAGGTCAGGATCAGGTTACCTATAAAAGAGAGAACAATGCTGGTATTAATGACAATTTGCACCTTAATATTAGAATTCTGTGTGTCTCACTTACCGCCAAGCATGGCCCAACCTGTCCCCTTGAGAGCATCTTTATAGGGCATAATGGTCATTTTAATTATGGTTTATTTTAAGACTTCACTTACTGTCACAGACTCTCATATACAGTCAAATACTGATTATTATAACTCACATACAGTAAACCTCATATTCCAGCCTGTTACAGAATGTATCAGACAACAGAGACGAGTTGCTGACAGAAATGTGAGTGTGGTGATGTGTCCAGACTGGTCGACTACACCTCCATCACAGAAGATCAAAGATGTCCTTCTACACGGTGTGACTCTGTGTTCTCCTGGACCCCACGCTGTCCTGCTGAATGTTCCTGTCATGCTCAGTTTCTCTGAAGCTGACAGGAGATCAGTGGAGGAACACATGGAGCTGCTGGGGGACAGAGTCTGGAGACACACTCTGGTTCTGTTCACAATGGGATGGTGGCTGAAAGAGAGACGTGTTGAGGAGTACATTGAGGCTGAAGGAGAACCTCTGAGGAGGATCCTGGAGAAATGTGGCTACAGGTACCATGTTCTAGACTGCAACAATCAGGACATCTCAGAAGTGAAAGAGCTGATGGAGAAAGTAGAAGACATGGTGACGAGGAACAGAGGACACTTTGGACCTTCAGACTCCAGAGAAGACAGCTCTGTCAGAGACACAGGACACCTCAGGGAGGGACATGAGACATTTACTGCTGAAGAATGGAACAGGAGAGAAGAGGAATGGAGGAGAAGAGAAGAGGAATGGAGGAGAGAGAAGGAGGAATGGAGGAGAGAGAAGGAGGAATGGAGGAGGAGAGAGGAGGAGATGACAGAGAAGGTGTTGCAGTTCGTGGAGAAAGATCCAGAAGAACCAACCCTGCCACCTGTCAGAAGAAGAAACAGCAAAGAGGATGTTAATCCAAGCAGTGAGTATCAGTAGAATTTAATTCAATATAATTTAATTTCAAATGAGCTTTATTGGAATGTATGACATCACCACAGCAAGTGTCATTATTGTTCTTATTATGCACAACTTGTCACCTTCTGCTGAAAGGAATGCATAAAGTAATAATAATAATAATAATTAATCTTGTGTTTCAGTGAGTGGTGAGCAATGAGTATTAATAGAATTGATCAGATTACCATTATTATTATTCATTTGTTCATTAATTTATTTATTGTTCAATTTTTTGAAGCATCTAGGAGAAAACACATTTACATTGCCAAAGCAGGCGTTGTTATTGTTTTTATTACACATGACTAGTGTCTCCTTCTGCTGGGAGTGACACATAATAATAAGGGTAACAATAATAATAAGGGTAATAATAATAATATAATAATGAGTATGAGAATATGATAATAATAATAAATATAGCTGAAAAAATATAATAAAATATAGCAATAATATAATAACATATAGCAAGACGCGACCAAGCAAGCAGGACGGCAATATACAATGAGAACCATTCGCACAATAATAAGCTATAAAAAACATGAAAGACTGAATTTTTTTTTTGGGGGGGGGGGGGGGGGGTTACCATCATTTGCATGCCCTTTGATCAAAGTTCCTGGGACCAGATAGATTTGGACTGTTTTTCATATAATTCAAAATGGAAGGTGATATGAAGATCAGAGGTCAAAACTGGTCAGAACTATGGGTGCAATGATACAGTTTGCCCACGGTTCGAAGCTCAATATGGGGGCCTCGGATTTGATTCGATTTCGATACAGTAAAAAAAGAATGGCGGTAGCTCCTCCTATATACAGCTTTAGTGTTTTCATTTTTTTTGTCCCTTAAATATTATTACCTGCCTGTTGCTTAGAAAACACATTTGTACCACTTCACACGTGTGATTTTCAGTGACTAAATAGTTTTTCCCTTTGTACAATCCAGTATTTGTCTTTTCATTATTATTAAAGGTAAAAACAACCTTATGTTGCTATTAAATGTGCCTCATCATACTATGCAAAGTTGAAAGTTGAATATGCACCCCTTCACTGCCACTAGCTCACACATGCAAAGTTCACCTCTGCCATGTGAAGCAGAAAAGGTGTTGTTTTGAAATGGAGTAATATGGAGAGAATAAATGCTTGTATGCCTCGCAGGAAATAGCAGCCATTGTTTGCACTATGCAGACTTGCAGTAGTTTTACAAACATCCATAGTATAGTAGTATCCATTAGTTATCCATTTTAGGCTGTGACATGCATGCATGCGTGTACACGCGCGTGTGAGCGCACGCACGCACGCACGCACGCACGCACGCACGCACACACACACGCACACACACACGCACGCACACACACACACACACACACACACACACACACACACACACACACACACACACACACACACACAGGATCACTACCTTGTGATCCAATTGTGAATGCAAGGGTGTATTTAAGCATCATAATGAGTTCATCATATATGAGTTAATAAATCATATTGTTGTGTTATCTTGTGTTTCAGTGAGTGGTTCTGAAGCAGCGAGTTCATCCTTCAGTTCATCCTTCAGTCCTAAGTCAACTGAAAAGGTTGGGGACTGGCTGCTAAAGAGACATGCTGGACCAGCAGTGTCCTCTTCAGGATATGGAAGTGAAGATCAAGATCAAGACAAGTTTCACAAGATGCTCATGAGAGTTGAGGTGCGTTTTATGGTTTTAGACATGCATTACTAGTACAGGCATTATATGAAAAGTAAAGGGGTCAACCTTGAAGTAAATGCAAAAAAGATCGTAAGTATGTCCTGAATATTATATTATGTATAATACAATATGTCCTGAACAGTGTTGGTCAATATTACTTAGGAAAGTAACTTCTTTACTTTACTCGTTACCCCTTAGACAAAGTAATATCATTACTTTAGTTATTACTGGAATCGAAGAGTAATATATTACGTATTCCGTTATTACTTTCCCAAATTTTCAACTCCCACCTTTGGAAAAATAGAGACCGTGTACAACATAATCTAGTTTTAGTGAGCTCTTTTTAGAACTGAATCCAATTTATTGGTATAATAATAGTCTCCAATCCCACAAACTGCATCTGAAAACAAAGACAACAAATCCGACATTGTAAATGTCTTTTTTTTATAAAGAAAAAAATAATAATAATAATAAATAAAAGGAGCAGAGAGAACTAATGGAAACATTTTAACCTTGAATCACAAAACAGACCTGCAACTAACAAAACCAGATTTTGAAATTTGTCTCTTTGACTTGTTAAACTTTTTCACATTATTGTTTTCAAAGACAGTTGAGGTCTTGTATTTAAAAATAAAATACAAAATAAAGCAGCAAGCGATTTGTAGTGTACATAACTGTGCGCAGGATGCAGCGTGTGGACTGGATCTACAATCTAGTGCACATCTCTGTTGTTACAGTACTTGTCGATAGCTTTTAAATCTGTTCTATTTTTGCATGCAACAACAAGCTCATATTAAACAATTAACTTGGCGTTACTTGCAAAGTAATGCGTTACTTATTACCCATTTTTGCAGAGTAATCTCGTTACTTTACTTTTTGGAGCATCTAAAATTAGTTACTGCCCAACACTGGTCCTGAAAAATATACAAAATGTTGCCTGGAATTGCCTGAGGGGAAAGTTTTGAAAATAACCTCTAAATTTTGAGATTACTAAAACGTTTTTTTGTCCCTTTTGCTAGATTTCACCATTCTAAACCAACAATTTGATTGAATGGTTTACCAAACTTTTCTCAATTGATCCTTGTGTATTTCTTCCTGTAGAATCCATTTGTGCACTGTACATTTTTGTAGTGTGCATAATTAATATTACTAGGGCCTTACCCGTTGTGAATATATGAACACCAAATGATCTACTCACTGTGTGGGAATCCTTCATCACATTATGTGATGAAGGATTTGATGAAGGATTGCTTTAATGCACACGCACAGACACTGCAATGGCCAGTCATAAAGTGTGTGTGTGTGTGTGTGTGTGTGTGTGTGTGTGTGTGTGTGTGTGTGTGTGTGTGTGTGTGTGTGTGTGTGTGTGTGTGTGTGTGTGTGTTTTGGTATTTGCATTGCCCCCTGTGGCCGAAAAGGGAATTGCCAATGTTAAGCGAGTGGGGAAATTTAATTCACCAATAAATTCATTATTAATCAACAATTTGTTAATTTGAAAAAAGGGCTTCCTCAGTCTCTTCCTAATGTTATGGTCAATGACTGTGTGAAAAATCATAGTGATCGGTGCAGCCAGTGATGAGTTATGCTCGCTTCAGACATTCAGACATTCAGACATTCAGACATTCAGACATTCAGACATTCAGACAGACAACTCCTTAATTATAGTATTGATGTATTGATAATCAGCAAATTTGACACATGGGCAGAAATGACCATGTAAAGGGTTTACCTAACTTTTCTCAGTTTATCAGTATGTATCTTTTTCTGTAGATTCAATTTCTGCAATGTACATTTTTGTATTGTGCATAATTAATGATACTAGGACCTTACCCGTTGTGAATATATGAACACCAAATGATCTACAGTGTGGTTAATGTGATTTAGCCTAATATCAATACCAATAATGTAAGTATTTTGATGAAGTACTGCTGTAGTTGTGGATACTTGATCATGGGAAAAGGGGAAGCAGTCATAGCAAAGCAAGGTACACTTTAATGCAACATATTTTTGTAGCATTAAAGTAGGTGTTTGTGTGAACATCATGAAACCACTGGTTTAGAAAGTGGAGGGTGGTCACACACACACACACACACACACACACACACACACACACACACACACACACACACACACACACACACACACACACACACACGCTGTGTGCTTGCGTTTCCATGGACCACCAAACGGAACAGTCCATAAGGGGTCCTGGTGCTTCCTGTGTACAGTAGCCTTGAATCAGCATCTTAAGAATACTATCTTATTTTTTCTTTGTGATTCAAGTGAAACGGAATGCCATTCCGTTTCACTTCATTATTCAGACTGAGGCCAGGCTACAGTAGCCTACTTTTATATCAATTATTTCCCACCGCGGTCCGCGCGTAGCGAGGGCAGAAAACTCTGTGAGCCGCATAGGCGTGCATACATAGACGTCAAGGGGGTTTGAGCACCCCATAGTGGCCCTCTCTGGACCAACATGCCCTTTTTTAAAAGAGCAAAAAAGACGCTGAAATGCGGTTTTCCATGCGTTTTTAACCCCCCAAAACTCAATTTTCCGCCGCCCGAATGCCGGGCGGCTAGAGTGCCCTCCTGGTTACATTTGAGCACCTGCCCTTGAAACTCTTTGTGCACGCCACTGGTGAGCCGTACTATAGTGAGTAGCAGGCTGTAGCTTATCGGAGCGGCGGTGGGACATTGTTTTTGTTTCCTTGTCACACGTGCGGGTAAAAAGTGACAGCGAAAGCAAACTACTATCTTCCAGTTCAAACACATGTTCAGTTCAACAGTTCCCAAGAAGACTATAGCCTGGATCACTATATAAAGTGGGTGTCTGTCGCTCCTTTCACATAGCGTAAAATCCAGTGGTCGGAACTGTGGCTCCGTCCAGCTGCTCCAACCAACATCGCGTCGAGTAAAGTGGATCAGAAGTATATTCAGTGTCTATCAAACGGGTGAATTAACGTTCCAGCAGCCTGAGCCAACATAATATGGACAGTAGGCTGTGTTAGATCGAAACTATAAATACATACAGAGATGCAACGATACGTCCCAAAGTTTAGCGGCTGTTGCAGCTTGGGATAACATTGAGGAAATGAGGGAGGCCCGTGTGCATTGCGCATGCCACAGTATAGGCAGCGAAATTGTATGGGTCACCATCTGTTCCGGTGCTGGTGTAGCAGTGGAAATATGGCAGTGGGGTAACACGATAACGGTGGCCGTGAATTGTGTAACGTTAGGGGGCCCCGTTGGACTTTCCCATATAAACTTAATGGGGAAATTTTCGTGCACAAATAAATTCATTATAAATCAACAATGTGTTAATCTGGCCAAAGGGCTTCGTTAATCTCTTCCTAATGTTATGGTCAATGACTGTGTGAAAAATCATAGTGATCGGTGCAGCCAGTGATGAGTTATGCTCGCTTCAGACATTCAGACAGACATTCAGACATTCAGACAGACAGACAACTCCTTAATTATTATATGGATAATTTGTATATTTGACCGGTGGGTGGAAATAATTTCATACCTGGCAACCTGCATGCATTTTGCATAGAAAGCACGCAATTCAAAATACGCATGTACGACATTCATAATGATAACTACGCAATTTTTGCAGTTCTGTGGTGTTTTTTGCGATCGAATATGGATCTCTCCACGGTTAATGGCTTGTCCCAATTATTATAGATCCAACCGCAGTTCTAAAAATGCCCACTGATTGGTTGTTTTTGGCTACAAAAGCCAATTGAAGTAACGTTTTCTGTAGAGTATCTACAGACATTCCCCGTGGACTCCGATGCTATGGCTGAAAATCACACGTGACCACCTAGTAAGGAGGGATTCAAGTTCCAAAATAAGCCACTCTGGCCATCCAGCTCCATTGACAGCAGATCACACGTTTGCAGTTAAATTGGCGAAATTACATCATCTCAGGACATTTTAACGCATTAACAGACCTCTCATCACTAGTGAATAATGATTTGTTATATAACTCGCTTTAGAAATGTATATCTTTTTTTAATATCCCCCGATTTTGTAACCCATTTTTCACGCGGTGCCAATTCCTACACACTACACACTACACCCCCTCCACCAACCTGGGGAGGCAGCGGACTGGCGTCATGCTTCCTTCAATGCATGAAGAGTCCAAGCTGCCTTCTTTTCACCTGACGGGGAGTTTCTCTGGTTGGACGTAGTGTGTGGAAGGAACACGTTATTCCAACCAGTTCCTGTCTCCTCCATCAGGCGCCCCGGCTGGCCTGGGGGAGGTAGTTTAGAGCCCAGGATTACTGCATGTTTTTGTGAGGGTATCAGTGTGGAGACAGACACGTCTGTGAGTTGTAAAGCGTCCTGTCTCTGTGAGAGCTTGTTGATCTGTCTTTTTTTTACTCACTGTAACTAATCAAATTGCACAAATATATCACCCATCAGCGATTTTTGGTCAAACATTTTGGAAGTATCATCCAATGGGGGATTAATGGTCTCAATGAGTAGCCTAGTCGTAGGAGTCATAGACTAGGCTATGAACAATGTGTATTAATTATTGGAAAGAATCCACGATTGAATAATTTTATTTATCCATTTTAGGCAACGTGATATAGTCACTGGACATAGACTATTTTGACATTTACACTTGGTGCAAGACTATACTCAGTCTGAGCAATGAGGCAAGGCAATTTCATTTGGCACCTTTCAACCACAAATACTGCTCATTTAAAGCCCAGGCTTTTACTTTTAAATTTGACTTAAAAACAACTATAATTGGTCATTTCCTAATGGTCTGAATATTATCACAGGTTTGTGGTGAATAGTAGTGACACGATGGCCCAAGAATTCTATTTCTAGGGGGTTCGTATGGCTTTAGCTTCAGCATGAGATATAGCTGAGCCCAGAGACAGAGAGATTTGTAACAGTAAAACTGTGTTAAAAAAAATCAATTAATGCAATGTAAAAGCAGAAGATGCCTATATCGCATGAACTGAAGAGAACTTCAGCATACATATACTGACCAGTTCAAAACAAAAAGAAACTATCCAAGGTTCTGAAAATTAACCACTCCTGATTGACCAGATAGACGTCCATTTAAATGTATCGATCAGTTGTGTCAAGGCTTATCAAGTTGTGAAAGGCGTGTTGGAATCAACAGAGACAGGAAAGACTGTTGAAGTGTTAAAAGGATTACAGGATTACAAAATGTCACGCATGACACCAAAATAGTGAATAGTGATAGTCATAGTAATAGAGAATCAAAGACAGAGAAGGGGCTAAGTATGCCTTGTACAGAGTGGTGAAAACAGGGCAGAACTGATTAGAAAATTAGATCGAAATTTATAAATCTGGAGACAGTATGCTCATTAATGTATTGATTATCCCACATCAGAGAACAAGCCCTGCAAGTGGCAACAGACAGTTAATGGTCTTGTCCCAGTTTGGTTCACCTGCAGAACATTTTTTTTATTTATGATGTGTGCCATCATCAGTCAAAATCAAAGAGGTCAACCTGAAAAAAGTGCAGAACAAAACACATCCTCTTCAGACATCTACAGGTATATGGGATCTAATATGGGACAGCACACTGTTTGGAGCCCTTTGAGAATAAGTGTTCTGTGCAATAGAACAGAATAATACCCTTGGGCTTATACACCAGGTCACTGCAGATCACCCTAGTGCCCTTATGTGTACTTAGTGCTCTACACCCTTCATTACAACATCATCATCATCCACTCCTATAGCCACATAGATGAACATAGAGATGATAGCTCTGTGTACTGACAATTATTTTTCTTTTCCTCAGAATGACTTAAACTCCACTAGAATGGCAGACTTTCCAGTTAGACGGTCAACAGCAGTTTTGCCGATCGGGATAGAGGAGGGGTTACAAATAATCAATCGTAGGTCTGGAGACTTTCTTTATTTTTAACATGCATGCATGCAAATGCACACACACACACACACACACACACACACACACACACACACACACACACACACACACACACACACACACACACACACACAAACACTTATTAATTTATTTTGTTGCCAATGACTTAACTGCAGGGATTTTTTACATTTGTTTTTAGGTTTATTTATTGCTATTAAATTTGTGATAAAAAATAATTATATGCGCACTTAAAAATGCCAAATTTCCCTTAATGTCTACCTCTGCATTTGATGGATTACCATGTGGTGTGCTTATTGTATCACAGTTCTGCTAAACGCCTAAATTGTAAGACATTTTAAGAAAGAGAGGGGGGACATGTTTTTTTTTTTTTTTTTTTTTTTTTTTTTTTAAGAACAGCAATTTACAGTATAGAAAAAAAGGGGCTGTCGTCACTACTTACAGCAGTTTTGCCGATCGGGAGAGAGGAGGGGTTACAAATAATCAATCGTAGGTCTGGAGACTTTCTTTATTTTTAACATGCATGCATGCACATGCGCGCACGCACGCACACACACACACACACACAACACACACACACACTCACACTTATTAATTTATTTTGTTGCCAATGACTTAACTGCAGGGATTTTTTTTTAATTTGTTTTTAGGTTTATGTATTGCTATTAAATTTGTGATGAAAAATAATTATACTTGCACTTAAAAATGCCAAATTTCCCTTAATGTCTACCTCTGCATTTGATGGATTACCATGTGGTGTGCTTATTGTATCACAGTTCTGCTAAACGCCTAAATTGTAAGACATTTTAAGAAAGAGAGGGGGGACATGTTTTTTTTTTTTTTTTTAAGAACAGAAATTTACAGTATAGAAAAAGGGGGCTGTCGTCACTACTTATGCATTGTTTTAATCATTTAGAGCTGATTCATTTTCTATCATGTCTTGACAAGCTGCAGTATGCTACAGCTACATGAATGACAATGTTTCTAATTCAACAACATTTAGGACAATGAAATCAGCCTCATTGTTTAAATCTCTCCTGAAGCCTTTTCTTTTCACTTTGGGTTATTTTGCATGGATTGATCTATTGTTGTTCAACATTGTAAAGCACTTTGTAACTATATCTAAAAATGTGCTACTTATAGTTTATAGTTTTATACTGCAATGTTTTTATTAATCTGTTGCACTACTGTTAATTGTTGCCTTTGTTTGATATTTCATCTCTCTATATGTCTCAATACATTGGTGTGACAAATAAATAACCTTGAACCTTGAATATTCTTATTGCCATCATTTCCCTGTCAGTCAGTCACCTCCAGAGCCACCCACAGGGTGTCATCAATCTGTATGCAGGTATGTACAGTAGTCTCATGTAGGTGAAGCAGAGCTCTGCAACCTTTTTGACGTGGAGTGACATGATTTTATTTTCTTTCAAGAAAGTCAGTATGCCACATATCAACATTACGATTAATTATGACACATCATAGGCCTATTTGTATACACATTGTGATTGTCTATAAATATAACAACTTAGAACAAAACCATATTTTCAGGGCAATGATCATTAGACAATAATACATATTGTAAACTAAAGTCATCTGTAAGAGTGCCAGTATAATGATCCTCCTCTGTGCCAATGTTGGCACCAGGCCTAAGGCTGCCCAGGTGGTTCATGATGACACTGATGAAGCATTCTGAAAATGTGGAATGTTTTCAGCATCTGCACAGAAACATGTTGTGGTCACTGCATGTACTTTTTCTGACATTTTTATCAGTGATGATCAGTGACCAGTGATGATTCAGAAGATTCAGAATCAACTGCAGACAACGACAGCTGACCCAACTCTTCTCCAATAGTCCCTCTCTAGTTCACCAAATTGTCAATATATTTATTCATTTTTATTTCATTTTCAGTCGGTGAAATAGGGTAGTCAACAAACATTGTTCTGTTCATCTGTCTCAGCTAAGGTGTTCTGATAAACATTGAAGACACTGATGTCATTTTCTCCAATAGGTTGCCTGTTGTTCCAGTTGAAGACAGCAGATGGCAGCAGGTTGCAGCAGTCTACAAACTCCTCAACAGTAATAAACAGATAAATGCAGTGCCTTTTAAGGTCAGTATACTGTCAGTCAGCAGCTCTCTGATATAAAACAATAAAGTGTGATGACTCTTATCATGTACCCATCTACACTCATCCTATAAAACAGGTTATGTTATGGTTAATGAATAATGGATGAAGTATGTTTGAGTGGCGCTATCTCCTCATGGCTTTGGAAAAATGACCTCATATGGGTGATATGAATACGATAGATGCCCCTCACTTCACAGGAGTGTGATATATTATATCACACTTGCACACTATATGCACTTGAAAAGGAGAAGTATAGACTCATCCTGCATTTAGACTGGAATCAGCAGGTTCACATACTGTTACCTTGTTGGTGTTTCCCCAATGTATAACTGAATAATATTATTATTATACAGGAGATGAAACCTTAACGGCTAATGCGGTATTGCATGCATAATATACCATTCTAATTTATAAAGATGAATTAAAAGAAAAAAATATGTCAAACAGGAGATGATTGTGTCAAAAGGCAAAGTTTAAAGTAAAAAAAAAAAAAGCTTTTTTTTTTTTTCTTCAAAAATAAAGAGTCGTACTAAAGTTGCTGGCGGTGATTTTGTCTCCGTAATGTTTATTATTTTACTATCTTCAACATGAATCATAATAATCACTTTTTTGGTGCCATCAACCCTAGGACAGAGTTTCCTAACGTTTGGAACACGGCCCACCGGTGAGGATATTGCATGTGGGTCCCCAAATACAGTAGATCCTATTGTTCCTTAGCCCTAAAAAAAACCTACGCTCATAAGTTACAACAGTAAACCTGTTCCCAATAAACCTCACCCTAATAAACCCTAAACTAGAAACCCTGAACTTCTAATGGCCTCCAAAAGGCACAAAAGAAGGCACTTGTAGTTATTTTTTATAAAGGTCAAGTCAAGGGAGCACAGTTCAGGGTGATTGACAGTTCAGAGTGGTCGACTGTCAGCTCAGTCGGTTCAGTGACTAATAGTCAGTCAGAGAATATCTTCTCTGAATGAATGAATGAATGAATGAATGAATGAATGAATGAATGAATGAATGATTTTTTTTATTAACAGAGATGATAATTACAGTACAAGTCAAGTACACACTGCTACAAAACTGATAACAGCTTGGAGAATTACAGTACAATTAAGTACAACTGCATCAAATCTGAAAAAGCTGATTGGACACACTAGTTAAGCATACACTTGTTTACAATAGTGGCCAACTTGTTCATTTCATTTCTGATCAGTCAGCACCTAATAGTGTTGCCAAGTCTATCATTGTAGATAAACAGGGACATACAGTATCTCACAAAAGTGAGTACACCCCTCCCATTTCTCCAAATATTTCCATGATATCTTTTCATTGGAAAACACTTGACGACATGTAACTTTGATATAATGTAAAGTAGTCACTGTGCAGCTTGGATGGAAGGGGAGATTTAATTTTCCCCTCAAAATAACTAAAACACAGCCCTTACTGCAGGGTGTCAATATTTTATGTCGCCACCATTATTTTCCAGCACTGCCTTCACCCTCCTAGGCATGGAGTTCAGTAGAACTTCACAGGTTGCCTCTGGAACCATCTCCCACTCCTCTCCTCATGGCCACACAAACCAACACTATCCCACAGATGATCTGGGGGCCTTTCACTGCCAAAGCATCTTATAGGAGAGGGTCACATAGGTTAATAAAATTATTACGGTGAGGTCTTGCGAATGTGCTCAACACATGCAACCGCAGTGTTGTTCTCACCATGCTGCAATTGAGAAGAACCAGGGTGTTGTGGACCTTTCCGATTTGGCTCGACCAATGTCTGGACCTCTGAGGGGGCGCTGGGCGTGTTAGGAACATTTCTGATCACCAACAGACGATTCCAGTGTACATTCTGCAAGACATTTTATCAGCAATTAACCACATGAACCCTGGCATCGTGATTGTGGGCATGCCATGACACAGTTAATGGAACTACTGTATACCGAGAGGTACAGTACTTGTTTGGCAAGGATCATAGTTGCCATATATTGTGATTAGAAGGCACTAAAAGCGTTCAGTGGTTCAGGATGTTTTAAGTAAATTAAATTAAAATGTGTGGGTTCTTGCCAATACTGTACTGTACTTTGTACAAAGTGATTGTTATCGTCTCCGCAAAAAATCTAGCATGACACAAATGCTTTGACGGTTTTAATGGAATACTACTTGAGAAACTTGCATGCTCTGTAGTGGTATTTTCTTGGACATCTGGTGATTTCTGTAAAAGGGTTTTGTTTACGGATTGTCGCTTAGTCATATTCCTTACCCACTGAGCTGCCCAACAAGACATGCTCTGTGGTTTAAGAAATACTCAGCCCCTCCACCACGACAAGGTGACAATCCATGGGAGGAGAAAAAAAGGGGTGGTCCTTGATCCATGATCCAAGTGACCGGAGCGCCAGGCCAAGCTGGAAGGAGGCACTGCAGTTACTGCTGGGTGTTGAAGCAGCTTTCTGCTGCAGTGGTGGGAGAGTACTTCTCTGACTCTGACCACACCCAGGCGCCCCATTGAATGAATGAAATTCATTCTTTTTTATTCCTTTTTTTTTAGTTTTTAGTTTTTTTTTTAGTTTTTGTTTTTTAGTGTGTATTGTGTGTGTGTGTGTGTGTGTGTGTGTGTGTGTGTGTGTGTGTGTGCGTGTGAAAGAGTGTGTGTGTGTGTGTGTGTGTGTGCGCGTGTGAAAGAGTGTGTGTGTGTGTGTGTGTGCGCGTGTGCGTGCGCGCGTGTGAAAGAGTGTGTGCGTGTGCGTGCGCGCGCGCGTGTGTGTGCATGTGAAAGTGTGTGTGTATGTGTGTGTGTGTGTGCGCGTGAAAGAGTGAGTGTGTGTGTCTGTGTGTGTCCGTTTCCGTGTATGTTTTTTTGTTTTTGTTTTTTAGTGTGTATTTTGTGTGTGTGTGTGTGTGTGTGAGAGAGTGAGTGTGTGTGTGTGTGTGTGTGTGTGTGCGCGCATGTGAAAGAGTGAGTGTGTGTGTCTGTGTGTTTCCGTTTCCGTGTATGCATGCGTGTGTGTGCATGTGCGTGTGTGCGTGTGCATGTGCGTGTGTGTGTGTGTGTGTGTGTGAGAGAGAAAGTGTGTGTGTGTGTGTGTGTGTGTGTGTGTGTGTGTGTGTGTGTGTGTGTGTGTGTGTGTGTGTGTGTGTGTGTGTGTGTGTGTGTGTGTGTGTGTGTGTGTGTGTGTGCGTGTGCACCGTGTCCATCAAGGCGCTAGGCAGTCAGTCTGTCTGCATCCTTGGCCTCTTGGCAACGCAGGCCTCGAACGGCTTCTGGGGGGAACTGCAGGAGAAAGATGGTCCCTGTGCATAGAGAAGAAACACAAGTGTAGGAGTCAATATCCTTTCTTTACTACAACACAAATATCTTGCTATTTTAAACCACGGGAATAAAGCATACCTAGAGTAAGTTATGTCTCGCCGTAACAAAGCTAGTTACTTGTTGTACGTAAATCAAACAATGCAAGACACAAAATGTTCAAACTAAGTATAAATTCGATAACTACAATTCAACATTGTATAGGGTCCTACATCGGTAAACTCCAACCCAACATATAAACATAAATAAAACAATAATATTTGACTTTTTAGGTATGAGTTGTAGTTATTAACAACCTATTAATTAACAAATTCTGTGATTTACACAATGTTGGAATAAACATTTTTTAGTACAACCTAAGTCGCAACAATGTTAACTTACTAAATGAATGTCAACTCACCTTCCTCCTGTGGTCCATCCTGTTGCTGTGGGTTGCCTCCCAGTCAGCATCAATGGCAATGCACGCCTTCCTCTCTGGGACGACCTGTTGTAGAAAATGTAGTCAATGATTAGTAACTAGTTGAGGAATCATTTCGCTGGCGGACGGTAAATGTACACACACATAACATCAGCAAGCAACAATATTTATTTAACCATTTCACAGTTACAGACAAACCGTTTGGATGGATGCAAGCATTTGCCAAAATAGAAATTCTACATTCTCAGAACGAGTCTTACCAGAAGGTGGTGTTTCTCCTTCGGCCGTTCCCGTCCGCAGGAAACCCCCTGGCCGCACTCCCCGTGGCAGGATCCTCCCTGGCGGGCTTTGCAGGTGCTCAGGGTGGGCCTACGGCTGGTGGAAGGCTGGTTCTTCTGGAGGAGGAACGCTCGCATACGCCTGCAAAACAAGAGACATGAAATAAACATGGTAAGTTGTCGCATGAATAGAGTGCAAAACAATACAGTCCGTCGAAGCAACTAAGATTCCATGCAGGTGGTACATAATGAAACATTTGTGGAAACAGTACAGATACCTGAGCTGACCAGATGAGGTTCCTGTCCTCTTCTTGGTGACGCCATCCCTCTTCTTGGTGGTGCCATCCCTCTTCTTGGTGGTGCCATCCCTCTTCTTGGTGGTGGTGGTCACCTTACTAGGGGGAGAAGAAACAGAGACAGAATCAGTTTCCGTGTCTGACTCATCAGTCAAACATGGAAACCAACTCACCTGTTCGGGAGGAGCTCCTGGCGTGTCCTTCACCCCGTGGTCCTGCAAGGAGGACATGGAAGATTAAGCATTTGTTCTTTTACACAGTAAAATCTATGAAGGCACCGAAAAACTTTTTGGGAAAACACTTGACATACAGACAGTATAACAATGCATTTATTCCCCCCAATAAACTGATGATGGGACCACACGTAGATCAGTTATTTAAATTATTCATTGTAAAGAGTTATTATTCAAAGACAATGTATCAAAGCATGGTGGCAATGCAATTAAATGGGCATTTCACTTGCAAAAAAACTTGTGGTAAAAAAATGGAGTTTTAAGTTAAGATGGGTTTGTATCAGAAGGAGGCCGATATGCTAAAATAGCCTACACATCAAATATCTAAATACTGAATGGAATAACTTGTTATAAACTGTCTGGGGTGTTCACATGAGACTGAGTAGGCCTAGACCAGTGGTTTTCAACCAGTGGTCTGGGTCTTTACGTTGAATCATTGCAAACGAAAGACATTAAAACATCATGAGCAAAAAAAAAAAAAAAAAAAAAAAGATTTTGCAGTCTTTTTAAATTGTATGTCTTCAAAATGTGATAACTGAACTGAATAATCAATGAATATACGCAGTGTTCACACGATCAGCTGTCCGGTTGTAATGAATTCTGGGGCCGGCCGTTAAGTAATCTCGGTCCCTGCCACGAGCGAGTGAACATATTCTAACCGTTAACGATTCCCATCTCGGTTACAGCAGCCGAGAAAATAACCGCTGTACAGTGTTACAAGATACGACACCACAATTTAACTTAAATATGAATCATACAAAATTCATCATGAATCCTGACAGTCAAATACATCGAAAACAACGATAGGACGTTACAATAACGTTCCAAAGCAGCAGTTAGGACGGCCTAAACAAACCGTCGGACTAAAAGTAACATCACACGTTTACAGTGCAAAAACGTTAACTTACCATCTCTATGCTCTTGGCAGGTAACGATCGACGTCGGTGTGTGTAAATGTTCCAATCAGTTGATCAGTTTAGGTGAAAAGTGAACGAACAGCAGTAAATAGCGTCTAGTCTCAGCAGTGGTCAGTGTAGAATGATGATCAGAGAACAAATTAGACAATTATTTAATTTCACCTGTCGCGTGTTGTCTGACTGTCTCATTTGCATATACGTCATCAACCAGTGACGCGGAGCGTGACACCAACGCCCTGCTCTGATTGGCCGAAATCGGCTCTACAAGCCATCACCCACAAATATCACGACAATCAAAATGATTTCGTAGCTTGTGTATGAATTCAGCAGTGTTGGGACATGTGCACTACATAACTTAATATATTACATAATATATTACCAAAATGCAGTAACTTGTAATATAAATATATTACTTAACTAAAACAATCTAATACATTATACTTTTCTTCCTGCATTACTGCATTACTTTCAATATTACTTTCTGTCAATCTGTCTCATTGAAAATGCTCTTGTGAAATTATATTGACAACTGCAGAAGTTAATTAATTACTTATTTTCTATCATTTGTCATCAAATTATTTATTCAGGAGTGACGTTTTTTCAAGTTGGATTTGGCCAGATAGCAAGTGTGCTTGCTTTATTGTAGGTATGCCACTGGTCTACGCAATATTTGATTAATGGTGATACTAAATATTTCATTATATATATATTTTTTTTAAAGTAATATGTAATAGTAATATTAATATATTACACTTGCTCAGACAGTAATATTGTAATATAATATATTGCTTTAAAATGAAGGTAATAATTAATAATTAATATATTAACAAGGTAAAGTAATATTCCCAACACTGGAATTCAGAACAATATGTTGAAAAAATCGGGGGTTTACACTAAGGTCTCCAAGGCACTTGCCCATCGGGCAAGTGCAAGTCAGGTTCTACTTGCCCTCAGGCCATGGTCACTTGCCCCCAAAAAATATATTGTAAATTTTGCATTTAAGTTTACTTCCTACTTGGGTGCTTTCCCTGAGAGGGTTCCAGGTGGTCCCCAGCTAAGTTGGTTAACCAGATGTAACTCTTGAGAACCCTTGCGGGTCCATTTGGTTTCATTTTACACTCTCAAGACCCCAGCAAAATAATAGTTTGGAACCAAATTAACCTGGGAGAGAGATAGGTAGAGATAGCTAGAAAGCAGGGAAAGACACACTTTCCCCACACTTGCCCGATCGGGCAACCAGGTAGCAGTCTTCACTTGCCCCACCATTTTTTTTTACTTGCCCCGGGCAAGCGGGCAAGTGTTAGTGTCAACCCCTGGAAATGTATGTATTTTATGGTCCTTTGGGTTAACATTTGTTATTAACTAATACAAGTAAAGATTAATTTGACAGTAAATCTGCCATTAAGCTAGGAAAGCACAGGAGAGAAGACACAAATCCTTCCCACTGTGTCTTTAGGTGGATTCAGAAGGTTGTACAGTGCCACCTGTAGGACAGTTAGAATAAGAGTTGAATGTCAACAGGGCCGGATTTGCCATTGAGCTAGGGGTGGGCTACAGCTACAGCCGGGGGGGACCCCGGCTGCTGGGGGGCACCCGCGTGATGGCCAGTCAGATATCACGTGACTCATAGAAAAAACATTGCCGTTATTTGCGATCAGTTTCTGACCCCCCATGTCGAAACTCTTCACTGGGAATGAACCTGGAAGTAGGCTAAAAGTTTGTTAGGTCTCTGCCATGTTGTAAATGTAAACAATAGTGGATGGATGGATGGATGGATGGATGGATGGATGGATGGATGGATGGATGGATGGATGGGATTATTGGGATAGCATGGCAAGTTAAACATATGATTTAAACAACGTAGGCTATGGTAAGGCTACACACTTTTGGGATTACGTTAAACACAGACGACTCCAATAGGTGAGTGCTGGTTAATTGATTCTATTAAGTTTCATTATAAGTGTTTCTAGTTCATGTTCATTTGTTCATTTAATGTTGGAGTGTGGACTAGTTTAGTTTTCACCGCGACGACAAGTTGTATTCTCCGTCCTTGCATGCAGTGAGTTCTAATGTTTGCCAGTAGTAAAGTGAAGAACGTTATCCACTGGTCCACTGTTGACAGTGGGATTTAATTTCAGTTGTAAACAAGGTTAACACGCTACCATGACACTTGAAACTGAAAGGAAGGTTATCCTAGCGACTGCTCTACTGTGGTTCATCATGTTGAGGGCACATAGGCTACTGAAGGCCAGGGGTTAATATGCTGCGATTCAGCATGTGTAAGACCCAATGTCAATGGCTGATGTGACAGGCAGGGTATTTAAAGGAGAATTCCGGCCCAAAAGTTTTTTTTGTATCTTTATTTGCAGATAATTTTTTTGAAAAAAGTGGTCCAGGTGTTATTTTGTGAAAATACTTCTTTATGGCTTTTTCCCCTACCCCAAAATAAGCTTATAATGGGGCCAAGGGGTGTTGTGCAAGTTCACCTATATACATCGCTCCAAAATGCAATTTTTTGCTATATATTGTGTCTCCACCATGTCAGTAGTGAGTTAACACTCACACTTTCACTTTTGATTCAGCAGTGATCCAGCTGTCTCAAAACCTGGGGGCGTGGCACATGGTTTATGGCTGAACCACTGCTGAAACAAAAGTGAAAGTGAAAGTGTGAGTGTTAACACACTACTGACATGGTGGAGACACAATATATAGCAAAAAAATGCATTTTGGAGCGATGTATATAGGTGAACTTGCACAACACCCCTTGGCCCCATTATAAGCTTATTTTGGGGTAGGGGAAACAGCCATAAAGGAGTATTTTCACAAAATAACACCTGGACCACTTTTTTCAAAAAAATTAACTGCAAATAAAGATCCAAAAAAACTTTTGGGCCGGAATTCTCCTTTAAACTCTCTAGCCTGGTTGCTTCTTCCTGTCTTCCATCTGCATAATCAAAGATTGAACTTGGGTTAGCTCTGATGGCCTGTTTTCACAACCTTGGATTTAAACCAAAAGCAGGTTTGTTAAATTCTGTTCTGAATCTGTACAGCCTGGTTTATTCTGTTTCAAGCAGATGATCTTGGCCAACCAAGATCATCTAGCCTGGCCAAAGGAGTGTGCACACTCCATTTGATTCCTCCCAAACCCATTCTGGGGGAACATTCGGCATATGCAGCCATTTAATGTAATGGCATGTCGTTTAATGCAGACTAAAAAAAATAGGGCAGCCGCATACTTTTAATACACTGTACTGTTGTCAAACATGTTACTTTGTCCGTGCCATCCTTTCTCTTTCACACACACACACACACACACACACACACACACACACACACACACACACACACACACACACACACACACACACACACACACCCAAAAGCAAAAACCAATCATTGACATTTGTCATTTGTTTGTAACTTTAATAATTAAGAACAAAACCAACAGAAGACTTACAAATCAAGTCAATCAGAATTCACAGTTGTGACAGAAACGAATCATCTCAGAACAGAAACTCCTTCAGTAACTTATAGTATAGTAGATTGCATAGTAAAGTGGACACTGCGGTTGCTACCAGCGGCCACACAGCAGCTACAGGCAGAGCAGTGAGGCCAAACGACTCCACAAAACACAAAGTACAATATATGTCAACATTGGCCTAAATGTTACACTCTCATTTCAATTCGGACACAAAATGTCAGAATCGATGAATACATCTAGGAGTCTGTATTTGAGTCAATATTTTAGGCTACATCAAGTTCACTTCAGAGCTCTGGTTGCCCTTAAAGTGCTAAGAGTTTCAGGCTGCCCTCTCCCCATCAGACCTGATAATGCTGTAGCATTATAGGCCTACGTCTAAAATATATATATATATATATATATATATATATATATATATATATAAACAAACAGGCTGGTTTTTCCCTCTCTGTAAAATGTTACGTTTATGAGGTGACTTCCCAAAAACCTCATGGTAACATCGTACACGTACGTAGAACAAAGAAGATGTGCTTTAAAACCACTTAAACCCTATTTCAGTGACCAGAGTTCCCCAGCTGGGGTCTGTATTGGGTTCCCTCCTTCCCCCCAACATTGGCAGCATTGGGATACTAGGATTCCAGTGGTTAACATGGAGTGTTAAGTGTACATACATACTGTACGGTACCAGAACAATAATTTTTAATTCAGTAGAATGCCCCAAGTGTGTCAATTCACTTTTGTTCACTGATCTTTGATGCAAGCTGTGGAGACGAGAGGTTGAGCTGCTACTGTAGGTGTTTTTTTTTAGAAGGAGGGACAACTGTAGTTAAATAAGGGAACGCACCCGCCTGTAAGCCAAAGATCCACTTCCCACAGTCTCCTAGGATCACCAGATGTCCCTCATTGTGTGGGACAGTTACTCATTTCCAGGACTTTTCCGATGTCCCACAAATTCAGCACAGTCCCACGCTGTTCAGTGTTCAAATGCCATAATATTTGTCTTTCTGTTGTCTCTTTTCCTACTATAGATGTGTTAAAATAAGCCAAGTATTCCCCTAGTGCCACCATATAGTATTTCCAACCTACCCCAGAGAGGCCACACCACATTGCAACACTTCTTCCCTCAAGTGAACACTTTAGATCTGGTCAACCTACAGCCTGCAAGACCTTAAGCATGAAAAGTGCTCACTTGCAAATCATATCCTTTGGCAGATATAAAAGGACGAACCCAATCGTCCATATCTAATGGAAGAAGAGTGGACTCACTCTTGCAGAGCAACTTGGAAGAGAAATTTGCAGTCAGAGATATTTCACTTTGTGTCATTTTTTTCAGTGCAAGTGATCAATTCATCGCTAATCCGATGTCCACATCATCTCATGTCAGTCAATCCATTAAAAAAAAAAAAAAACTTTCTACAATCTCCCACACCGCATTGCTAGGACTGTAAAGCACTGGTAATGAACCACAATACAGCCAGACACCACCACAAAATAGTGGTATCAATAGAGGACGCTTGATTTGGTTCAAAGCATACCTGGGCCCTTGCGGGTCCATTTGGTTTCATGTTTACACTCTCAAGAGTTAAAATACTCATCATGTGAATTATCCCAAGTCTACACAACTAGAGAATGTAGAAGATTAATGGTCATTTTTGGTGTGTATGTTGGACTGTTTTGTTTCCCAAATCCAGCCTGGTATTGTGCACAAAAGTAAAATAAATCTTTAGTTTTGGGGTCTGTGAAGGCTAAAAATGTCACCAAATGGTCGTCCTCTGTGGCTTGAATTCTGAATTTGGTGTTAAAATGGTTGGTTTTAGACTTACTTTGATCTTTGAAATGAAATTAATATTACGCCAGACTTTAGTTTAGTTGTAGTCTTGGCCCTCCACAATATTTTATGCATCCGCTTTGGCCCCTTGGGAAAAATAATTGCCCACCCCTGGTTCAAAGTCTGCCCCCTGGTACTGTATTTTTATAACAGATAATACTGTTTGTGCAATATCAGATTAAAGTACATTATATTACCAGTGTAGTTGTACATTCACGTGCCTTTGCATGCACGTGCGCAACACACAGAGACACGCTATTAAAACACAGATGTGTACAGTATAGCCTATTTGGAAACAGTTTACAATGCTTAATTGTATCCATAGCACGTCCCCTCCCCTCCACTACATCCCTGGATATTACGCTGCAGAGTTTTAGAACTTGACATAGATGAGGAACATGGGATGTATTCACACCGTTGTGTGCACTATGTGACAGAGTCCGTCAGAGATTAAAGCAATTATAGTGGCACAATGAATGGCACGATGAAATGAGATCCCCAAAGTGAAAGACCGCTGCTGTCCCAAGAAACAATCGCAGAACATCATGTAAAGATTGTGCATACTGCTAAATGTGTCTCCTAAACCCACACAGTAGAATGTCAGTGAGGTATGACTTATCTCAAGTTAGCCGTCACCTCCCTCTGCTGAAAAACGAACTCAATGAATAAACAGAAAAAATAAAACGCTATACAATTTTAAAATCAAAACATCCTAGAGACATTACATTTCTTACACATCAGTAGATCAAGCAATTCAAATTCTCACAATCGTCATAAAGCCCTGAAATAAAATAAAAAAAAACAGCAGTTCCGACAGTAACTTCAAAGGGATGGTATCACAATTAGTTCACTTTCAAAAAGAATGGTTCCCTACACACCCAGTAACAAAACAAAAATATTTTCCCATGACAGGCAAGTGAATGTTCTGGCTGGAAGATTCACTTGCTTACATTCAAGTAGTCCCTAATAAGGGGGATACTGTATGTGTATTAACATACAGTAGAATCATCATCATAATAATAATAATGGTAATATTGGTATCATGTACCCATCTACACTCATTCCATAAACAGGTTATGGTTAATGGATGAAGTATGTTTGAGTGGCGCTATCTGTGGCTTTGGAAAATTACCTCATATGGGCGATATGAATACAATAGATGCCCCTCATTTCACAGTAGTGTGATTTATTATTCAGTTATCCCGGGGAAAAACCAACAAGGTAAAAGTATGTGAACCTTCTGATTCCAATTTGTGCATCAACGATATGTGCTGATGTCAGCACTTCTCCATTCTCTCTGATATAAAACAACAAAAACTTCAGTCCACAATCCTTCCTTATAGCAGCTCAATGATTAAACAATATGTTCTCCATTTACAGGAATCAGCTGTCAGTCAGTCGTACATGTTGACACTGGAGCAGTGAGCTGAGAGACACCTGTTTCTACAAAGACACTCTGTACACACTGACAAGGTAAGACTCACTATAATATACTATTATTAATAAGGTAACACCTGACGAGAGCCATAGAATGAGACAGAGTTATGACAACTCTATTCATTTCATGGGGCCAGGCTCTTCAACATCTATTGAAAAGGGACAAACAGAAGTTACAGAATGCATTGGAGTCAATGTGATCATGTGAGTACATGAACCTTGTGAGCAGGCCGTTTCCTGCCACCTCAATGTCACAACTCTGTCTATACTCTATGGCTCTGCTATAGACCTAAGCCCTAAGGTGTTTTTATGGTCCCTAGTGTCATCCAAATAACATTACAATGTTATATTATATTCTTCGTGGATAACTAAATTCCAGGGTTGTTTTTTTGTCTCTCTTCAGTGTCACACAAACTAGCGTAGATCTTTTTCTGAACATGCTCATTTCATATAATGTATACTGTATACATGTGGTTTTACAGGTTTTATATTATTCCGTAGACACTAAGGAAAACAAAAAACCCTCATCTGACCATTGTTGCTGTTGGATGGAAACCTTGTATGTCTGAAACTAAGACTTCTCTGGATAATGCCAAGCATTGCTGAGCAAGTGCAAAGCCCTATTGAAGTCGCAATAATTGTTATTATCATTATTATTCCTCTTAATAAGTTACGTTTTTAAGTCACGTAACTTACTCGAAAAGTTGGCAAAGCTTTGCACCCATCATATCATAATACACATTGAGGTATGATCAGATTCTGAGCACTCACATGAGTTTAAACATGAAAAGAGGGCAAAAGAGGATAAAATTCAGGTACTTTATCAAAGAATGATATATAATGTTTGGACTAGTCTGATAGTCTTTATCAGGGCTGGTATAAAGACAGCAAAGGGGAATTTCCATTCGTTTTACTATGTCATTAATATACCGTAGAGAAAAAAAGTTTCCTAGAAATGGAGGCCTGACAAAAATCATTAGCATGGTGAAATGCATCTTGATGACATCATCAAGATGTGTTTCACCATGTTAATGAGTTTCCTTTTTTCTGAGAGTGTACAAATGGAACCAAATGGACCCTAGCACATTTGTACACTCTCAGGAAAAAAAAAGAAAATGGGTGGAATTCCCCTTTAAGAGGCCCCCCACTTCTAAAAGTCCCAATACAACACTGAACACAACCCACTGAAACTACACGTGTGTGTGTGTGTGTGTGTGTGTGTGTGTGTGTGTGTGTGTGTGTGTGTGTGTGTGTGTGTGTGTGTGTGTGTGTTTTTGTTTGTTTGTTTGTTTGTTTGTTTGTTTGTTTGTTTGTTTGTTTGTTTGTTTGTGTGTGTGTGTGTGTGTGTGTGTGTGTGTGTGTGTGTGTGTGTGTGTGTGTGTGTGTGTGTGTGTGTGTGTGTGTGTGTGTGTGTGTGTGTGTGTGTGTGTGTGTGTGTGTGTGTGTGTGTGTGTGTGTGTGTGTGTGTGTGTGTGTGTGCGCGCGCATTGTTTTGACTAAACAATGTTTTCTCTAACAGGAATGGCTTACCTCAGGATTGTATTGTTGGGACAGTATTGGTCTGGAAAGAGTTCATCAGGAAACACCATTCTGGGAGGAAGTGTTTTTAAAGCTGGAGTTCACAGGTCAGTGCAGAGTGTAAGACATGGTGAAGCAGCAGGGAGACATCTGACAGTGGTGGACTCAGCAGGATGGGGGAGGAAGCGACTACTACAGGACAGTCCAGAGATGGACAAACTGGACATCCAGAACAGTGTGTGTCTCTGTCCTCCTGGACCCCATGTTGCTCTTCTGACGGTTGCTCTTCCTCAAAAATTCACCAAAGAACACAGAGTAGCATTAGAGGAACACATGTCACTTCTGTCACAGAGAGTGTGGAGTCACACTATAGTACTGTTCACCTTTGGAGACCATCTGGGAGACAGAAGCATTGAGCAGCACATTGAGGCTGGAGGGGAACACCTCCGCTGGCTTGTTGACAAATGTGGGAACAGGTATCATGTCTTCAACAATGAGAAGAGAGATGACACTCAGGTCACACAGCTGCTGGAGAAGATCGAGGAGATGGTGGCAGGAAACAGAGGTGGACACTATGAAGTTGATGGAGATGTTGCAGAGAAGTTGTCAGAGAGGAAGAGGAACATGGAGGAACATGTCCTGACATTGATGACCAAGACACACAGACACAGAGCTGTTCTGAAAGCTCTGTTTGAAGGTAATGAACATCACCATCAAATGTGCCAGTTCAACCAGAACTCTTTGTAGTAATCAATATGCAGATTGACTCCCTGAATTAAGACCTAAATGGTGTGTGTGTGTGTGTGTGTGTGTGTGTGTGTGTGTGTGTGTGTGTGTGTGTGTGTGTGTGTGTGTGTGTGTGTGTGTGTGTGTGTGTGTGTGTGTGTGTGTGTGTGTGTGTGTGTGTGTGTGTGTGTGTGTGTGTGTGTGTGTGTGTCAGGCGAGCATCAGACTCTAACAGATGTGGGGCTGATGTTGGTTGGAGGAGGACAGGATACGAGGAGCTGGGCTGGAGATCACATACTGCAGCAGAGGAATGTGTTTCCAGGAAAGGAGGTGAATAATATTGTACAGTATAATGAACTTAATGTTATAATGAATAACAAATGTAACTGTTTTCTGATGATAATGGGAAAATATGACATATAGTGAGTGTATGAGTACATGCACAAAATATGTACCCCACTATTTAAAAGTCATAATCTTCAGTAAATCAATTTCTACAGTTTATATGTACCAACACCAATCGGTGCAAGAAAACACGCTATGATTATTCTTTAGGGTGGTTGTGTTCCATTTGATATAATACTGCATTGTCCATTAGATTTTCTACATTTACAATTCAGGCATTTAGCAGACGTTCTCAATCCAGAGCGACTGACATCAAGTGCAGCATTCTGGCAGACTGTAATTATTAACCAGTTCAGATTTTAGTCTTAGTTTAATGATTCTATTCATTGCTGTTTAATTCAGGGCTGCAAAACTGTTTAACTGAGGATTTTCAAAAAGGAAACAAAGATGCAATCATTCATTTCCACACCAAGCTGCAGCTATAATACAAATAAATAAATTCAATATACTGTGTTGCCAACTGACAACTGTGTAAGTGAGTGCCTGTGAGCTACAACTGGCCATGGCCCTCATCAAGTCAACTTTTGCGCCTTGACCAGAATGAGTTCCACACCCCTGGTTTAGTTAATTTAATTTGTGTATCTGTTGTGCTATTAGAGAGGAAGGTGTCTTTATTTCAGACAGGGTAGTCATTTTAATTATAGTTTAGTTATTATAATAACTAATATAAAGTAAACTCATATTCCAGCCTGAACTGACAGAATGTGTCGGACAACAGAGACGAGTTTCTTACAGAAATGTAAGTGTGGTGATGTGTCCAGACTGGTCAGCTACACCTCCATCACAGATGATCAAAGATGTCCTTCTACACGGTGTGAGTCTGTGTTCTCCTGGACCCCACGCTGTCCTGCTGAATGTTCCTGTCACACTCAGTTTCTCTGAAGCTGACAGGAGATCAGTGGAGGAACACATGGAGCTGCTGGGGGACAGAGTCTGGAGACACACTCTGGTTCTTTTCACACGGGGATGGTGGCTGGGAGAGAGATGTGTTGAGGAGTACATCGAGGCTGAAGGAGAACCTCTGAGAAGGATCCTGGAGAAGTGTGGCTACAGGTACCATGTTCTAGACTGCCTCAATCTGGACATCTCACGAGACATCCCACGAGTTAAAGAGCTGATGGAGAAAGTAGAAGACATGGTGACGAGGAACAGAGGACAATTTGGACCTTCAGACTCCAGAGAAGACAGCTCTGTCAGAGACACAGGACACCTCAGGGAGGGACATGAGACGAGACAGAAGACCCTGTTAGAAAGACTGAAAGAAGACATTTACTGCTGAAGAATGGAACAGACGAGAAGAAGAATGGACGAGGAGAGAGGAGGAATGGAGGAGAGAGAAGGAGGAATTTATAAGAGAGAAGGAGGAGATGATAGAGAAGGTGTTGCACTTTGTGGAGAAGGATCCAGAAGAACCAACTCTGCCACCTGTCAGAAGAAGAAACAGCAAACGGGGTCTTAATCCAAGCAGTGAGTGCCAATAGAATTAGTCTGATGACGTGTTCCTGTTGTTGTTGTTGTTGTTGTTGTTGTTGTTGTTGTTGTTTTCTATTTTCTTTACTTACATTGTCAAAGCACTTGTTATTGTTCATATTACACACAAGTAGTGTCTTCTTCTGTTGGAAGAGATACATGCTACTACTACTACTACTACTACTACTGCTGACTACTACTGCTGCTGCTACTACTACCCTACTACTACTACTACTACTAATGATAATAATACTCAGTATATTGTTGTGTTTCAGTGAGTGGTGGAACGCCATCTGAAGCACCAAGTTCATACCTCAGGTCACCTGTCAAAGTCCATGATTGGCTGATGAAGAGACATGCTGGATCAATAGCGCCCTCTTCAGGATATGAAAGTGAAGCTGCCAGCCAGCTCTATGGAATGAGTGTGATAGATGAAGATGATTTATAGATAAAGAAAAAGAAGTTAAAATAATAATAACACAAATTATCAACTCACGGATCATTATGCAGTCATGCTGTACAATATAAGTGCCAAACATAAAGCAAAAACGGACGGATATTCCATACAGACGGCGACTGCTCCAGTAAATGGTGACTGGGGGGTGCATGGGATACTGCCGATGTCAAGGGATCTTACGTTTACATAGAAGTCAGTCATTTGGGCTACACCCCCACCTCTTACATCTCCAACACTGTTTGTTCATAAAGGAGAGATGCTACCAAAGACCCATAAAAACTAAAGGATGGACATCTGAGAGCAGGATGATCACCACAACCAACCGCATCCTGGATCTGGTGCTTTGGTCTCCTTCAAGATGAAACGTCTTCATCATAGAGCTCACTGTGCCCTGGGAGGACAATGTGAGCGAAGCCTTTGACCTCAAAAAGCTTTGTTATGCAGGACTGGCAGTGGATGCTGAACAACAGAGCTGTAAGACCACATACAGTTCACCCTGTAGACGTGGTCTGCAGTGGATGCTGAACAACAGAGCTGTAAGACCACATACAGTTCACCCTGTGGGCGTGGTCTGCAGTGGATGCTGAACAACAGAGCTGTAAGACCACATCCAGTTCACCCTGTGGACGTGGTCTGCAGTGGATGCTGAACAACAGAGCTGTAAGACCACATACAGTTCACCCTGTAGACGTGGTCTGCAGTGGATGCTGAACAACAGAGCTGTAAGACCACATACAGTTCACCCTGTAGACGTGGTCTGCAGAGGCTTGGTGGACAGGTCAACTACCAGCCTCCTCAAGGACCTGGGAATCTGAGACCAGGTCCAACGTCAAACACATCAAAGCTCTGAGTGATGCTGAAAGATAAGAGACTGTGGCTCTGGATCAGGAGGAGAGACAACAGCTGGGCTCTGAAATCACCCCTGGGTCATAGTGGGGGATGGACTTGGAAGAGGATTGGGGCAGAAGGGGCACACCTGGGAGGACAGGTGTTGTTGTTGAACCCTCTTGAGGAGTAGGGGGGCACATCCACCCAACCCTGTGGTGGATTGTAACATTACACTGACTGTAACATTGTACTGATTGTAACATTGTATTGATTGTATACACTGATTGTATCAAGCTTGACTTGGGGAGGAGGACCTGAGTCTATGACACTGTGGGTAATGACATCATATCCTGTTTTTGTAAAACTTTAAATCTTATATTGAAAATATTCATTTAAAAAAGAAAAAAAATACAAATAATTAAATTTTAAAATCATAAAATAAAATCACATTAAGCCAAATATACTTCTGACTGAAGTATTTTTAAATATTGCTGATCATGGTTCTGTAATTGTTCTATTATGTGTATTTTGTATATTGTGGTAGTATTATAGATCAGGAGTCTTCAATACTTATTTTTACTTATTGAATGTTGTAAATTATGGTAGAACAGAGATGAATGAAGCAAAAAGCAGTTGCCAGGTGGATTCTAGTGAAGTGTTCTGACATGAGCTGTACATTTGTTAACAACTTAAACCCTTAATACTTAAACTTCACCTTTAATTGTCTCGGTACTTGGTCTGCTCTTTTCTCCATCTAAATAAATAGACGATTTCCATCTACGGCCATGTAGAACTTGTGATCTTGTAGATCTGCTATGTTCAGCTATAATGTCCCCCCCAGTGTAGGGATGTTGAGAGTTAAAGTCTGTATCGCTAAAGGTGTCCCCGTCTGGCATATCTGTTTCAAACGGGGGTCTGTGGGCTCATTAGTGTCAATTTGGGGGTCCTTGACATGCAAAGGTTTGAGAACTCACCTCCTCTGTGTCCTAAATGATGTTCACTTTGACCTGCTGTTCTCTGAACTCCTGAGTGACACCTTAATGTTGGTTTACATTCAAATCAAACTAACACCCCACATTGGTTTCATATCTATTTAATTACATTTTTGCTTAATACGAATTACGTTGTTAGTGGATGCTACCTTTTGATTGAAATGTTTATTAAAGAGCTAAATTTGCAGAATTACAGTAAGCCTAGAATAGGTATTTCAACTACTCAATACTACTCACTACTCACTACTCAATACTACTCACTACTCAATACAAAGACTGTTAACTGTGTGTGGACAATACCATACAGGATTTCTACTGGTTTACAACACAGGGTCCACCATGTTCATCAAGACAATTTACTGGTAGAGACGCACAGGCTATAAATATTCACTCATCTCATTAGTGTTGCTATACATAGTAACACCTTTTTTATATTCTTCATTTATAATAATAATATAATTATTACAATATAACACATTAGGTTAAGTTTCATTACTATGGTTTGTAGGTAAACCATTGGAGTTCCATTGGTGTGGTGTTGCTGTTGTTCCAATAGCAGACAGCAGGGAGCAGCAGAATGACTGTTTTGTCGTAGTGCATTTTGTGCGCGACACCGTAGTACTGACCAGAGCTGTCTAGAGTTGCGACATTGAGAGGTGCAGCCTGAATAGGGACAAACTGGAGTTGGAAATGCATTCCTCTTCAACGAGGGCGGCGCAAATAATAGCTATTTTAGAGCATGTGTGCAACATGACAACTCGACTGATCTGTAATTTTTATGTTGCACTATTACTACAAAACGATCTAAAATAAACGAATTTAAGATCATTAAAGCTGGGCTGCTCCAGTTGGACTTGTCACGGTTGTCTGTCCCCATCATGCTCAATAAAAGTCTATGTAGAACAGCCGCCATTAGACCTTTCCATGGAAGTGAACGGAGATGTCGCAACTCTGTCTATACTTCAAGACTGCAGCCTTCAAGGTTGTGTGCGAGGCTACACGCACGCGCACGGACACAGCGCAGTTCCCTGAAGTTCACACACGAGTGCTTTAAGTGTGAGGAGTTTCTTTAACAGTAATAAAATAATAAATGTGTTTTTGCTAGACTTTTTTTTAAGCCGACACGCAGAGTGACGTCACCTCCCATCATATCCAGTCGTATCAAGAAGTTTGTGGTGTTTTATGGAGGGTTGAGGTTCTAAAACTACCAACCAAACAGTTTGTGGTGTTTTATGGAGGGTTGAGGTTCTAAAACTACCAACCAAACAGTTTGTGGTGTTTTATGGAGGGTTGAGGTTCTAAATCTACCAACCAAACAGTTTGTGGTGTTTTATGGAGGGTTGAGGTTCTAAATCTACCAACCAAACAGTTTGTGGTGTTTTATGGAGGGTTGAGATTCTAAAACTACCAACCAAACAGTTTGTGGTGTTTTATGGAGGGTTGAGGTTCTAAATCTACCAACCAAACAGTTTGTGGTGTTTTATGGAGGGTTGAGGTTCTAAATCTACCAACCAAACAGTTTGTGGTGTTTTATGGAGGGTTGAGGTTCTAAATCTACCAACCAAACAGGAGGAGAATCTGAAACACATCCACTGACTGACAGCAGGTGAGTTCAATCAAGTCCCTCTGCAATGCATTAGGTTTTATTATAGTAATTCATAATGATAGTGTTTATAGTGCTGTTATTTGGGTCTGTAGTAGGCCTACTGAGAGTGGAACACATGGAACCAAATGGACCCTCACAGTTCTGTGACTCTGCTAGTAGGTTATGTTTTGCACATGCTTGGTGAGCTGCAGCACACAGGGAAATATTAGACATTTTATTTGTAGTATGAGTTTGTGTTGCTGTTGTTCTTCATGTGTATTCTCTTATAGGTCAGTGTTTGTTGAGTGAACAGAAACATAATCTACTACGAGCCATTATGGCTCGTAGTAGATTATAAAAAACAAAAACAAAACAAAAAACATTAGTAGTTTTGTTGTTGTAGTTTGTTGACCTGTGGTACGTGGTTTAATGTGTTAACTGTAAGCTCATGTTTGCTGTAATGCTGCTTCATTGGAAAAGCAACGCAAATCATGAAACAACTTTACTTTAACTTTCTTAAAAAATAAATAAGTGATGCTGTATTCCTTTTGGAATTCCTGCTACTTTATGTGAGTGTGTTTAACTCTGTGACAGAATCATTAGTCTGGTAGGAAGGTAGGAGTCCCATGCAGGCCCCAAAAATATTTTTCTAACCTACTTTTTTATAATCCTTAAGGTGTCTAAGATGTAAATTATTTTTTATGTTACCCGAGTTAAGTTCAATTGGTCTAAGTGTGACCTAATTTATGGACAGATCAGTGTAATGTCATTGAATGTGATTCATAACATATTTCATAATATATTATGTTTTCTATTCATGACCTCACTCACCAACCATACAAGATGCATGTCATGATGCAAAAGTAGTGATCTACAAGCTCACAGACCATTGCATTGAGGGTTGGGATGGTAGCCACTAGTAATGCTTGGGCCGCCTTTTTTTTCTTCGTAACTCACCTCACTCTGTCCCGCCAGGTGCCAGTCTGCCTGCAGCAACCCGTCCCGCATTTTTTGGAGCATGGAGGAGGAGAAGGGCAGATGTTCTTCTCTGCCGGGGAGAAGGTCTGCATGTTTTGGTGATGATGGACAATGTGTTTGAGGGAGTAGCTGTTATCAATGGCGTTAGTGATGATGATGGCTCCATCATGGACTTCTCCTACAAGGGCCTTGAAGAAGAAGGTCTTCTAGACACCACCAGCTCTGGAGATGAGGAGGAGGATGAGGATGAGTCCCTCTTCCACCACAGAAAGGTAACTAAAACAATGACTCCATTCCTATCCTAACAATAGGGGCGGCTTTGGCTCAACGCCAGAGTGGCTGGATGGTAACCACAAGGTTGCCAGTTCGAACTTGGGCGCCCATAGAGTTAGTATCGATGTGCCCGTGAGCAAGACACTTAACCCCTAATTGCTCCTGATGCATGGATTCCACCATGCACCATTGGTGTGTGAATGGTTGAATGCCTTAATGGACAAAGGCATGTAAATGCCATTTATACAGTAACTGGTACTATCATCCCATAATTTGTTGTATTTTGCTGACTATGCTGACTGCTTGGTGCAGTGCTTCATGTATTGTTTAAGGTGTCAATGTGGCTCCAATAAATTAATTGTTTCAGGACTACAAAAGCAGGCCGAAAGCACAGTGCACAGATAAGCATCGTCAGCTAATAGGTTTGGTGACTTGGTTGTTGCAGTCTGCAGCTAAAGCAGAGTGATGGAATGTTATAAAGGGATGTGTTTGGTTGTGTGTGGTTTGGTAATATGGAACCAAAAAAGGTTTATTCGTAAGTACACAGAACAACTAAACAGCATATAGTGATCATGGTACTGCCTAGTAATGCTTGGTAGAATTAATAGCATTGCGCTTAGATCTAGGTTTGAAACAGCATGACTGAATGATCAAGGCAGCAGGTGATCGTAACTGATGTTTCATGGATGTATAAAGACTGCGTGTCACATTCAGAGGATGTGATCCCATATGAAAAAAAACTTCATATGCGAACTCTTCAAAGTGGCACCTTTCATACAAGCCACTTTACAAGAAAAATATTATGGATCTCATTATCTGTTTTGCATGTCATCTATTATTCTTATGAAATACAAAATCACATGTTTTATATATGTTTCACTTTACAAATAAATACTATGGATCTTATATTAACTTTATTCTCTCATATGAAAGGTGCCACTTACCGGTACAAGAGTTTGCATTTATAAAATATATAATATATAAAGGGATAATTCTAGTCCAGAGATCATTTGAGTCTGGTTGAAGGCGATGGATTAATTGATGATGAGGCACAAAATGATTGGTTTTGCGTCAAGATGACTCAGAAGTTGCTTAGATCAGGACCTATATAAACTGTGGTCAATCGAGCAATAATTACAAGCCCTGACCTCACAGGTCAGGGCGTTATACTGCCAGGTTGTATACCGGAGGTGCATGGCCGCAAGGGAGTTCCCTGTGGGCTCTTTACATGTGTGTGAGCGGAGCGGGCGCAAGTTAAGCGGTCGGTGTGCAGTGCACAGTCGGTGGTGCCGTCCCCCGGGGCAGTCTGATTGGCAAGTTGGGGGTGATTTAAACGTAGGGTAAGTGATTTGAAATTCATTGTGTAGTACCAGCCTGGTGCACTAGGGGCGCCCAAGAGTAGCTACACTTTGTGAACCTGCTGCTCGATCCTGATTGGAGGAGAATTCACCCTCCACCTGGGGAACTTTTATTAGCTCCTCTGCTAACGTGGGGGAGGGGGAAACTCCATATATGGTCTGCACACCTTATAATAGAGCATTTTAACAGGAAAAAAAAGGGGGTGATATCTGACAAAATTGAAATCACTTCCCCTACCTTTAAGTATGCCACGGCCTACTTGTACACAACGCGCAAGTGTGCACTCTACCGAGTGCTGGTCTAGTTGTTCTGAAACCTAGAACCCCAACAACACCTTACATATATCAGACTTAGCTATTTTACCCACAAAGAGGAATTAGACTTGTCCTGTCGGTGAGCTGGAATAGCTTTAACATGATGGTTTAGCAGGCAACGGCATAAATTAAGACAACCTTATTGAACAAAATTGGCATTGAACTCCCAATTAAATGGGGAGGGGATCTCAAACCTGCAATGTATCTATAAGGTGTTGGTAGGTACTAATATACAGTATATTATGGGTTGTTCTTATGTTATGTTTATCAATGAAAAGGGTGGGACTGTGTGCATAATAGTCAGTGGGCTAAATATCCTACAATAGTCTTAAGCACAACCCTGAGCTAGAATAGGCCTTGTAGGTTCAGTTCATACAGTAGAGAGCAGGGTTAGACCTTTTAATAGGAGACTATAGAAATATGTTTAGGTTTAGGCAGAGTATTAATTAGATTGTTAGCTATAACTCTGGTCCATAGCTCCACTGCTTCTATGATTCTGTCTTCCTTAGTGGAAAAAAACAACAACCAGGATTTGCACCCTCTACCGATATTGCCAAGAGAAAAAAAATCATAGCGAATGTTTATTTTTCTGGTGAAAAACAATCGCATTCTGGCCGAAAAGTCCATTTCATCCGTGTGGTGGGGGGCTCTGAGTGTTTCCTCTAAGGGAAATATTCTTTCTAATCACACAAGCCGTGTTTATTTTGGTGAGTAGGTAAAACGTTCTTTATATTTCCACTCCAACAGACAGGCTGGTCAGAGGTCCATCCTAGAGATTGTCTTTCACAGAACTACACTGCAAGGCAGAATCATAGAAGCAGTGGAGCTATGGACCAGAGCTATGCTAGGTACTGTATAGGGTTAAATTTAGACAGTTTTCCTGAAGTTTAGGTTATGGTTTAGGTTAGGTTTTACTAAGGTTACGTTTGGGGTTTAACTGTTTGAGCATAATTTACAATGTTATGTTTAGTAATGCCAGGCTCAGCAGTCCACTGGCTGTATGCCTGGTGTGAGTTGGTAAAAGGACATCTTTGTTGGTATCCAACTTCACAGTGAGGCTCCTTTTGCACCAAAAGAACTGGTTCATTCTAAATGCTTGGCCAATTCTTGATTCCAGTCCCAAAATAACTTTAGGTTCTGATCGAATTAATTTTCAGTGTTCTGTTTACAGAACTGTTTCAGTTATGGGTAGGCGGAAAAAGTGTAACTGATGAGTGATAGTCAAATACCTTGAGATTCAGAGAGGTTGTTGAACCGGACAGAGTTAGCCTAAAAGGCAGTTCTACTTCTGAGCCACAAACATCAGTCACAGACTATATTTTTGTATTTTTGATATTTTGGTATTTCTTTTTGTATTGTATTTTATCTGTCATTAAGTGTGTGTGTGTGTGTGTGTGTGTGTGTGTGTGTGTGTGTGTGTGTGTGTGTGTGTGTGTGTGTGTGTGTGTGTGTGTGTGTGTGTGTGTGTGTGTGTGTGTGTGTGTGTGTGTGTGTGTGTGTGTGTGTGTGTGTGTGTGTGTGTGTGCGCGTGTCATTTTTATTTTCTATTTACAGCCATTCAAAAACTCCAAACATGGCGGCTGCTACTGCTACTACTTTTTGCCGTTGTAATGTGCCTCAGTCAGTCACCTCCAGGCCCACCTCCAGAGCCACCCACAGGGTGTCATCAATCTGTATGCAGGTATGTAGTCTCATGTAGACACAAAACTATTGCACAATCTCTGAATGCTGTACAGAGTCTGGAACTACACCTGCCCAAATCTGAGGAAGGAGGATGACATTACCCAACACGGGAATATATTTTAGAATATCTTTACGTTGAATTGTTTTATTTCCACTTATGCTAAGCAATAAGCTAGATATGGCATTATGCTAGATGAGTTATATTTACATCAGGATTCATTTGCGTTACTGTAAAGACGAAACAGAAGTGTAGAGGAGGATTCACTTGGAAATTGCGAGAAACAACAGTCTGGCAACGTGAGACTAGCAGGTATGTGATGTCCGTCTGTGTCTATTTGTACTCTCACTACAACCATGTTGTTGTCACTAGAACATATCTCAATATAAATATTTGTGTACACATTCTGATTGGCCATGAATATAACAACTTACTGTACAACAAAAAAATAATATTTTATTTCACATAAGGACAATAAACATTAGACAATAACTTGTATATCTCATAGACTCCCTGAGAAGAGGATTCAGAATCCAGAATTTGTGTAAATTGATGTACCAGGATCTAGTTTATAATCAGGCACTAAATGGACACATAAATAATATTCTAGTAAAGTAAAGTCATAACTGCTGTGCCAGGGTGCTACTCATCTGTTCCAATGCTGACACCCAGAAGTGCAGAGACATTTTTGTATGTATTGTTGTGTATTTTGCTGGGTGGAGATATGGCATTGATGTCATGACGATGATGTAGCTCTGTAAAGTCAAATCAAATGCATTTATCACAATGAATTGAGTGTTCATTCCTCATGTTACAGGGGTTGACACTAAGGTCTCTGAGGTACTTGCCCATCGTGGCAAGTGCCTCGATGGGCAAGAACCTGACTTGCAAGTGCAAGTCAGGTTCTACTTGCCCTCAGGTCATGGTCACTTGCCCCCCAAAAATATATTGTAAATTTTGCATTTAAGTTTACTTCCTACTTGGGTGCTTTAAACCAGGGGTTTTCAACAGGTGGTCCGGCGACCACCAGTGGGTTCCAGGTGGTCCCCAGTTAAGTTGGTTAACCAGATGTAACTCTTGAGAACGTAAAAATGAAACCAAATGGACCCTTGCGGGTCCATTTGGTTTCATTTTTACGCTCTCAAGAGTTAAAATTCATCATCTTAATTAGCCCAAGTCTACACAACTAGAGAATGTAGAAGATTAATGGTCATTTTGATGTGTATGTTAATTTGCCTGTTTTGTTTCCCAAATCCAGCCTGGAATTGTGGATAGCTAGAAAGCAGGGAAAGACACAGAGGCAGAGTGCAATGACTGCCTTCAAGACAAATTTATCTTGTGTAGTGTTATAGTGCACTAAGTTGCACACTTGCCCGATCGGGCAACCAGGTAGCAGTCTTCACTTGCCCCACCATTTTTTTTTACTTGCCCCGGGCAAGTGTTAGTGTCAAGCCCTGTGTTTTGTCTCCTACATTCCACAGCCTGCAGGGTGAGAGCTTCACTGATCCACTGATTACCAACAGGTGCTCATATCCTGATTGTCAGTCAGTCACCTCCAGATCCACCCACAGGGTGTCATCAATCTGTATGCAGGTATGTACAGTAGTCTCATGTACAGGGCTTGACACTAACACTTGCCCGCTTGCCCAGGGCAAGTAAAAAAAATGGTGGGGCAAGTGAAGACTGCTACCTGGTTGCCCGATCGGGCAAGTGTGCAACTTAGTGCACTATAACACAACACAAGATAAATTTGTCTTGAAGCAGTTATTGCACTCTGCCTCTGTGTCTTTCCCTGCTTTCTAGATATCCACAATTCCAGGCTGGATTTGAGATGAGATGATGAATTTTAACTCTTGAGAGTGTAAAAATGAAACCAAATGGACCCGCAAGGGTCCATTTGGTTTCATTTTTACGTTCTCAAGAGTTACATCTGGTTAACCAACTTAG
The DNA here is from genome assembly GCA_039105355.1 of Benthosema pterotum. Taxonomy (NCBI): domain Eukaryota; kingdom Metazoa; phylum Chordata; class Actinopteri; order Myctophiformes; family Myctophidae; genus Benthosema; species Benthosema pterotum. The sequence continues at coordinate 569,487 of CM076985.1, read as the reverse complement.
CTGGGGACCACCTGGAATCCTCTCAGGGACCACTGGTGGTCACCGGACCACCTGTTGAAAACCCCTGGTTTAAAGCACCCAAGTAGGAAGTAAACTTAAATGCAAAATTTACAATATATTTTTGGGGGGCAAGTGACCATGACCTGAGGGCAAGTAGAACCTGACTTGCACTTGCCCGATGGGCAAGTGCCTCAGAGACCTTAGTGTCAACCCCTGCATGTAGGTGAAGCAGAGCTCTGCAACCTTTTTGACGTGAAGAAGTGCCACTTTTTATTTTCTTTCAAGAATGTCAGCGTGACACATCAACATACATTAATCTACAATTAATTATGACACATCGTAGGCCTATTTGTATACACATTGTGATTGTACATACATATAACAACTTACACCAGAACCATATTTTTAGGGCAATGATCATCAGACAATAATACATATTGTAAAAGGTAGGGGAAGTGATTTGAAATTCATGGTGTAGTACCAGCCTGGTGCACTAGGGCCCCCCAAAAGTAGCTACACTATGTGAACCTGCTGCTCTCTCCTGATTGGAGGAGAATTGTGGTGACCTGGGGAACTTTTATTAGCTCCTCTGCTAACGTGGGGGAGGGGGAAACTCCATATGTGGTTTCCACACCTTATAATAGAGCATTTTAACAGAAAAAAAATATTTTTTGGGTGATATCTGACAAAAGTGAAATCACTTCCCCTACCTTTAACTAAAGTCATCTGTAAGAGTGCCAGTATAATGATCCTCCTCTGTGCCAATGTTGGCACCAGGCCTAAGGCTGTGCAGGTGTGTCTTAGATTGAGTGCTTTGCACTGTAATACTACATGATGACACTGATGAAGCATTCTGAAAATGTGGAATGTTTTCAGCATCTGCACAGAAACATGTTGTGTTTCTTCACTTGTTGTGGTCACTGCATGTACTTTTGCTGACATTTTGATCCGTTGTTTTGTTTCCAGTGTTGGAAGATTCAGAATCAACAGCAGAAAACAACAGACAGCTGACCTAACCTCATTCCATTGGTGAGTCATGTGATGCCAGATAACATCATTCCATTGGTGAGACAGATCACTGTCTGATTTGAAGAATTTGATTTTGTATCTGAAGAATTTAACATATGAACCTTTGAACCTTGTCATTAGCCCTTCATTAACACTGCACTTCTACAAAGTGGTAGTTATTAACCCTTTCATGCATGCTGGTCACTAGTAGTGGAAAGTTATTAAAATGCTTTTTTTTTTTTTTTTTTTGTAAATAATAAAAAATAATACTCCCGTCCAGTGGCCAGCCATTGTAACCACAACATAATTTTCTCAACATCCAAGATGTCTGACAGAAATGTAAACAACCCCAGCAGTTCAGTAGATTCTATACATTTATTCTAAAGTAGGAGACCGTAGTCCTGGTCCAGTAGTGCTTACAGTGAGTCTCTCACCTCACTGACGCCCTGTCACCATCAGCCCATCCACACAGCTTTGTAGTGACTTTACTACTGCTGTGCATTTGTTATTTTGGATGCCCGGCTTCTCTCTAAAATTCACATGGTGCCATTTTTGCCTCTAAAGGACATTACTGTACCCTAGCCCAACGCCGGCGACAAGTCAGTTGTACCTTTTTAGGTACAAATCCCCCCCCTTATTTTTCTGTGTGTAGAAACAAATGAGTAACTTATAATAAGAGCTATAGTTGAGAATGTTTCCAAGTATTGACCAAGTGACCAGGTTGATTACATGTTCTTACTATCAGTTTTCAACTTCACTCAGCTGTTTGAGAAAGAAATGGGCACTTGCTATAACATAGGCCTACATAATTGTCATTGCTGTAAGCTTGTATCTGGAATGTGATGCTGTTGCTGCAGGTGAATTAGTATTACCGGTAGGAAAAAAATGTCACAATTGTAGTTTTAGAGCATTACAAATACATGTATATTTTAATTAATATAATTTAGTTAAAATCAGTTTTCAATTTAAAAAATCATGTTGTCCATCTGAGTGCCAGGCCAGAAACTAGTCTAAGGACACATACTAAACATTTTTTAAACTCAGATTATCATAATGTATGCATCAAAATGGCTAAACTGGTTTAACTCTGGACCAGTGTTGAATGTCATGCATGTAAATCTGGACCAGTGTTGAATGTCATAAATGTAACTCTGGTTGATTTGGACACCATATTTAGATGTATTAGTACTGTAGATCTCTTCTCCACTAATGCCAATTTGTTCACCAAATTGTCATTCTTTCCATTCTTTTTTATTTCATTTTCAGTCAGTGCAATAGGGTAGACGACAAACATTTTCTTCTGTGTTCTGATTTACATTGCCATTACATGCCATTTTCTCCAATAGGTTTCCTGTTGTTCCAATAGATGACTGCAAATGGCAGCAGCATCTTGTCTACAAACACCTCAACAGTAATTAACATATACTGTACATATACAGTACATCCAGTGCTTTTTAAGGTTGGTATACATCAGTCATCAGCTGTCTGATATAAAACAATCAAGTGTGGGAACTTTAATCCATATTTATCCCATACAACAGTTTATTGTTAATGAATGGTGAAGTATTTTTGAGTGGTGCTCAGTAGAGTATTCTGGAATTACAGATTGGGATGACTAATTTATCAATTGGGGGGGGGGGGGGGGGGTTGACTATACTTTCATTATTATTATTATTACCCTTATTATTATTATTACCCCTATTATTGGGTATTATTTAGTTGTGTGATCTTGCTAATCTTGCTTTGTCAATGGCTCTGACAGGAATGGCTAACATCAGGATTGTGTTGTTGGGAGGGTATTGGTCTGGAAAGAGTTCATCAGGAAACACCATTCTGGGAGGAAGTGTTTTTAAAGCTGGAGTTCTTCGGTCAGTGCAGAGTGTAAGACATGGTGAAGCAGCAGGGAGACATCTGACAGTGGTGGACTCAACAGGCTGGAACTACAGACCACTACAGGAGACTCCAGAGATGGACAAACTGGACATCCAGAACAGTGTGTGTCTCTGTCCTCCTGGACCACATGCTGCTCTTCTGACGGTTCCTCTTCATAAAGAATTCACCAAACAACACAGAGTAGCATTAGAGGAACACATGTCACTTCTGTCACAGAGAGTGTGGAGTCACACTATAGTACTGTTCACCTTTGGAGACCGTCTGGGAGACAGAAGCATTGAGCAGCACATTGAGGCTGGAGGGGAACACCTCCGCTGGCTTGTTGACAAATGTGGGAACAGGTATCATGTCTTCAACAATGAGAAGAGAGATGACACTCAGGTCACACAGCTGCTGGAGAAGATCGAGGAGATGGTGGCAGGAAACAGAGGTGGACACTATAAATGAAGCCCTAATATACTTTATGTTATATACTACACTATAGTATATAATAATTCTAAATAACATGTTTTCAGTGGCTGCTTGTATTCAGCAGCCGTACTGTATATAGCAGTGTGACACTCTTGGATGACAAAGTAGGGAGTTAATTTATGAAAGAACACATGGAATTATTTTTTGTCTGACAGCTTGCACACGAAGACTTGTACAGTCTCAGTTTGATGATTTAATTACCAGATGATTGATATATTCCAACAGACTTTTTTTTTGTTTTACATAATTTGGATTTAACACAATTGCATGATTGTTCTCATGAAGGTAATTCTAAATGAGCAATACATTAGATATAACCTGTGTGTGTGTGTGTGTGTGTGTGTGTGTGTGTGTGTGTGTGTGTGTGTGTGTGTGTGTGTGTGTGTGTGTGTGTGTGTGTGTGTGTGTGTGTGTGTGTGTGTGTGTGTGTGTGTGTGTGTGTGTGTGTGTGTGTGTGTGTGTGTGTGTGTGTGTGTGTGTGTGTGTGTGTGTGTGTGTGTGTGTGTGGAGAACATCAGAGTTTACCAGATGTGAGGCTGATGTTGGTTGGAGGAAACCAGTTTACGAGGAACATTGCTGGAAATCACATACTGCAGGAGGAGGAGGATGTGTTTACAGAAAGGATAGTGAGTAATATTATATAAACTTCATGTTATATTCTAAACGTTAGTCCAAATTCTTGATTCCGATTGGCTTACATACCTGTCACAGAGTCTGCCCTTGAAAAACAACAAGGAAGTGGTGTTTGGCTCACCCTGGTGGGCGAAAACAGTGCAAAAAACTAAGTCACGCAAGGTGCAATGTTCTTTTATAAAGAGGTGGTTGGAGACACTGTGCTCATGTCTCACACCACCTCACCACATCTCTTGCCCTTATAAACACACACACACACACACAGTCAGGGCAATAGCATGTTCACAATTGATGATTAGTTCAGGATCAGGTTACCTATAAAAGAGAGAACAATGCCGGTATTAATGACAATCTACGCCTTAATATTAGAATTCTGTGTGTGCCCAAGCACTGGGCACGACTGTGCTGTGCACCTTCCCTCCGGTTCTCGTGGGTATCTTGTGGGGACCATACCATTAGAACAACAACCTAAAGAAGGCCAACAAGTCAATATTTCATCATGCTTAACTGCAAACAGTAGTACAAGAAATAAAATATCATAAAAGACCGAAGTATTTGCGTAACAAATGAGTTTTTAAACCAGTCTTAAACGACTCCACCGACGTTGCATTTCTTAAATTAAACGGTAAGTCATTTCATAGAGTAGGAGCAACAACTGCAAAAGCTCCATCCCCTTTTGTGCGCAACTTGGTAGCGGGGATGAAGAGAAAGCCTTCATCATAGGATCTAAGCTGTCTAATATTCACCTTCGGACACAGCAGCTCTTTTAAATACGTTGGGCAAAGCCAATGTATTTTAGATACCATTTTGGTTAAATGTTCCAAGTTGACCACACTAAACTCACTGAGGAGGCATGGGATGGTAGGAGAAACTACTAAAGAGGTAGATAAAGGCTGAATTGAGTTTCTTATATCTAAGATCTTATTTAAGAAGAACGATGAGAACACTTCACAGTCATTATTAGAGAAAACTGGAATGGGAGAAGGCGCAGGGTTATTCCTGTTCTTCATAGCACCATAGTGAATGACCAGTTTGCTCTTTTTGCACTGCCGTTCGGCCCTGCGGGAGTTTCTTTTCAGGTCACGAATATTTTCATTTATCCAGGGGGAAGAATTATGTGTAGCGGCGGATTTAATCTTGATAGGGGTGACCAAGTCAATAGCTGATCGGCAAACGTCATTGAAGCGGTCCACTAAAGCGTTGATCTGAGTAGGTATTGTTAAGTTATTACTGAGAAGAGTAAAAGTATCAGTGAAATCTTTTGTGGTGTGGTTATTTAGAGTACGAGAACAGATTTTACGTTTAGTCGGTTTAATATCTACATGAGTAGTAATGTTAAAGGAAATGGCCTTGTGATCCGAGACAAACAGCTCGTCAATAACAAGGGAATTAAGGTTAAGAGTCTTAAGACCCAAAGTAAAAACAAGGTCTAGCGTGTATTCATGAGTATGAGTATGAGTAGGCCCTGTTACATACTGTTTTAAATTAAAAGACTCAGATGTAGAAAGTCAGTAGCAAACTTATCGTTCTCAACATCAACATGCATATAAAAGTCGTCAACAAGTAATAAATAGCTATAACTATCAATTAAAGAGGATAGAAACTCAACCCCCACCTCTGCCAGAAGGCCTGGGGTCGCTAATGTAGCTACAGCCAGTAGGGCACATTGCATTCATTACCACATTCTCATTGGATTTCAACCATGTTTCAGTGATAAAAAGAAAATCTAAATTATGAGATGAGAAAAAGTCCTGTAGTATAAATGTTTTGTTAGAAGCTGACCTGGCATTAATTAATGCCAACTTTAGAGTGGACGTTTTATCAAAAACAGCTTGCAGGTTATGAGCAGGGGGAGTTTTAGGTTGTAGGGGGACTGTAATTAGGTTAGAGATGGATACAACACGTTTTAGATGGTGTAAGTGAGCTCTTGGTGTAATTAATACTGGGATATACTGAGGCAATGGTACCAACAGGCCACTGGGGGGCAGCAGCAGTAAGTGAATGGCTTGTGAGCGAGGGTGAAGATCCGTGCTACCGGAATAGAATAGAAGACAGCAGGTGGACGCACGGACGTATAAGAATGGATTAAGAATCATGAAAACACCATAGTTAGACATATCACATTCTATATGATGCTGACATTTTTTTTTTTGCCTTCCATAGGTTGTTAATGGTATGGTGACATATGTCACAGTAATGTACATCCACTGCATCCAAATGCCCAATTTATAGATCAGGACACATTTGGACAGTAAGTGCTGCATCCTACATCATTTCTAACATCACTTTATACATGCTGGGGAGTGGGGACCCCTACTCAACATTTCTAGCATGAACCCTTGGTGTACTCAACATGTCCAGGTGCACAATGGGCCTATATGGGCTGGGAAGTAGACTATGAATTTAAATCATTGCTGTTTATTTATTCGATATCTGCGGAGCTATTAGACAAAAGCAGTCTCTTTATAGGACATAATGGTCATTTTAATTATGGTTTATTTTAAGACCTCACATACTGTCACCCATACAAATACTGATTATTATAACTCACATACAGTAAACCTCATATTCCAGCCTGTGACAGAATGTGTCAGACAACAGAGACAAGTTGCTGTGAGTGTGGTGATGTGTCCAGACTGGTCAACTACACCTCCATCACAGAAGATCAAAGATGTCCTTCTACACGGTGTGACTCTGTGTTCTCCTGGACCCCACGCTGTCCTGCTGAATGTTCCTGTCTGGTACAGTTTCTCTGAAGCTGACAGGAGATCAGTGGAGGAACACATGGAGCTGCTGGGGGACAGAGTCTGGAGACACACTCTGGTTCTGTTCACACGGGGATGGTGGCTGGGAGAGAGACGTGTTGAGGAGTACATCGAGGCTGAAGGAGAACCTCTGAGGAGGATCCTGGAGAAATGTGGCTACAGGTACCATGTTCTAGACTGCTACAATCTGGACATCTCAGAAGTGAAAGAGCTGATGGAGAAAGTAGAAGACATGGTGACGAGGAACAGAGGACACTTTGGACCTTCAGACTCCAGAGAAGACAGCTCTGTCAGAGACACAGGACACCTCAGGGAGGGACATGAGACGAGACAGAAGACCCTGTTAGAAAGACTGAAAGGAAAGAAGACATTTACTGCTGAAGAATGGAACAGCCTGGAAGAAGAATGGAGGAGAGAGAAGGAGGAATGATTGAGGAGAGAGAAAGAGGAAGGGAGGAAGAGAGAGGAGAAAATGATAGAGAGGATGTTGCAGTTTGTGGAGAAGGATCCAGAAGAACCAACTCTGCCACCTGTCAAGAGAAGAAACAGCAAAGAACACCTTAATCCAAGCAGTGAGTATCAGTAGAATTTAATTCAATTGGCATTGGCATGTATGACATCGCCAAAGTAAGTGTCTTTAAAGTAAGTGTATTCTTATTATGCCCAACTTGTCACATTCTGCTGGAAGGAATGCATAAAATATTAATAGTAATCATAATTAATCTTGTGTTTCATTCAGTGATGAGCAATAAGTATTAATAGATTTGATCAGAGTGCCATTATTATTATTCATTTGTTCATTAATTTATTTATTCGTTCAATTTTTCAAAGCATCTAAGAGAAAACACATTTACATTGCCACACGACTAGTGTCTCCTTCTGCTGTAAGGGACACATAATAATAATAAGGGTAATAATATTATAAGGGTAAATATAATAATAATAAATATAGCTGAAAGCAATAAGACACGACCAAGCAAGCAGGAAGGCAATATGCAATGAGAACCATTTGCACAATAATAAGCCATAAAAACATGAAAGACTGAATTTGAGGGGGAAAAAATGTGTAGGTCATTTTCATGCCTTTTTGATCAAAGTTCCTGGGATGAGATAGATTTGAACTGTTTTTCATGTAATTCAAAATGGCGGGTAATATAAAGATCAGAGGTCAAAACTGGTCAGAACTATGGGTGCAATGATATAGTTTGCCCATGGTTCGATTCAAAGATCAATATGGGGACCTCGGATTTGATTCGATTTCGATACAGTAAAAAAAAGAGTGGTATACTTCTTTAGTGTTTTTTGTCCCTTAAATTATGACCTGCCTGTTGCTTAGAAAACACATTTGTAACACTTCACATGTGTGATTTTTAGTTCGTAAATGTTTTTTCCCTTTGTACGATCCAGTATTTGTCTTTTCATTATTATTCAACGTAAAAACAACCTATGCATGCTTGCAGTAGTTTTACAAATATCCATAGTATAGTAGTATGTATTAGTTATCCATTTTAGACCGTGACATGCACGCGCACACACACACACACACACACACACACACACACACACACACACACACACACACACACCCTTGAAATGCAAGGGTGTATTTAAAGCATCATAATGAGTTCATCATATGAGTTAATAAATGATATTGTTGTGTTATCTTGTGTTTCAGTGAGTGGTTCTGAAGCAGCGAGTTCATCCTTCAGTTCATCCTTCAGTTCATCCTTCAGGTCACCTGAAAAGGTTGGGGACTGGCTGCTAAAGAGACGTCGACCAGCAGTGCCCTCTTCAGGTTATGGAAGTGAAGATCAAGATGACAAGCTGGACAAGATGCTCATGAGAGTTGAGGTGCGTTTTATGGTTTGAGAGGTGCATTAATAGTACAGGCATTTTATGCCTGTACTATTTCTTTTCACCTGACAGGGGAAGTTTCCCTGGTTAGACGTAGCGCATGAAAGGAACAAGTTATTCCAACCAGTTCCTGTCCCCTCCATCAGGTGCCCCAGCTGGCCAGGGGGATTAATGGTCTCAATGAGTAGCCTAGTCGTAGGAGTGATAGACTAGGGCTAGGCTATGAACAATGAGTATTAATTATTGGAAAGAAACCACAATTGAATAATTTTCATTATTCATTATCCATTTTATTTTTAATTGAAAATTAGATTAAATGCAAATGTAAATCATTCACATTCTTTTTTTTTTCTATTAGGCAACATGATGTACTTGATGTACAGTATACTCATTCGTAAAGTCACTGGACATAAACTATTTTGACATTTACGCTTATATTTGTTGCAAGACTATACTCAGTCTGAGCAATGAGGCAAGGCTAATTTAAAGCCAAGGCTTTTACTTTTGACTTGAAAACGGCTATAATTGGTCATTTCCTGAATGTCTGAATATTATCACATGTTTGTGGTGAATAGTAGTGACACGATGGCCCAAGAATTCTATTTCTAGGGGGTTCGTATGGCTTTAGCTTCAGCATGAGATGTATAGCTGATCCCAGAGACACAGAGAGATTTGTAACAGTAAAACTGTGTTTAAAAAAATCAATTCATGCAATGTAAAAGCAGAAGATGCCTATATCGCATAAACTGAAGAGAACTTCAGCATACATAGACTGACAAGTTCAAAACAAAAAGAAACTATCCAAGGTGCTGAAAATTAACCACTCCTGATTGACCAGATAGACGTCCATGTAAATCGATCAGGTGTGTCAAGGCTTATCAAGTTGTGAAAGGACAGGAAAGACTGTTGAAGTATTAAAAGGATTATAGGATTAAAAAATGTAGGAGGTGGGGCGTATGCATGACACCAAAATAGTGATAGTCATAGTAATAGAGAATCAAAGACAGAGAAGGGGCTAAGTAGGCCTTGTAGTGGTGAAAACAGGGTGGAAGTGTTGGCACCCTCTCTTTAAATTAAAAAAATATACAGCTTACTTTTAAATTGTATTTAAAGTATTTTATTTGTTTTTTGAAGTGCTAAGTGAGCTTGTTTCAGGCAGACGATTTAGCTGTCCCCTTATAGCCTGACTGTTGGTTTCTGAACAAGGACTTCTGATGTCAGCTGGGTCAGCCATTCATTAGCATATGACGGTGGGTACAGTTCAAGTGCTGCGGTGGTGGGCATTTGAAGCCAAAAGGACTACCTGTCCCACCATCTTGCTTAGATCAATAGTGAGGTCAAATGGTGGATATTATAGGTTAAGTGCAAGCAGAGGTGAAGGTGTTAGGGTTCTGTAGTTTAGGTGTTTAGATTGTGATTCATGGTGACAGATTTTTGTGTAGTTGGACAAATACACTAACAATTGATTTAATAGTCTGCTATCATTGCCTCAAGTTTAGTAGATAGAATCTCTAGGGGTGTTAACGATACATTTTCACAGTAATTTGGCACGTATCACGATACATTGTTTGCAATACAGGACCTGGACGATATTGGGACGTTTTGGAGTTATAATCCCATACGACTCAATGATTTGAAATTAAAAACATTGACGTTGTCTTAAACTAGGTAATTTAACTACTCTTTTTTATTAATTGATTAACTGCAAAGAAACGATTCGATACTGATTATTTGCAGTGCAAAACAATACAATATGGTACCTAGTCAATGTAGCTGTTTTCATTTCAATATACCTGTACTTCGATTCTTGAAACTAAAAATCTTTTTTTTATGCAGATTAGAAAATTAGATCGAAATTTATAAATCTGGAGAAAGTATACTCATTAATGTATTGATTATCCCACACCAGAGAACAATCCCTGCAAGTGGCAACAGACAGTTAATGGTCTTGTCCCAGTTTGGTTCACCTGCAGAACATTTTTTTTATTCATGATGCGTGCCATCATCAGTCATAATCAAAGTGCAGAACAAAACACATCCTCTTCAGACATCTACAGGAATATGGGATTTAATATGGGACAGCACACTGTTTGGAGCCCTTTGAGAATAAGTGTTCTGTGCAATAGAACAGAATAATACCCTTGGGCTTATACACCAGGTCACTGCAGATCACCCTAGTGCCCTTATGTGTACTTAGCGCTCTACACCCTTCATTACAACATCATCATCATCCATTCCTATAGCCACATAGATGAACATAGAACATTATTATATAACTGTATGTTTCTTTTCCTCAGAATGACTTAATCTCCACTGGAATGCCACTCAGTAGAGCCAGGAGAAAGGCATCCTACTCTGTGGCACATACGCCGTTCGGGAGAAAGGAGGGGTTACAAATAATCAATCGTAGGTCTGGAGACTTTCTTTAATTTTAACATGCATGCATGCATGCACATGGGCACACGCGCAACCACACACTTATCAATTTATTTTGTTGCTAATGACTTAACTGCTGGGATTTTTTAAATTTGTTTTTAGGTTTATGTATTGCTATTAAATTTGTGATAAAAAAACAATTATACTTGCACTTAAAAATGCCAAATTTCCCTTAATGTCTACCTCTGCATTTGATGGATTACCATGTGGTGTTCTTATTGTATCACAGTTCTGCTAAATGCCTAAATAAGACATTTTTATGTGCATCATGTGCAGTTATTTTCTATCATGTCTTGACAAGCTGCAGTATGCTACAGCTACATGAATGACAATGTTTCTAATTTAACAACATTTAGGACAATGAAATCGACCTCATTGTTTTAATATCTCCCGAAGCCTTTTCTTTTCACTTTGGGTTATTTTGCATGGATTGATCTATTGTTGTTCAACATTGTAAAGCACTTTGTAGGCTAACTATATCTAAAAATGTGCTACTTATCATTATGTAGAGCTTGTCATCTTGTAGATCTGCTATTTTCAGTTACTGTGCCATGATTTTTTTCCTTGACACTCTGAGTGCCACATAAAATTTTACAATAGCTTCCCTTATAGTGTTTTTCATGGTTTTCACATATTTTAATGGCCATTTTCTGCAGTTATATGTCATGCTTAGGCCATATTTTATTTCTTATCATAACAGTCATAGATATATATATATTTTTTTTTCACATTGGATTGATTCATCAGACTTGGGGTGACCAAAACTGTTCTTTTGAGGGACACTCAAATGAATGGTAAAGTGGGTGGCTCTGCAGGGCAGACACAGATGGCATGTGTTAACCGGCAACCAGCCAGCCACCAAGGAGGATTACTTTACTACTTTTGGAGAAAAACAACTTGGACTCTGAGCTCCGCATTTGTATGTGTCTATGTGTGCATGCACAGATGCACTGCAGTGCAGACACTTGTGATTGGGCAGCGTGCAGCGTCCATTTGAATATTAATTAAATTAACAAATAATCTCGTCCGGAATCGCATGGTTTCAAAACGCAATTTCGGGTTAGGGTCAGGGCACAAATACTGCAGTATAATCACTAGTAATATTTTACAAAGTGCCCATTCAAGAGGAATGCAGTTATTTTATTACTGAGAGGAAAAAATGAAAGAAAGACTATAGACCCCTGGTCTATAGTACCATCGGATCCACTTTATATTGTTAGGTTTGTTATAGTTTTATACTGCAATGTTTTTATTAATCTGTTGCACTACTGTTAATTGTTGCCTTTGTTTGATATTTCATCTCTCTATATGTCTCAATACATTGGTGTGACAAATAAATAATCTTGAACCTTGAATATTCTATTGACTTCATTTCCCTGTCAGTCAGTCACCTCCACAGCCACCCACAGGGTGTCATCAATCTGTATGCAGGTATGTACAGTAGTCTCATGTAGGTGAAGCAGAGCTCTGCAACCTTTTGGACGTGGAGTGACATGATTTTATTTTCTTTGAAGAAAGTCAGCATGCCACATATCAACATTACGATTAATTATGACACATCATAGGCCTAGGCTACTTAGAACAAAACCATATTTTCAGGGCAATGATCATTAGACAATAATACATATTGTAAACTAAAGGCATCTGTAAGAGTGCCAGTATAATGATCCTCCTCTGTGCCAATGTTGGCACCAGGCCTAAGGCTGTGCAGGTGTGTCTTAGAATGAGTGCTTTGCACTGTAATACTACATGATGACACTGATGAAGCATTCTGAAAATGTGGAATGTTTTCAGCATCTGCACAGAAACATGTTGTGTTCCTTCATTGGTGTGGTCACTGCATGTACTTTTGCTAACATTTTTATCAGTGATGATCAGTGACCAGTGATGATTCAGAAGATTCAGAATCAACTGCAGACAACGACAGCTGACCCAACTCTTTTCCAATAGTCCCTCTCTAGTTCACCAAATTGTCAATATATTTATTCATTTTTATTTCATTTTCAGTCAGTGAAATAGGGTAGTCAACAAACTTTGTTCTGCTTCATCTGTCTCAGCTAAGGTGTTCTGATAAACATTGAAGACACTGATGTCATTTTCACCAATAGGTTGCCTGTTGTTCCAGCTGAAGACAGCAGATGGCAGCAGGTTGCAGCAGTCTACAAACTCCTCAACAGTAATAAACAGATACATGCAGTGCTTTTTAAGGTCAGTATACGGTCAGTCAGCTGCTCTCTGATATAAAACAAAGTGTGATGACTTTTATCATGTACCCATCTACACTCATCCCATAAAACAGGTTGTTTGAGTGGGGCTATCTCCTCATGGCTTTGGAAAAATGACCTCATATGGGTGATATGAATACGATAGATGCCCCTCACTTCACAGGAGTGTGATATATTATTCAGTTACACGTCGGGGTCCCGTGGAATCACCAACAAGGTAAAAGTATATGAACCTGCTGATTCCAGTCTAAATGCAGGATGAGTCTATACTTCTCCTTTTCAAGTGCATCAATGATATGTGCTGATCAGCACTTCTCAGCACTTCTCTGAACAATAAAGAGTAAAGACTTCCTTATAGGTGCTGATCAGCACTTCTCAGCACTTCTCTGAACAATAAAGAGTAAAGACTTCCTTATAGAAGCTCAATGATTAAACAAAGTTCTTCATTTGGAATCAGCTGTCCGTCAGTTGTACATGTTAACACTGGAGCTGCGAGCTGAAAAAGTCCTGTTTCTACAAAGACACTCTGTACACACTGACAAGGAAGGATATGACATATTATATTATTAGTATACCCTAGAGGTGCTGGGTGGATATGATAAAACAGTTCTCCCATTCTGTGTTCCCAAGAAATGGAGGTCTGAAGAAAAACACTAACATGGTGAAACATCCTGATGACATCATCAAGATGTATTTTTACCATGTTAATGGATTTCTTTAGACGCTTCTTTTTTTTCTGAGAGCGTACAAATGGAATTGCATTTGTACGCTCTCAGAAAAAAATGAAAATGAGTGGAATTCCCCTTTAAGCAACCACAATGAAGATGTATATCTAATGGTTATAACGACAAGCAGGATTTTAAAGTAAAATTGTATGCATATGATATGGTATAGTTGTGCCCCTGTGGTACTCTTGCCAACATGGAACAAGGAAGCATATATTTTATTATTGTACAGTATTTACAGTAATTATACACACATACATACATACATACATTTTGAAAGACCGATCTGCTTGTCATACATCGAATCAATTAATGATTCGGAATTAATGATTCGGAATCATGTATATTAACGATTATGCATAATCATGCAATTAATTATTATTTTCTGTTTCAATTAACCTTTGTTACTGGCGTGAAACAAAGCGCAGAGGTGGTTCTGTGTAAAATACACACCCAAATACAGGTTCAATTTGGTCCCTTCAACAGGAAATTCACATTTTAATGAGCTGATGGGCATCAGCTGTGGAAGAAATAATTATTATTTATCAGGGAATCCCCCTCCTTTAATCATTCACACACTGAATATGCTAATGCATAATTTGTGCTCCTCTTGCGGTGCTGACAGAAGTACTAACAGGCTTAAACCAGCCAGGATTCAGCTGGGCTTATACACAACGACAATCAGAGAGGCTTTTAATTTGTTTTATTTATTTATTTTAATAAATAAGTCACTTTTCCCCAGCCATGTGTGGCAGTGGCGTTTCTAAGCAATTTGGAGCCCTAGGTACGATTTTCCCTGGAGCCCCCCCCCCCCCCCCCCCCCGTACCAAATGGACCCGTTATGGTCCATTTGGTAAGGGGGGGGGGGTTCCAGGTACTTAGACTTAGACTTAACTTTATTGTCATTGTCACTAGAACAACGAGATTAAAAAGCATCAGTCCCCAAGGTGCAGTACATTAATGCATTAAAACTAGTACGAATAAAAAAATCTCTGTAGAACATCTGAATTCATTAAGAAAATAAAAACAATAAATATATCTATAAAAACAATAAATATATATAATCTCCTGTAAAATGGCACTCTCCCCTAGGCAACTGCCTAGTCTGCCTTATGGCAAAAACGCCCCTGATTTAAATCAACCTTTCTCCTGAGGGTATGGCATTGCTCCTTGAATTTTAACTTTGAGCTTGATCATCACTATGGAACTTTGCAGTTAAAAGTAATAAAAATAAAAATAAATTAATGTCACCCCCACCCACCGATCCACTTTTTGCTCCTTTGAAGAGCGGGAACAGTTCTTCGAACAAGTGTAGATATGTCTTTTACAAACTGTGTCTTTCTGTTTAGAATTAAGAGGCCAAACCTACCCCAATTCAACATGTCTAAAGCTAAAGTATCATCGTGAGCCTGTTTTTATTTAACAGCATTGGGCCAACGACAGTTCTGTTGATCATACGTCACAAGGACGTTTTCTTTTTCTTTTAGAAAAAAAAGGAGGGAAAAAAGAACACAAAATAAGAAAGAAACAAAAAAACATACATTTACCCCAATAAGGAGAAAAAAAGGTGATAGATTAATATTTGCTGGTGATTATTTTTATAAACAAAATGACATACGTGTACATAATGTCTTTGAGAGATGCTATTTGCTGTATACTTGTGGGACACTTTAGAACAGCAGCAAGGTCCAGCATACAAAGTTTCAGTAATGTGCAATACAAAAAACGGCATGCTGTTTTAAAATGAGGAACGTCACGTACTGTACTATGCAACCGCAACCGTGTATACATCTCTTCCTGCTGTGGCTATTCTCCACTCCACCTTTTCCAAGCAGCTTTCATCTGAACTCTTATTATAAGGGGATTTTGTGTTGATATTTTTCTTTTCTTTACTTTTTTTTCCCTCTTCTTTTCTTTGTTTCGTTCTGTGGGAGATGAAACCTTAACGGCTAATGCGGTATTGCATGCATAATATACCATTCTAATTTATAAAAATGAATTAAAAGAAAAAAATATGTCAAACAGGAGATGATTGTGTCAAAAGGCAAAGTTTAAAGTGAAAAAAAAAGCTTTTCTTTTTTTCAAAAATAAAGAGTCGTACTAAAGTTGCTGGCGGTGATTTTGTCTCCGTAATGTTTATTATTTTACTATCTTCAACATGAATCATAATCACTTTTTTGGTGCCATCAACCCTAGGACAGAGAGTTTCCTAACGTTTGGAACACGGCCCACCGGTGAGGATATTGCATGTGGGTCCCCAAATACAGTAGATCCTATTGTTCCTTAGCCCTAAAAAAAACCTACGCTCATAAGTTACAACAGTAAACCTGTTCCCAATAAACCTCACCCTAATAAACCCTAAACTAGAAACCCTGAACTTCTAATGGCCTCTTTGGCCAAAAGAAGGCACTTGTAGTTATTTTTTATAGTGATTTTTAGAGTGATTGCCAGTCGGTTCAGTGACTAATAGTCAGTCAGAGAATATCTTCTCTGAATGAATGAATGAATGAATGAATGAATGATTTTTTTATTAACAGAGATGATAATTACAGTACAAGTCAAGTACATACTGCTACAAAACTGATAACAGCTTGGAGAATTACAGTACAATTAAGTACAACTGCATCAAATCTGAAAAAGCTGATTGGACACACTAGTTAAGCATACACTTGTTTACAATAGTGGCCAACTTGTTCATTTCATTTCACTTGTTCATTTCATTTCTGATCAGTCAGCACCTAATAGTGTTGCCAAGTCTATCATTGTAGATAGGCAGGGACATACAGTATCCCACAAAAGTGAGTACACCCCTCCCATTTCTCCAAATATTTCCATGATATCTTTTCATTGGAAAACACTTGACGACATGTAACTTTGATATAATGTAAAGTAGTCACTGTGCAGCTTGGATGGAAGGGGAGATTTAATTTTCCCCTCAAAATAACTAAAACACAGCCCTTACTGCAGGGTGTCAATATTTTATGTCGCCACCATTATTTTCCAGCACTGCCTTCACCCTCCTAGGCATGGAGTTCAGTAGAACTTCACAGGTTGCCTCTGGAACCATCTCCCACTCCTCTCCTCATGGCCACACAAACCGACACTATCCCACAGATGATCTGGGGGCCTTTCACTGCCAAAGCATCTTATAGGAGAGGGTCACATAGGTTAATAAAACTATTACGGTGAGGTCTTGCGAATGTGCTCAACACATGCAACCGCAATGTTGTTCTCACCATGCTGCAATTGAGAAGAACCAGGGTGTTGTGGACCTTTCCGATTTGGCTCGACCAATGTCTGGACCTCTGAGGGGGCGCTGGGCGTGTTAGGAACATTTCTGATCACCAACAGACGATTCCAGTGTACATTCTGCAAGACATTTTATCAGCAATTAACCACATGAACCCTGGCATGGTGATTGTGGGCATGCCATGACACAGTTAATGGAACTACTGTATACCGAGAGGTACAGTACTTGTTTGGCAAGGATCATAGTTGCCATATATTGTGATTAGAAGGCACTAAAAGCGTTCAGTGGTTCAGGATGTTTTAAGTAAATTAAATTAAAATGTGTGGGTTCTCGCCAATACTGTTACACTTTGTACAAAGTGATTGTTATCGTCTCCGCAAAAAATCTAACATGACACAAATGCTTTGACGGTTTTAATGGAATACTACTTGAGAAACTTGCATGCTCCGTAGTGGTATTTTCTTGGACATCTGGTGATTTCTGTAAAAGGGTTTTGTTTAGGGATTGTCGCTTAGTCATATTCCTCACCCACTGAGCTGTCCAACAAGACATGCTCTGTGGTTAAGAAATACTCAGCCCCTCCACCACGACAAGGTGACAATCCATGGGAGGAGAAAAAAAGGGGTGGTCCTTGATCCATGATCCAAGTGACCGGAGCGCCAGGCCAAGCTGGAAGGAGGCACTGCAGTTACTGCTGGGTGTTGAAGCAGCTTTCTGCTGCAGTGGTGGGAGAGTACTTCTCTGACTCTGACCACACCCAGGCGCCCCATTGAATGAATGAAATTCATTCTTTTTTATTTCTTTTTTTTTAGTTTTTAGTTTTTTTTTTTAGTTTTTGTTTTTTAGTGTGTATTGTGTGTGTGTGTGTGTGTGTGTGTGTGTGTGTGTGTGTGTGTGTGTGAGAGTGAGTGAGTGAGTGAGTGAGTGAGTGAGTGAGTGAGTGAGTGAGTGAGTGAGTGAGTGAGTGAGTGAGTGAGTGAGTGAGTGAGTGAGTGAGTGAGTGAGTGAGTGAGTGTGTGTGTGTGCGCGCGTGTGAAAGAGTGTGTGTGTGTGTGTGTGTGTGTGCGCGTGTGTGTGTGCGCGCGTGTGAAAGAGTGTGTGTGTGTGCGCGTGTGTGTGTGCATGTGAAAGAGTGTGTGTGCATGCGTGTGTGTGTGCATGCATGTGAAAGTGTGTGTGTGTGTGTGTGTGTGTGTGTGTGTGTGTGTGTGTGTGTGTGTGTGTGTGTGTGTGTGTGTGTGTGTGTGTGTGTGTGTGTGTGTGTGTGTGCGCGTGAAAGAGTGAGTGTGTGTGTCTGTGTGTGTCCGTTTCCGTGTATGTTTTTTTGTTTTTGTTTTTTAGTGTGTATTTTGTGTGTGTGTGTGTGAGAGTGTGTGTGTGTGTGTGTGTGTGTGTGTGTGTGTGTGTGCGCATGTGAAAGAGTGAGTGTGTGTGTCTGTGTGTGTCCGTTTCCGTGTATGCATGCGTGTGTGTGCATGTGCGTGTGTGCGTGTGCATGTGCGTGTGTGTGTGTGTGTGAGAGAGAAAGTGTGTGTGTGTGTGTGTGTGTGTGTGCGTGTGCACCGTGTTCATCAAGGCGCTAGGCAGTCAGTCTGTCTGCATCCTTGGCCTCTTGGCAACGCAGGCCTCGAACGGCTTCTGGGGGGAACTGCAGGAGAAAGATGGTCCCTGTGCATAGAGAAGAAACACAAGTGTAGGAGTCAATATCCTTTCTTTACTACAACACAAATATCTTGCTATTTTAAACCACAGGAATAAAGCATACCTAGAGTAAGTTATGTCTCGCCATAACAAAGCTAGTTACTTGTTGTACGTAATCAAACAATGCAAGACACAAAATGTTCAAACTAAGTATAAATTCGATAACTACAATTCAACATTGTATAGGGTCCTACATCGGTAAACTCCAACCCAACATATAAACATAAATAAAACAATAATATTTGACTTTTTAGGTATGAGTTGTAGTTATTAACAACCTATTAATTAACAAATTCTGTGATTTACACAATGTTGGAATAAACATTTTTTAGTACAACGTAAGTCGCAACAATGTTAACTTACTAAATGAATGTCAACTCACCTTCCTCCTGTGGTCCATCCTGTTGCTGTGGGTTGCCTCCCAGTCAGCATCAATGGCAATGCACGCCTTCCTCTCTGGGACGACCTGTTGAGTAGAAAATGTAGTCAATGATTAGTAACTAGTTGAGGAATCATTTCGCTGGCGGTAAATGTACACACACATAACATCAACAAGCAACAATATTTATTTAACCATTTCACAGTTACAGACAAACTGTTTGGATGGATGCAAGCATTTGCCAAAACAGAAATTCTACATTCTCAGAACGAGTCTTACCAGAAGGTGGTGTTTCTCCTTCGGCCGTTCCCGTCCGCAGGAAACCCCCTGGCCGCACTCCCCGTGGCAGGATCCTCCCTGGCGGGCTTTGCAGGTGCTCAGGGTGGGCCTACGGCTGGTGGAAGGCTGGTTCTTCTGGAGGAGGAACGCTCGCATACGCCTGCAAAACAAGAGACATGAAATAAACATGGTTAGTTCAGTTGTCGCATGAATAGAGTGCAAAACAATATAGTCCGTGGAAGCAACTAAGATTCCAGGCAGGTGGTACATAATGAAACATTTGTGGAAACAGTACAGACCTGAGCTGACCAGATGAGGTTCCTGTCCTCTTCTTGGTGACGCCATCCTTCTTCTTGGTGGTGCCATCGCTCTTCTTGGTGGTGGTGGTCACCTTACTAGGGGGAGAAGAAACAGAGACAGAATCAGTTTCCGTGTCTGACTCATCAGTCAAACATGGAAACCAACTCACCTGTTCGGGAGGAGCTCCTGGCGTGTCCTTCACCCCGTGGTCCTGCAAGGAGGACATGGAAGATTAAGCATTTGTCCTTTTACACAGTAAAATCTATGAAGGCGCCGAAAAACTTTTTGGGAAAACACTTGACATACAGACAGTATAACAATGCATTTATTCCCCCCAATAAACTGATGATGGGACCACACGGAGATCAGTTATTTAAATTATTCATTGCAAAGAATTATTCTTCAAAGACAATGTATCAAAGCATGGTGGCAATGCAATTAAATGGGCATTTCACTTGCAAAAAAACTTGTGGTAAAAAAAAAAGGAGTTTTAAGTTAAGATGGGTTTGTATCAGAAGGAGGCCGATATGCTAAAATAGCCTACACATCAAATATCTAAATACTGAATGGAATAACTTGTTATAAACTGTCTGGGGTGTTCACATGAGACTGAGTAGGCCTAGACCAGTGGTTTTCAACCAGTGGTCTGGGTCCTTACGTTGAATCATTGCAAACGAAAGACATTAAAACATCATGAGCAAAAAAAAAAAAAAAAAAAGATTTTGCAGTCTTTTTAAATTGTATGTCTTCAAAATGTGATAACTGAACTGAATAATCAATGAATATACGCAGTGTTCACACGATCAGCTGTCCGGTTGTAATGAATTCTGGGGCCGGCCGTTAAGTAATCTCGGTCCCTGCTGCCACGAGTGAGTGAACATATTCTAACCGTTAAACGATTCCCATCTCGGTTACAGCAGCCGAGAAAATAACCACACTGTACAGTGTTACAAGATACGACACCACAATTTAACTTAAATATGAATCATACAAAATTCATCATGAATCCTGACAGTCAAATACATCGAAAACAACGATAGGACGTTATACAATAACGTTCCAAAGCAGCAGTTAGGACGGCCTAAACAAACCGTCGGACTAAAAGTAACATCATCTGTCTTACACGTTTACAGTGCAAAAACGTTAACTTACCATCTCTCTATGCTCTCGGCAGGTAACGACGTCGGTGTGTGTAAATGTTCCAATCAGTTGATCAGTTTAGGTGAAAAGTGAACGAACAACAGTAAATAGCGTCTAGTCTCAGCAGTGGTCAGTGTAGAATGATGATCAGAGAACAAATTAGACAATTATTTAATTTCACCTGTCGCGTGTTGTCTGACTGTCTCATTTGCATATACGTCATCAACCAGTGACGCGGAGCGTGACACCAACGCCCTGCTCTGATTGGCCGAAATCGCCACTACAAGCCATCACAAATATCACGACAATCAAAATGATTTCGTAGCTTGTGTATGAATTCAGAACAATATGTTGAAAAAAATCAGGGGTTGACACTAAGGTCTCCGAGGCACTTGCCCATCGGGCAAGTGCAAGTCAGGTTCTACTTGCCCTCAGGTCATGGTCACTTGCCCCCAAAAAAATATATTGTAAATTTTGCATTTAAGTTTACTTCCTACTTGGGTGCTTTAAACCAGGGGTTTTCAACATGTGGTCCCTGAGAGGGTTCCAGGTGGTCCCCAGCTAAGTTGGTTAACCAGATGTAACTCTTGAGAACGTAAAAATGAAACCAAATGGACCCTTGCGGGTCCATTTGGTTTCATTTTACACTCTCAAGAGTTAAAATTCATCACCTTCATTAGCCCATAATGGTCATAGACCCAGTCCCTGACCCCAGCAAAATGATAGTTTGGAACCAAATGAACCTGGGAGAGAGATAGCTAGAGATAGCTAGAAAGCAGGGAAAGACACACTTTCCCTTGTTGCACACTTGCCCGATCGGGCAACCAGGTAGCAGTCTTCACTTGCCCCACCATTTTTTTTTACTTGCCCCGGGCAAGCGGGCAAGTGTTAGTGTCAACCCCTGGAAATGTATGTATTTTATGGTCTTTTGGGTTAACATTTGTTATTAACTAATACAAGTAAAGATTAATTTGACAGTAAATCTGCCATTAAGCTAGGAAAGCACAGGATCAGAAGACACAAATACTTCCCACTGTGTCTTTAGGTGGATTCAGAAGGTTGCACAGTGCCACCTGTAGGACAGTTAGAATAAGAGTTGGATGTCAACAGGCCGGATTTGCCATTGAGCTAGGGGTGGGCTACAGCTACAGCCCGGGGACCCCCGGCTGCTGGGGGGCACCCACGTGATGGCCAGTCAGATATCACGTGACTCATAGAAAAAACATTGCCGTTATTTGCGATCAGTTTCTGACCCCCCAATGTCGAAACTCTTCACTGGGAATGAACCTGGAAGTAGGCTAAAAGTTTGTTAGGTCTCTGCCATGTTGTAAATGTAAACAATAGTGGATGGATGGATGGATGGATGGATGGATGGATGAATGAATGGGATTATTGGGATAGCATGGCAAGTTAAACATATGATTTAAACAACGTAGGCTATGGTAAGGCTACACACTTTTGGGATTACGTTAAACACAGACGACTCCAATAGGTGAGTGCTGGTTAATTCCATTAAGTTTCACGTATGCATCTTCATCTCTAGCCGTTGTTAATGTGACGTCTGTCTGCAGTTGTGGCCGCCGCCGTGCCACCACATTATAAGCGTTCTAGTTCATGTTCATTTGTTCATTTAATGTTGGAGTGTGGACTAGTTTAGTTTTCACCGCGACGACAAGTTGTATTCTCCGTCCTTGCATGCAGTGAGTTCTAATGTTTGCCAGTAGTAAAGTGAAGAACGTTATCCACTGGTCCACTGTTGACAGTGGGATTTAATTCCAGTTGTAAACAAGGTTAAGGCCAGGGGTTAATATGCTGCGATCCAGCATGTGTAAGACCCAATGTCAATGGCTGATGTGCAGTGTTGGGAATATTACTTTACCTTGTTAATATATTACTTATTAATTATCACCTTCATTTTAAAGCAATATATTATATTACAATATTACTGTCTGAGCAAGTGTAATGTATTAATATTACTATTACATATTACTTTGAAAAAACTTTTTACAAAATAAATATTTAAATATTTAGTGTCACTATTAATCAAATATTGCGTAGACCAGTGGCATACCTACAATAAAGCAAGCGCACTTGGCTATCTGGCCAAATCCATGTGAAATCAACTTGAGAAAAATGTCACTCCTGAATGAATAATTTGATGACAAATAAGTAATTAAAAAATAGATTAAAATAAGTAATTATTTAACTTCTGCAGTTGTCAAGATAATTTCACAAGAACATTTTCAACGAGACAGATTGACAGAAAGTAATGCAGCGATGCAGAAAGAAAAGTATAATATATTAGATTGTTTTAGTTAAGTAATATATTTATATTACAAGTTACTGCATTTTGGTAATATATTATGGAATATATTAAGTTATGTAGTGCACATGTCCCAACACTGCTGATGTGACAGGCAGGGTATTTAAACTCTCTAGCCTGGTTGCTTCTTCCTGTCTTCCATCTGCATAATCAAAGATTGAACTTGGGTTAGCTCTGATGGCCTGTTTTCACAACCTTGGATTTAAACCAAAAGCAGGTTTGTTAAATTCTGTTCTGTACAGCCTGGTTTATTCTGTTTCAAGCAGATGATCTTGGCCAACCAAGATCATCTAGCCTGGCCAAAGGAGTGTGCACACTCCATTTGATTCCTCCCAAACCCATTCTGGGGGAACATTCGGCATATGCAGCCATTTAATGTAATGGCATGTCGTTTAATGCAGACTAAAAAAAAATAGGGCAGCCGCATACTTTTAATACACTGTACTGTTGTCAAACATGTTACTTTGTCCGTGCCATCCTTTCTCTTTCACACACACACACACACACACACACACACACACACACACACACACACACACACACACACACACACACACACACACACACACACACCCAAAAGCAAAAACCAATCATTGACATTTGTCATTTGTTTGTAACTTTAATAATTAAGAACAAAACAAACAGAAGACTTACAAATCAAGTCAATCAGAATTCACAGTTGTGACAGAAACGAATCATCTCAGAACAGAAACTCCTTCAGTAACTTATAGTATAGTAGATTGCATAGTAAAGTGGACACTGCGGTTGCTACCAGCGGCCACACAGCAGCTACAGGCAGAGCAGTGAGGCCAAACGACTCCACAAAACACAAAGTAGAATATATGTCAACATTGGCCTAAATGTTACACTCTCATTTCAATTCAGACACAAAATGTCAGAATCGATGAATACATCTAGGAGTCTGTATTTGAGTCAATATTTTAGGCTACATCAAGTTCACTTCAGAGCTCTGGTTGCCCTTAAAGTGCTAAGAGTTTCAGGCTGCCCTCTCCCCATCAGACCTGATAATGCTGTAGCATTATAGGCCTACGTCTAAAAAAAATATATATATAAACAAACAGGCTGGTTTTTCCCTCTCTGTAAAATGTTACGTTTATGAGGTGACTTCCCAAAAACCTCATGGTAACATCGTACACGTACGTAGAACAAAGAAGATGTGCTTTAAAACCACTTAAACCCTATTTCAGTGACCAGAGTTCCCCAGCTGGGGTCTGTATTGGGTTCCCTCCTTCCCCCCAACATTGGCAGCATTGGGATACTAGGATTCCAGTGGTTAACATGGAGTGTTAAGTGTACATACATACTGTACGGTACCAGAACAATAATTTTTAATTCAGTAGAATGCCCCGAGTGTGTCAATTCACTTTTTGTTCACTGATCTTTGATGCAAGCTGTGGAGACTAGAGGTTGAGCTGCTACTGTAGGTGTTTTTTTTAGAAGGAGGGACAACTGTAGTTAAATAAGGGAACGCACCCGCCTGTAAGCCAAAGATCCACTTCCCACAGTCTCCTAGGATCACCAGATGTCCCTCATTGTGTGGGACAGTTACTCATTTCCAGGACTTTTCCGATGTCCCACAAATTCAGCACAGTCCCACGCTGTTCAGTGTTCAAATGCCATAATATTTGTCTTTCTGTTGTCTCTTTTCCTACTATAGATGTGTTAAAATAAGCCAAGTATTCCCCTAGTGCCACCATATAGTATTTCCAACCTACCCCAGAGAGGCCACACCACATTGCAATACTTCTTCCCTCAAGTGAACACTTTAGATCTGGTCAACCTACAGCCTGCAAGACCTTAAGCATGAAAAGTGCTCACTTGCAAATCATATCCTTTGGCAGATATAAAAGGACGAACCCAATCGTCCATATCTAATGGAAGAAGAGTGGACTCACTCTTGCAGAGCAACTTGGAAGAGAAATTTGCAGTCAGAGATATTTCACTTTGTGTCATTTTTTTCAGTGCAAGTGATCAATTCATCGCTAATCCGATGTCCACATCATCTCATGTCAGTCAATCCATTTTAAAAAAACACTTTCTACAATCTCCCACACCGCATTGCTAGGACTGTAAAGCGCTGGTAATGAACCACAATACAGCCAGACACCACCATAAAATAGTGGTATCAATAGACAGTGTTGGTCTATATTACTTAGGAAAGTAACTTCTTTACTTTACTAGTTACCCCTTAGACAAAGTAATATCATTACTTTACTTATTACTGGATTTGAAGAGTAATATATTACATATTACGTTATTACTTTCCCAAGTTCTCAACACCGCTTTTGAAAAAATAGAGAAGTACAACATAATCTGTTTATTACAAAATAAAGCAGCAAGCGATTTGTAGTGTACATAACTGCGCAGGATGCAGCGTGTGGACTGGATCTACAATCTACTGCACATCTCTGTCGTTGCAGTACCTGTCAATAGCTTGTACATCTGTTCTATTTTTGCATGCAACAACAAGCTCATTTTAGAAAAGTAACTTGGCGTTACTTGCAAAGTAATGCATTACTTATTACCCATTTTTGCAGAGTAATCTCGTTACTTTACTTTTTGGAGCAAAAGTAATAATATTACAGTAATATGTAATCTAAAATTAGTTACTGCCCAACACTGTCAATAGAGGACGCTTGATTGGGTTCAAAGTCTGCCCCCTGGTACTGTATTTTTCTAACAGATAATACTGTTTGTGCAATATCAGATTAAAGTACATTATATTACCAGTGTAGTTGTACATTCACGTGCCTTTGCATGCACGTGCGCAACACACAGAGACACGCTATTAAAACACAGATGTGTATAGCCTATTTGGAAACAGTTTACAATGCTTAATTGTATCCATAGCACGTCCCCTCCCCTCCACTACATCCCTGGATATTACGCTGCAGAGTTTTAGAACTTGACATAGATGAGGAACATGGGATGTATTCACACCATTGTGTGCACTATGTGACAGTCCGTCAGAGATTAAAGCAATTATAGTGGCACAATGAATGGCACGATGAAATGAGATCCCCAAAGTGAAAGACCGCTGCTGTCCCAAGAAACAATCGCAGAACATCATGTAAAGATTGTGCATACTGCTAAATGTGTCTCCTAAACCCACACAGTAGAATGTCAGTGAGGTATGACTTATCTCAAGTTAGCCGTCACCTCCCTCTGCTGAAAAACGAACTCAATGAATAAACAGAAATAAAACGCTATACAATTTTAAAATCAAAACATCCTAGAGACATTACATTTCTTACACATCAGTAGATCAAGCAATTCAAATTCTCACAATCGTCATAAAGCCCTGAAATAAAATAAAAAACAGCAGTTCCGACAGTAACTTCAAAGGGATGGTATCACATTAATAAAAACGCGCCAGTTCACTTTCAAAAAGAATGGTTCCCTACACACCCAGTAACAAAACAAAAATATTTTCCCATGACAGGCAAGTGAATGTTCTGGCTGGAAGATTCACTTGCTTACATTCAAGTAGTCCCTAATAAGGGGGATACTGTATGTGTATTAACATACAGTAGAATCATCATCATAATAATAATAATGGTAATATTGGTATCATGTACCCATCTACACTCATTCCATAAACAGGTTATGGTTAATGGATGAAGTATGTTTGAGTGGCGCTATCTGTGGCTTTGGAAAATTACCTCATATGGGCGATATGAATACAATAGTCTATGCCCCTCATTTCACAGTAGTGTGATTTATTATTCAGTTATCCCGGGGAAAAACCAACAAGGTATGTGAACCTTCTGATTCCAATTTGTGCATCAACGATATGTGCTGAAGTCAGCACTTCTCCATTCTCTCTGATATAAAACAACAAAAAAGTCCACAATCCTTCCTTATAGCAGCTCAATGATTAAACAATGTTCTCCATTTACAGGAATCAGCTGTGAGTCAGTCGTACATGTTGACACTGGAGCAGTGAGCTGAGAGACACCTGTTTCTACAAAGACACTCTGTACACACTGACAAGGTAAGACTATGACTCACTATAATATATACTATTACTATTATTAGGTGTGTGACACCTGACGAGAGCCATAGAATGAGACAGAGTTATGACAACTCTATTCATTTCATGGGGCCAGGCTCTTCAACATCTATTGAAAAGGGACAAACAGAAGTTACAGAATGCATTGGAGTCTATGTGATCATGTGAGTACATGAACCTTGGCCTAAGCCCTAAGGTTTTTTATGGTCCCTAGTGTCATCCAAATAACATTACAATGTTATATTATATTCTTAGTGGATAAGTAAATTCCAGGGTTGATTTTTTTTGTGTGTCTTCAGTGTCACACAAACTAGCGTAGATCTTTTTCTGAACATGCTCATTTCATATAATGTATACTGTATACAGTACATGTGGTTTTACAGGTTTTCAATATTCCGTAGACACTAAGGAAAACAAAAAACCCTCATCTGACCATTGTTGCTGTTGGATGGAAACCTTGTATGTCTGAAACTAAGACTTCTCTGGATAATGCCAAGCATTGCTGAGCAAGTGCAAAGCCCTATTGAAGTCGCAATAATTGTTATTATCATTATTATTCCTCTTAATAAGTTACGTTTTTAAGTCACGTAACTTACTCGAAAAGTTGGCAAAGCTTTGCACCCACATCATATCATAATACACAGGGAGGTATGATCAGATTCTGAGCACTCACATAAAAAAAATCTAATCCGCATAATATACGAAATTATGAAGGACAGGAATTGGAAATATTAAAAACAAGCAGTTTATAGAGGAACATGGACAGTCAACTAAGTGCTCATCCTGGCTTTTCGGTGATATTTTGGCTGCTTGCTTGCATCATTTTGACAGTCCTGGACCGGAAGTTGGCTGAATGCACTGGGCTCAGGTCTTTTTCCCCTTAACCATTCCTTTCAGTCTTTCTAACAGGGTCTTCCGCCTTGTCTCATGTCCCTCCCTGAGGTGTCCTGTGTCTCTGACAGAGCTGTCTGCTCTGGAGTCTGAAGGTTCAAAGTGTCCTCTGTTCCTCCTCACCATGTCTTCGACTTTCTCCATCAGCTCTTTCACCTCTGAGATGTTTTCGAAGAAGAGTCTTAGAACATGGTACCTGTAGTCACATTTCTCCAGGATCCTCCTCAGTGGTTCTGCAGCCTTGATGAGGTGGTCCTCAACACGTTTCTCTTCCACCCAGTTTCCATATGTGAACAGAACCAGCGTGTGTCTCCAGACTCTGTCCCCCAGCAGCTCCATGTGTTCCTCCACTGATCTCCTGTCGGCTTCAGAGAAACTTTCCCTTACATCAACATTCAGCAGGACAGCGTGGGGTCCAGGAGAACACAGAGTCACACCGTGTAGAAGGACATCTTTGATCTTCCGTGACGGAGGTTTAGTCGACCAGTCTGGACACATCACCACACTCACATTTCTGTCAGCAACTCGACTCTCTTGTCTCACACACGGTGTCTTTTTTGGCTGGAATATGAAGTTTACTGCATGTTAGTTAAAATAAACCATCATTAAAATAAGTATTCGGCTAATTTAAAACAGGGAGTGTTTAACCATGGATTGCCAGTTTCAACCCATATTTTAAAGAGCCAAATCTCCATAACCGTATGTCACAATGTCGTAATGGTGTGACACTGGTGTCTTGACCGGATGTTGTTCTTCCCTGATATTCACAGGCAGAATATGGAAATACAGGCCAGTGAAAGCAGACCATGCGTGCATGTGGATGTGTGCGCAACTCAAAATGGCCACAGCCAGTTCTCACACTGTGATGCTTATGGCAAGCGGCTATGGATGCACTCCGATCAAAATATGTATTAAACAATACATCTTCCATAATATATTAATATATGTTCTTAATCCATTGTGCATTAACCCTAGAAAACAGTTTGCAATGGTGCAGGTTGTCTTTATTCTAATGGTGGCATTTTAGCAGCTCCAAACTTTTTTTCACACATCAAATTTTAACACTGGTAGTATAGTGATACTCAAGCATGAGTTTTACATTACTCTGGGGCAGCCAGAGATCATCTATTCCTCATCCTCTGCCCGCATCCCTTCTGCCATTTTCCTCTGCAATCACTTTGAAAACTTTTTTTTGTTTTATTATTATTATTATGTAGTGGTCCAATTATCTTGTGTGTGGTTTGATGTGATGTGTGAAGATTTTTTTTTTTTTTTTTTTTTTTTGAGCTACTAAAATATCCACATTAGAATAAAGACAACCTGCAGCAATGCAAACTGCATTAGAGGGAGGGGGACCTCAGGATGAAATGTAGAGAAGGGGGCATCAATGACAAAAAAAAAATCAAGGGCATTATGTATCATGTCACAGGAGTCAAGGTAGATGGATGCCCAATGTGTATTGGCGTGTTCAGCGTGTTCAGCCAATAACATGGCCTAAATCATGTGTTTGTTAATTTTCCTTTCCATTTGGCACCTAACCTGACTCTGCCAGATTGCGGTAGTATTGAGTTCACACATTCCCTCTTCCTACCATGATCTGGGAACTCTCAAACAAACTATGTGGGACAACAGTAGAACAAAAATATGATATATCCAAAATGATTTGGAGTTGTAGTATTGTTAGGTTTACATTAGCACAGTGGCACAGCTTTGATATATCATTAGTCTCACGTTGATCCTGCCTTTAGCAGCCGCGTACGGATGCATATAGCTCCGATTAGATTCTGATCGGAGTGCATTGGGTCTGCCCGGGTGATTCCAGATGGGGAAGTCAGGTTATTTGGCACCTGCCCACAGAGTGAAAAGTACTAACTAGTAACTGCTGTACGGATCATGGTATTACTGCGCTTGCTGGTCAGTTAAGCTGAGAATATCTGTGTTGTCTTATCAAGAGGAAGGTTTGATACATAAGACTGAGCAATGCAGATTAGATGACATTAATATAAATATATTTTTATATGGTCGACATTTGTCGTTTAAAACATACTTTTTTTTTGTGGTCTGGTGAAATATTCTAATTCATTGAGACTGGATTTTGCAGGTTTTCAAGAGCTGCATGCCATAATCATAAAGATAAAAAAAAAAGTTTTAAATACCAGAATGTATGCATTTTTTAACTATTTGTATTATATTATGGAAGAAAATTAAACTTTACCGAATATTCTAATTCATTGAGAAGGACCTGTATATACATGCATATACATTCATGTAATATTACTCACCATCGTTCGTGGAAATGCATTCCTCTCCTGCAGTATGACTGCTCCAGCCCAGCTCATCATAGCCAGGTCTCCTCCAACCAACATCAGCCTCACATCTGGTAGACTGTGATGTTCTCCTGACACACACACACAGGATTACTACAGTATTCTACAGTATATTCATCATTACAAACAATTTTGAAACATTTTTTTTAACTGACCACAAAACCGTATAACTAACAGTCATGTCCATAAATTAATTTTATTTGCATGAATTAACTCCCTACGTCATCATACAAGCGCATCACACAATATATATAAAGTATATAAAGTAACTTATTTACAAGCTCAGAACACTTTGCAGCGCTCAATACAAGCAGCCAGATAGGCTGAACAACATATTTTGTTTAGACTATAGTAGTAGGCCTATATTATTTACAGTATTATAATTATACTGCACATTATACAGTATATACCGGGTCTTCAATTATATATATTATCTCACGTTGATAGACCGATACCGTGAGTTGTACATGTCCAAGTCGTGCTTCATTGCTGACCTGAATATTAGTTTAATTACTGTATATAACCGACTGATTGATGTTCATTACCTTCAAACGGAGCTTTCAGAACAGGACTGTGTGCTCTGGCACTCAATGCCAGGACTTGTTCCTCCATGTCCCAAGTTCCATCAACTTCATAGTGTCCACCTCTGTTTCCTGCCACCATCTCCTCCATCTTCTCCAGCAGCTGTGTGACCTGAGTGTCATCTCTCTTCTCATTGTTGAAGACATGATACCTGTTCCCACATTTGTCAACAAGCCAGCGGAGGTGTTCCCCTCCGGCCTCAATGTGCTGCTCAATGCTTCTGTCTCCCAGACGGTCTCCAAAGGTGAACAGTACTATAGTGTGACTCCACACTCTCTGTGACAGAAGTGACATGTGTTCCTCTAATGCCACTCTGTGCGATTTGGTGAATGATTCATGAAGAGGAACCGTCAGAAGAGCAGCATGTGGTCCAGGAGGACAGAGACGCACACTGTTCTGGATCAGCAGTTTGACCATCTCTGGACTCGTCCGTAGTGTTCTGTAATAGTGCCAGCCTGTTGAGTTCACCACTGTCAGATGTCTCCCTGCTGCTTCACCATGACTTACACTACTGGGCGCTGGCCCATTTGACCACCAAAAATCTCTGTCTTTAAAAGCACTTCCTCCCAGAATGGTGTTTCCTGATGAAGTCTTTCCAGAATGCCACTCTCCCAACAACACAATCCTGAGGTAAGCAATTGCTGTAAGAGAAAACATTGTTTATTACAATAAGTGGCATCAACAAAACAACTTATTCATCCCACAATGGTATATTCACTCCATATGTTTAATGCAATTGGATTACATGTACAGGTCAAGCAGTTACATGCAAGAATAGGATGTGCATTTGTCAGAATGACAATAAAGCTCCATGGAATTGAAATACAAAATAATATTGATACTCACTGCTTGGAGGGAGGTGCCGTAAGCTGTCCCGTCTTCTCCTGACAGGTGGCAGGGTTGGTTCTTCTGGATCCTTCTCTTCAAACTGCAACACCTCCGTCTTTTGCTCTTCTGTTCTCTTCCATTCCTCCTCTTCTAGCCTCATTTCTTCTTCCAGGTTGTTCCATTCTTCATCGGTTAAAGTCTTCTTTCCTTTCAGTCTTTCTAACAGGGTCTTCTGTCTCGTCTCATGTCCCTCCCTGAGGTGTCCTGTGTCTCTGACAGAGCTGTCTTCGCTGGAGAATGAAGGTCCAAAGTGTCCTCTGTTCCTCGTCACCATGTCTTCTATTTTCTCCATCAGCTCTTTCACTTGTGAGATGTCTTGGAAGTCTAGAACATGGTACCTGTTGTCACATTTCTCCAGGATCCTCCTCAGAGGTTCTCCTTCAGCCTCGATGTAGTCCTCAACGTAGTCCTCAACACGTCTCTCTCCCAGGTGGGATCCCCATGTGACAAGAACCACAGTGTGTCTCCAGACTGTGTCCCCCAGCAGCTCCATGTGTTCCTCCACTGATCTCCTGTCAGCTTCAGAAAAACCCTTGTCAACAGGAACATTCAGCAGGACAGCGTGGGGTCCAGGAGAACACAGAGTCACACCGTGTAGAAGGACATCTTTGATCTTCTGTGATGGAGGTGTAGTCGACCATCCTGGACTCATCACCACACTCACATTTCTGTCAGCAACTCGTCTCTGTTGTCTGATACATTCGGTCGGTTTAGCCTGCAACATCAGGTTTACTGTATGTTAGTTAGTTATAATAATCAATACATGTGACTTACAAGATTTTAAACTAAACCATAATTGTGTGTCTGGCGTCTTGACTGGATGTGTTCTTTCCCTCTGTGCAGAGGGTAAGAGCAATTCTGCAGAATATGAAAATGCAAGCCAATGAATGCAGACCATGCGTGCATGTGGATGTGTGCGCAAATAGTCACACTGTTGTCACACAGTTGTCACACTGTGATGCGCACCGCAGCTATGGATGTGCTGAGATCAAAAGATGTATTCTACAATGTAAACCAGGGGTCAGGAGCCACATGCGGCTCCAGAACACAGCACTAGTGGCTCATTGGCTGTAGCATTATTACATACACACACTGGGGTGATCCGCACCAAAATAATATAAACATTTCAGTCACCCAAAACGCGTTGCGCTGTCTGACAGTTGCCAGTTAAAGTAGCACTTGTTGGCCATGTCAAAAAAAAGCCCAGCAGTTATCAGAGGTGGAGCTTTCAATCTGAACCACCCATTTTCAAAGGTTTACTCAGTTTACTATGTCATTAATATACCTTAGAGATGTTGTGTGGACTAGAAATGGAGTTCTGTAAAACTCCTTTATTTTTTTTTAGAAACTCCATTTCTGAAGAAAGGACCTTTTTTTTCTGAGAGTGTGCAAATGGAACCAAATGGACCCGCCAGGGTCCATTTGGTTCACATTTGCACACTCTCAGGAAAAAAAAAAAATGTGGCTCCAGACGGATTTTGAATTTAATTTTGGGAGGAAAATGGCTCTTTCAACATCTTGGGTTGCCGACCCCTGATGTAAACAATATATCACAACTTTCCCGTTGTCGTGGTTCAAATCCCATCTCCTCCTGATTGCAACAGGACACTGAACCCCACCCTGCCTCCAGTGGTTGCCACATCTGGTGTGTGAATGTGGGAAGTGAGGATGTTGGCGTTGACTGTTCACCGCTCTCCAACAGTAATAAGCTTTATATAGGCATTACATGTTAAATAAACTTAGATATTTCATATATGTAACATGAAATTTGTAATGTATTTCTCACCATCCCATCTGCAAACATATTCCTCTCTTGCAGTATGTGATCTCCAGCCGTGCACCTTCTAAACTGGTCTCCTCCAACCAACATCAGTCTCACATCTGGCAGACTCTGATGTTCTCCTGAGAGATGGTGCAGCGGTTGTATAACTGTCATGACCGTTTTGCATGTATAGGGATGGGCAGATATATGGGCCACACAGATATTATCGGCAGAAAAAAGGCTTTAAAAATTTGATATCGGAAAATATCGGTATCGGGGAAAATATGACTATTTTAGTTTCTTTTGGAAAAATCGCTAAAATACAATTTAGAGAGATGTATAGAGCTACACAATCAGGAAAAAATATAGAGGGCACCTTCCACCAATTATGATTGAGTGGGGGCAGGCCTTGGTGCACGTGCTGTTGGTCTGTTGGGGGGGTC
Organism: Benthosema pterotum; assembly: GCA_039105355.1. NCBI lineage: Eukaryota > Metazoa > Chordata > Actinopteri > Myctophiformes > Myctophidae > Benthosema > Benthosema pterotum. Next base: position 535,179 of record CM076985.1, on the reverse strand, counting down.
CAAATCACCAAAATCACTGAGTGCTAGGGATGTCACGGTATCCGGTATTACCGGTAATACCGGTATGGGGCCACAAAACCGGTACTTTCCCTGCCCACCGAATGTACCGGGAAAAAAAAAAAAAAAAAAAAAAAAAAAACAACAACATTGCACGTTCTAACTAGATGTAACTCTTTGAGAGCGTAAACATGAAACCAAATGGACCCTTGCGGGTCCATTTGGTTTCATGTTTACGCTCTCAAGAGTTAAAGTATTCATCATGAAGTCTACACAACTAGAGAATGTCGAAGATTAATGGTCATTTTGATCTGTATGTTTGACTATTTTGTTTCCCAAATCCAACCTGGAATTGTGGACAAAAGCAAAAGAAATCTTTAGTTTTTGGTCTGTGGGGCTAAAATGTCATCATATAGGCCTATGTTATTTACTCATGTTGATTGAGTATTTGGCCTGCATGTGCCAGGTCTCCGAGGCCAAACTATAAAACCGATAATACCGGTATCAAAGCAAACTATAAAACCGGCATTGAGATTCTTACACCGTGACATCATGCCTACTGAGTGCTCCCATTATTATTTTTCGTCCACCACAAAAACCTGCATATATCGGTTGATATCGCTATCGGAAATTAAGAGTTGGACAATACCGGGATATCGGATATTGGTAAAAATATCAATATTGGACATCTCTTGTAATGGTAATGTTAGGTTTAGGCATAAGCTTACTGGGGTTATCTTTAAGGTTAGGTTTAGGCATAGGTTTCACTGAGATTATGTGTCAGGTTTAGTTGGGAAAACGGTCGACCGTTTCATGACTGTTAATGCAAAACCGTTGCAATGGTTTACCTGTCATGACGCATTATCAACCATCACGATGCATTTATAAAGGTTATAAAACTGTCACGACTTATGTCACCTGTCGTACATTGATTTTGCCATCTCTCAACAACTATCAACAACAACTAACAGCAGAACAGTATAATTAACATATTCATGTCCATGAATTCATTTCATTTATACATTAACTCCCTACTTCATCTTGCATTGTTATTATAAAGCAACCGATCTACAAGTTCAGAAATCTTGATACAAGCAGTCAACTATTCGGAACAACTTATTTTGTTTATACTAGTTATATGATTTACAGTAAAGTTATATATAATTATATTTAGGCTTCAATTAGAGATTGTTGTGTTGCTACAACGATACTCAATTGTGCATGTCTAAATCACACTGCATTGCTGAATTCATTATTAGTTTAATTATATGACTGACTGATGTTCATTACCTTCAAACAAAACTTTCAGAACAGGACTGTGTGCTCTGGTCCTCAATGCCAGGACTTGTTCCTCCATGTTCCATGTTCCATCAACTTCATAGTGTCCACCTCTGTTTCCTGCCACCATCTCCTCGATCTTCTCCAGCAGCTGTCTGACCTGAGTGTCATCTCTCTTCTCCAACAGCTCTGTGAACGTGTCATCTCTCGTCGTATTGTTGAAGACATGATACCTGTTCCCACATTTGTCAACAAGCCAGCGGAGGTGTTCCCCTCCAGCCTCAATGTGCTGCTCAATGCTTCTGTCTCCCAGACGGTCTCCAAAGGTGAACAGTACTATAGTGTGACTCCACACTCTCTGAGACAGAAGTGACATGTGTTCCTCTAACGCTACTCTGTGTGATTTGGTGAATGCTTCTTGCAGAGGAACCGTCAGAAGAGCAGCATGTGGTCCAGGAGGACAGAGACACACACTGTTCAGAATGTCCAGTTTGACCACCACTGGACTCTGCTGAAGTCGCCTGTAGTAATGCCAGCCTGTTGTGTCCACCACTGTCAGATGTCTCCCTGCTGCTTCACCAAGACTTACACTCTGCACTGACGTTGACCTAAGTGACGGCGGTCTAAGTGGCCACCAACCATCTCCAGCTTTAAAAACATTTCTTCCCAGAATGGTGTTTCCTGATGAACTCTTTCCAGACTGCCACTCTCCCAACAACACAATCCTGAGGTAAGCCATTCCTGTAAGAGAAAAGATTATCACAATAAGTCACATCAACAACACACACGTGTGTGTGTGTGTGTGTGTGTGTGTGTGTGTGTGTGTGTGTGTGTGTGTGTGTGTGTGTGTGTGTGTGTGTGTGTGTGTGTGTGTGTGTGTGTGTGTGTGTGTGTGTTCGCTCGCTCGCTCGCTCGCTCGCTCACCCACTCTGTGGTATGACACGTAGTTTTGCCTCTGCTGAGGTGAAACTATGGTCATGTGATAAGTATTTATTTGATAAGTATTCATTTTTCATAAAGCTCCTAACCGATTGAGAGCTATATTTATATTTGCAACTTAAAGAACGTTCCAACATTAAACCACAGATGGAGGATAAAACACTCTTAGCATTCATTACGAAACAATGCTGGGATAGGAAAACAACAAAGTTTGACTGACATTCAACAAAGCCTGCCTACCTGTCTACCTGCCTAGTGTCATATGACACTAGTCATCTACAGCGTAGCAGCAGCATGCAGTTCAGTACACACATCTGCACAGCAAAGTCCAAATAATTTATATAAAGTACACAAAGTATTTATTATTTGCAACAGAGCTCTGATCCCACTCACCTACACCTACAGCATAGAGAACACTGCCTCTCTGATGTGGCAAATAAAGACTACGGTGTGCAAAGAGGGACACTATACACGCAGCTGCTCTGTTCATCCAGCAGAAGGCTTTAGGTTATACAGTGAAAGGCATTTGTAGAAATGGCTACAAGTATATTTCTAACTATGTTACATATACTGTACATCTGGCATATCAAGATACATATTAGAATCTCTTATTTGTTCTTTTCTTCTTTACAAAGGTCAGATTCTAACCTCTTATCAGGACAGATTCGGATGGATTTAAATCCACAGGGTTGGCTTGGTCTAAATGTGACCTAATTCATGGACAGATCAGTGCTTTAGACACATCAATGTAATGTCATTGAATGTGATTCATAATATAGTTGCTTTATTATGTGTTCTATTAATGACCTCACTCATCATACAAGATGCACATCATGATGCAAAAGTAGTGATCTACAAGCTCACAGAGCATTGCATTGAGGGTTGGGATGGTAGCCACTAGTAATGCTTGGGCCGCCTTTTTCTCTGTCCCGCCAGGTGCCAGCCCAACCGCAGCAACCCGTCCCGCATTTTTTGGAGCATGGAGCATGAAGGAGGAGAAGGGCAGATGTTCTTCTCAGCAGAGGAGCGTGTTCAATAATGATGGACACCGTGTGTGAGGGAGTAGCTGTTATCAATGACCTTGGTGGTGGTGATGATGGTGGTGAGGATGATGAGGATGGCTCCATCATGGACTTCTCCTACAAGGGCCTTGAAGAAGAAGGTCTTCTAGACACCACCAGCTCTGGAGACGAGGAGGAGGATGAGGATGAGTCCCTCCACCGCAGAAAGGTAAGTAAAACAATGAAGCCATTTCTATCTAACAATAGGGATTTGAGCTCAGAGTGGCTCCCACAGACCTTGTGACGATGTATCCATGAGCAAGACACTTAACCCCTAATTGCTCCTGATGCATGGATTCCATGGCATTGGTGTGTGAATGATATGTAAAGTGCCTTGGATAAAGGCGCTATCTAAATGCCATATACTGTATATGGTAACAGGTACTATTGCCCATAATCCTTTTCATACTTGTACTTTTTGTTTTGTTATGTTCTTGTATTGTTTATTTAAGGCAGGGGTGGGCAATTATTTTTCCCAATGGGCCAAATGAGATACAGAAAATATTGTGGACGACCAAGCCAAAAAGACTGAAGTAAATACTGCATAATATTAATTTTAATATGTTCGAGAGAAACCTAGTAAAAGCAAGTTATTTCCGATGTCTCCGAAACAATGGTAAACAGGTTCACGACAGGAAACTTGTGTTTACCTAACTAAAAGTATTGCATTGCATGTTGTATTTTGTTGTTTTCTAAGTACTCTTTCACAGGCCGGTCAGAGTCAACCAAAGGGCCGCATTTGGCCCCCGGGCCGCATAATGCCCGTGTTTGGTTTAAGGTGTCTCGAATAACTGAATGTAATAACTGTATTGTTCCAGGACTATAAAAGCAGGCTGAAAGCACAGTGCACAGATAAGCACCGTCAGCTAATAGGTTTGGTGACTTGGTTGTTAAGGAAATGGTAACTAAGGAGTGAGTGAGTGAGGTCTCCATGCAGGCTGAGTCTAAAAATAGAAACAAGTTCAGAGTTCTTGGGCCTGTGACTTTATGACACTGCAGTCTGCAGCTAAAGCAGAGTGATGGAAGGTTATAAAGGGATGTGTTTGGTGTGGTTTGGTATTATGGAACCAAAAAGGTTTACCATAAGTACACAGAACAACTAAACATATAGTGATCATGGTACTGCCTAGTAATGCTTGGTAGAATGAATAGCATTGTACTGTACAATGGACCTTTAGCTAAGCCCCTCCCAAACTGCTATTGTCCAATAGGCCTTTAGAAAACCCCCTCCCCCAAACTACTATGGTCCAATCACAGCTAAGCATAACATGTGATAGACAAACCTCTCCACCAATAGCTTTCCTGTATGATAAAAGATTGATTTAAAAAATAAATGCCACACACACATTTTCCACTGCATAGGGCATGCTTTATTGATGGATTTGGAAGAGATTTTGAAGGTCTGGTTCCAAAAATGAACCAGTGTTTATTGTGTTAAAGTCCATGATATTTACATTGGAATGAATGAGCCTGGCTGGAAAGTGTCCTAGGGTGGATAACAGGGCGGGGCTTAGCTAAAGGTCCATTGTATCTAGGTTGAAACAGCATGACTGAATGATCAAGGCAGGAAAACACAGGTGATCCTGACTGACGTTTCATGGATGTGGAAAGACTGCGTGTCACATTCGGAGGACGTGATCCCATATGGAAATAAAAATCATATGCTAACTCTTAAAAGTGGCACCTTTCATACAAGCCACTCATATGGATCTTATATTTGTTTTGCATGTCATATATTTTTCTTAAATTATATACAGTATACTGTATTTCACTTCAAAATATTATGGATCTTGTATATTTTTTAAATGTTGTATATAATTATTATAAATCACAAAATGATATATGTTTCACTTTACAAAGAAATAATATAGATAACTTTATTCTCTCATATGAAAGGTGCCACTTTCAAGAGTTTGCATATATAGAATATTTTCCATATGGGATACATAAAGGGATAATTCTAGTATCTATCAATCAATTCATCACGCGAAGACAAACATAAAATGGGCTGAATGGTTTCTGTTGGATGTGTAGTTCAGGAGCTATATTGATTTAAAGTTTTTATTTATTTATTAAGTTTGGAAAAATCTATCTTTCGGGTGCATGGGACCCCTACCTTCCTACCACTAGACTACATAGATCTGGTTCTCAATGTGAACGAGAACAGACAGAACTTTTGACAGAATCTTAGATCAGAAAGTGACCTCACATCTAAGTCGAAAATGCAAGTGGGCACAAGCTTATATCTGGATACATCCTGAACATAAGTCATGATTAAAATACATAAATCTCTCTGAAAGGATGGGACCCTGCTGACTTCAAATGAGGATGTCGTAGCGCGTTGGAAGGAACACTTTGAGGAACTCCTGAACCCAGTAACATCAGACCCACCCTCCTTGACAGGAGCAGAGCCTGAGGATGATGGGCGGGTGTCGTCGATCTCCCGGAGGGAAGTCACTGAGGTAGTTAAGCAGCTCCACAGTGGCAAAGCTCCGGGGGTTGACGAGATCCGCCCAGAAATGCTGAAGGCTCTGGGTGTTGAGGGGCTGTCTTGGCTGATACGCCTCTTCAACATTGCGTGGAAGTCTGGGACAGTGCCGAAGGAGTGGCAGACCGGGGTGGTGGTCCCTCTGTTTAAAAAGGGGGACCAGAGGGTGTGTGCCAACTACAGGGGCATCACATTACTCAGCCTCCCTGGGAAAGTCTACTCCAAGGTACTGGAAAGGAGGGTCCGGCCGATAGTCGAACCTCAGATTCAAGAGGAGCAATGTGGTTTTCGTCCTGGCCGTGGAACAACTGACCAGATCTATACTCTTGCAGGGATCCTGGAGAAGGCCTGGGAGTATGCCTATCCAGTCTACATGTGCTTTGTGGATTTGGAGAAGGCATATGACCGGGTCCCCCGGGAGATCCTGTGGGAGGTGCTGAGGGAGTATGGAGTTAGGGGGTCCCTGCTGAGGGCCGTCCAATCTCTGTACTCCCAAAGCGAGAGCTGTGTCCGTGTACTCGGGAGCAAGTCGGATTCGTTTCCAGTGGGGGTTGGTCTCCGTCAGGGCTGTGCATTGTCTCCTATCCTGTTTGTGATTTTCATGGACAGGATCTCGAGGCGAAGTCGTGGCGGAGAAGGTGTTCGGTTGGGGGAGCTTAGGGTTGCATCACTGCTTTTTGCAGATGATGTGGTCCTATTGGCTCCATCAGTCGGAGACCTACAACTCTCACTGGACCGGTTCGATGCCGAGTGTACGGCAGCTGGGATGAGGATCAGCGTCTCCAAATCTGAGGCCATGGTTCTCAGCCGGAAACCGGTGGATTGTACAGTCCGGGTAGGGAATGAGGTATTACCCCAGGTGAAGGAGTTTAAGTATCTCGGGGTCTTGTTCACGAGTGAGGGGAGGATGGAGAGGGAGATCAGCCGGAGAATCGGAGCAGCAGGGGCGGTATTACAGTCGTTATACCGCACTGTTGTGACGAAAAGAGAGCTGAGCCAGAAGGCAAAGCTCTCTGTCTACCGAGCTATCTTCATCCCTACCCTCACCTATGGTCATGAAGTGTGGGTCATGACCGAAAGAACGAGGTTGCGGATACAAGCGGCCGAAATGAGTTTTCTCCGGCGGGTGGCTGGCATCTCCCTTAGAGATAGGGTGAGAAGTTCAGTCACTCGGGAGAGACTCGGAGTAGAGCCGCTGCTCCTTCGCCTGGAAAGGAGCCAGCTGAGGTGGTTCGGGCATCTGGTTAGGATGCCACTCGAGCGCCTCCCTAGGGAGGTCCTCGAGGCACGTCCCACTGGGAGGAGACCCCGGGGCAGACCAAGGACCAGATGGAGGGATTACATCGACTCTCTGGCTTTGGATCGCCTCGGGATCCCCCAGGAGGAGGTCGCCAATGTTGCTCGGGACAGAGAAGTCTGGAACTCCCTGGTGGAGCTGTTGCCCCCGCGACCCGACCTCGGATAAGCGGAAGAAGATGGATGGATGGATGGATTGATGAAAGCTTGTGAAGATACCCATTTATGCTGGTGATTCTGGTGACAAACATTAAATCTTTAGTTAGAAAATGTGATTTTTAGATGTTTGCCCATGATGTCACAGACACTCGGCTCACTTTCCTCCCTGGACTACAATTACCATAATGCTTTGCTGCTCTGCTCCTCCTTGTGGATAGGGGGAGGGTTGTCTTACTGAGACAACATGTAGTCCAAAAAGAAAATAAAAAGGCACTCCATGTCTCTAGTCTAAAATGTATAATTCAAAGGAGATGTTTTGTGTTATTAGGGGAGAAGCATGAGTTTAGACTAGTTATATGCTGTCAGACCAGTTAGTTCAGAAGTAATGTTGCTGGGCCGTATAGTGTATAGTTTATTTGTATTTATTTATTTATTTCATTTTCAATTTATTTTTTATAAATAGCATCAAAAGCAGCAACATAACAAAGCAACATAGTCATAAGAAAACACAGTAAAACAGACGTGAAAAATGTCCATGGCTATACATTATCCAAAAAAAAAAGGTAGAACCGTAGTGCATAGAGAAAAGATGTGTTTGTAGCTTCAAAAAACATCCAGGGAATCTCTGCCATCTTGAGTTTCCAGCGACAGGGACCACCATGTGTGAATGCTCTGCCCCCAACTGTTCTTTTATTATGTGTTGTGACTGTGAGTTTTCCTGCATTCTGAGCACATAGTGGTCTGGAGGGATGGATATATTTTACTAGACTGGACATGTAAGATGGTTTGAGTTCATTTAAGGTTTTATAGGTCAGGAGGAGTATTGTGAAGTCAGTTCTGGCCTGTATGGGCAGCCAGTGTAGAGTTCCATCAGTGCTGGTGTGATGTGGTCAATGTCCTTCAGGGCTTGACACTAACACTTGCCCGGGGCAAGTAAAAACAATTGTGGGGCAAGTGAAGACTGCTACCTGGTTGCCCGATCGGGCAAGTGTGCAACTTAGTGCACTATAACACAACACAAGATAAATTTGTCTTGAAGGCAGTCATTGCACTCTGCCTCTGTGTCTTTCCCTGCTTTCTAGCTGTCCACAATTCCAGGCTGGATTTAAGAAACAAAACAGGCAAATTAACATACACATCAAAATGACCATTAATCTTCTACATTCTCTAGTTGTCTAGACCTGGGCTAATGAAGATGATGAATTTTAACTCTTTAGAGTGTAAAAATGAAACCACATTGACCCATAGGGGTCCATTTAGATTCATTTTTACGTTCTCAAGAGTTACATCTGGTTAACCAACTTAACTGGAGACCACCTGGAACCTGGGGGGCAAGTGACCATGACCTGAGGGCAAGTAGAACCTGACTTGCACTTGCCCGATGGGCAAGTGCCTCGGAGACCTTAGTGAGTGCATTAATTACTGTTGATGGTAAACTGCAGAAAAGAGTGTTACAGTATTCTGTTTGAAGTGTTGAAAGGGTGTACCAGAGTTTAGGCCAGGTTCACACAGTGGAATCAACAGTGGTTGTGGACTGGTACATACCAGGTTTCCACAGTGGAATCAACAGTGGTTGTGGACTGGTACATACAAGGTTTTCACAGTGGAATCAACAGGGGTTGTGGACTGGTACATAACAGGTTTCCACAGTGGAATCAACAGGCAGAGTGGTTGTGGACTGGTACATACCAGGTTTCCACAGTGGAATCAACAGGCAGAGTGGTTGTGGACTGGTACATACCAGGTTTCCACAGTGGAATCAACAGTCAGAGTGGTTGTGGACTGGTACATACCAGGTTTCCACGGTGGAATCAACAGGCAGAGTGGTTGTGGACTGGTACATACCAGGTTTCCACAGTGGAATCAACAGTGGTTGTGGACTGGTAGGGGCTCCATTTTTGTCACCGCTAAACCCCTTATCCCTTAACTTCTTTGCCTTTTTAAACTATTAAAAAAGAACATTTTCCAATAGTTAAAGGGTCAGTCTACAAGCTCACAATGTGTCAATAGATTGGCATGTTGAATTATTCCAAAAGGTTTTTCAAAATAGTTGGTTAACGAAAATGGAGCCCAAGGTTTCCACAGAGGAATCGACAGCGGTTGTGGACTGGTACATACCAGGTTTCCACAGTGGATTGCATTGCTTTGGCAAGGAAAACACTTGCTGTCATGCCAATAAAGAGTTGTACATACCAGGTTTCCACAGTGGACAGCGGGCCATTCATTAACTCTATGGACACTGAACTAAACCTGACCCAATCATCACAAGGCACACAGTATTTACAACATATTCATACTGAAATGGCTTCTTTTAGTTAGACAAATCAGGAGAAAATCTACTTTGTTGTCAACCTTTCTTTATCCCAGCAGCAAACCGTTGCAAGATCTGAGAGGAGTCGAGAAGAATCTTTCTGCCTATCTGTAATTTGATGGACGACTGTTGATTGATGGTGTTGATTGACACCGTTGGGTCACCACACCCATACACACCCTGAGAGGCAGAGAATGGATTAAAATACAATGCATGTGTCATCAGTAAGCCACTACTGGCCATTACTAATACACTCTTCTGCCATGCATAAGGATGAGATTTACTGTTTGCAGATCTTAAAGCTCACAACAACAACACATTGTGAACTTAAGATTGGACTTTGGAGATTGAATATATTTAGTGTGTAACACCACTGAGCGCCCCCTTAATTAATACACAATTGCACCTTCTGTTTTGGTGCAGAAGAGATAGTGCTGAACATTTTGGCTACTCTGCAGCTAAAAAAAATATAATCCACATAATATACAAAATTATGAAGGAGAGGAAATAGTAAAAAACAAGCAACAAAAAGCAACAAAAACAAGTTTATAGAGGAACATGGACACTAAACTAAGTGCTCATCCTGGCTTTTCGGTGATATTTTGGCTGCTTGCTTGCATCATTTTGACAGTCCTGGACCGGAGGTTGGCTGAATGCACTGGGCTCAGGTCTTTTTCCCCTTAACCATTCCTTTCAGTCTTTCTAACAGGGTCTTCCGCCTTGTCTCATGTCCCTCCCTGAGGTGTCCTGTGTCTCTGACAGAGCTGTCTTCTCTGGAGTCTGAAGGTCCAAAGTGTCCTCTGTTCCTCGTCACCATGTCTTCGACTTTCTCCATCAGCTCTTTCGCCTCTGATATGTTTGGGTAGCAGCAGCTTAGAACATGGTACCTGTAGCCACATTTCTCCAGGATCCTCCTCAGAGGTTCTGCAGCCTTGATGAGGTGGTCCTCAACGCGTTTCTCTCCCACCCAGTCTCCATATGTGAACAGAACCAGAGTGTGTCTCCAGACTCTGTCCCCCAGCAGCTCCATGTGTTCCTCCACTGATCTCCCGTAAGCTTCAGAGAAATCGTCATAGATGGAAACATTCAGCAGGACAGCGTGGGGTCCAGGAGAACACAGAGTCACACCGTGTAGAAGGACATCTTTGATCTTCCGTGACGGAGGTTTAGTCGACCAGTCTGGACACATCACCACACTCACATTTCTGTCAGCAACTCGTCTCTCTTGTCTCACACACGGTGTCTGTTTTGGCTGGAATAGGAAGTTTACTGCATGTTAGTTAAAATAAACCATCATTAAAATGAGTATTCTGTCCTAAGTTAAAACAGGGAGTGTTTAACCACGGATTGCCAGTTTGAACCCATATTTTAAAAGAGCCAAATCTCCATAACCGTATGTCACAATGACTGTATTGGTGTGTCTGGTGGCCTGACCAGACATTGTTCTTGATATTCACGGAGCAGAATATGGTAATAAAGGCCGCCAGTGAAAGCAGACCATGCGTGCATGTGGATGTGTCCGCAAACTCAAAATGGCCACAGCCAGTTTTCACACTGATGCTTATGGCAAACGGCTATGAATGCCCTCAGATTGAAAATGTATTAAACAATGTAAACGATCTGTCTGTATAATATAATACAAAGTGAAACTTTCATATATTCTTAATGCATTGTGCATTTTTTTTAACCTTGATGGTTTTGGCGTACAGCTCATGAAAATCCAATGAATTAGAATATTTTACGAGACTTCTCTGTGAAGCTTTTTTAAGCACAAGATACAAGATACTAGAAGATTGTGACTGTGTTTAACCCACTGTTAAAAGAGTATTCCACACCAAAACACCGTTGACATCCATCTACCTTGATCGCTGTGACATCATATATGTTGCACTTGACTTTTGTCATAGATGCCCCATTTTCTACATTTCCCCCGTGAGGTCCCCTTCCTTCCAACAGTTTGCAATGGGGCAGGTTGTCTTTATTCTAATGGGGGCATTTTAGTAGCTCCAAACCTTTTTTTCCACATAATATTTCAATACTGGTAGTATACTGATACTCAAGCATGAGTTTTACATTACTCTGGAGCAGCCAGAGATCATCAATAGAGCTGTGCAGTGACGTCACCGCCCCTGTTCCGGAAGTCTTTTCCCCATTCATTTTTCTCATAGACTTTTCGAAAATAATTTATATCAAGACGATTACGCCGCGGCCAAAGCCAACTCAGGTCGTGACAAATCATGACAACAAACACAATATCGTCATATAATATATAATTGGGAAGAAGTAAAAAACGGCATGATACAAGACTTTTTGTTTCGTTTTTCATCTTAGAAATTATTTTATTGACCCAAAAGTTTGTGTGTGTCATCATGATTCGTCACGACTCGAGTTGGCTTTGTCCGTGGCGTAATCGTCTTGATATAAATTATTTTCGAAAAGTCTATGAGAAAAATGAATTGGGAAAAGACTTCCGGAACAGGGGCGGTGACGTCACTCTGGCGCAGCCAGAGATCATCTATTCCTCATCCTCGTCTCCCCTCCCTTTTGCCTTTCTCCTCTGCAGTCACACAGGTTGAAACTCTGGTCACAGGGGAGCTACTAAAATACACACATTACAATAAAGACAATCTTAGAGGGAGGGGGACCTCAGGATGAAATGTAGAGAAGGGGGCATCAATGACAAAAAAAATCAAGGGCACTATGTATCATGTCACAGGAGTCAAGGTAGATGGATGCCCAATGTGTATTGGTGTGTTCAGTCGATAACATGGCCTAAATCATGTGTTTGCTCATTTTCCTTTACAGCTTCTTGGCACTTATCCACGGAGCCAAAACTACTAGTAACTGATGTACGGATCATGGTATTACTGCGCTTAACTGACTCTGAATCTGGGTTTTGATTTGATTTGATTATTTATTCGACAATAAATGCATTACAAAAATAAAGCGGTAACGCATATTTGTCCAAAAGGATAAAAACGAAAAAAAGACCTCTCGGTCTTGTTTCCATTCCGGTCCCATGTATACATGTAAAAAAAAAGGCCATCAATGACAATAAATGAGATCTCTCATGAGCTCTTAACTCTCAAACAAAACAACCAAATCCAAGATACACACTGTCATACAGTATATCGAAAGGACACATTATTAACTGCATACACATATATATATATATATATATATATATATATATATATATATATATATATATATATATATATATATATATATATATATATATATATATATATATATATATATTTTTTTTAATTTTTTTTTTTAGATGGTCGACATTTGTTGTTTAAAACATCCTTTTTTTTAGTGGTCTGGTGAAATATTCTAATTTATTTGAGATTGGATTTTGTGGTTTTCATGAGCTGCACGCCATAATCATCGAGATTAAAAAAATAAAATAAATAGCACTTAATTCACAGTGGATTGAGAATGTGACATTTTCACTTTTTGTAATATATTATGGAAGAAAATTAACCTTTACCCAATATTCTAATTCATCGAAGGACCTGTATATACATATAAACTCATGTAATATTACTCACCATCTTTTGTGGAAATGCATTCCTCTCCTGCAGTATGACTCCTCCAGCCCAGCTCCTCATTGACAGTTTTCCTCCAACCATCATCAGCCTCACATCCGGTAGACTGTGATGTTCTCCTGACACACACACACACGCGCGCGCACACACACACACACACACACACACACACACGCACACACACACACGCACACACACACACGCACACACACACACGCACACACACACGCGCACACACACACGCACACACACACACGCGCATACACACACACGCGCACACACACACACACACACACACACACACACACACGCACACACACACACACACACACACACAGTTACTACAGTATTCTACAGTATATTCATCATTACAAACAATTTTGGTTGAACTGTCCACAGAACAGTATACAGTAACTAACAGTAATGTCTATAAATTAATTTCATTTGCATAAATTACCTCCCTACTTCATCATACAAGTGCATCACACAAATATATAAAGTAACTCATCTACAAGCTCAGAACACTTTGCAGCGCTCAATGCAAGCAACCAGATGGACTGAACAACATATTTGAATTACAATACCGTATATTATTTACAGTATTATAATTATACAAATATAAACTGGTAATTATATGTAGACTTCAATTATAGATTATCTCACATTGATACATTGATACATTGATCAATGCTTTGTTGTTGAACTGATTATTAGTTTAGACTGACTGACTGACTGACTGACTGATGTTCATTACCTTCAAACGGAGCTTTCAGAACAGGACTGTGTGCTCTGGTCCTCAATGCCAGGACTTGTTCCTCCATGTTCCAAGTTCCATCAACTTCATAGTGTCCACCTCTGTTTCCTGCCACCATCTCCTCCATCTTCTCCAGCAGCTGTGTGACCTGAGTGTCATCTCTCTTCTCATTGTTGAAGACATGATACCTGTTCCCACATTTGTCAACAAGCCAGCGGAGGTGTTCCCCTCCAGCCTCAATGTGCTGCTCAATGCTTCTGTCTCCCAGACGGTCTCCAAAGGTGAACAGTACTATAGTGTGACTCCACACTCTCTGTGACAGAAGTGACATGTGTTCCTCTAATGCTACTCTGTGCGATTTGGTGAATGATTCATGAAGAGGAACCGTCAGAAGAGCAGCATGTGGTCCAGGAGGACAGAGACACACACTGTTCTGGATCAGCAGTTTGACCATCCCTGGACCTGTCTGTAGTGGTCTGTAATAGTGCCAGCCTGTTGAGTCCACCACTGTCAGATGTCTCCCTTCTGCTTCACCATGAACTACACTACTGGGCACTGGCCCATTTGACCACCACCAATCTCTGGCTTTAAAAACACTTCCTCCCAGAATGGTGTTTCCTGATGAAGTCTTTCCAGACTGCCACTCTCCCAACAACACAATCCTGAGGTAAGCAATTGCTGTAAGAGAAAACATTCGTTATTATTATTAGTGACATAAACTAAACACGCACACACGCGTGCGCACGCACACGCACACACAGGCTCCTAAATGATACATAATTTACATAATGTGACATAATGTGATGGGAAGTTAGGTGGGAATCTTTGCGCATCGCTGGCTGCATAGTGCATAATGATGCCTTCTCCTTCCTTCTCGTGTGCCAAGAAACAACTTCATCCCACAATGGTATATTCAATCCATATGTTTAATGCGATTGCATTACATGTACAGGTCAAGCAGATACATACAAGAATAGTATGTGCATTTGTCACAATGCCAATAAAGCTCCATAGAATTGAAAAATTGAAAATAATATTGATACTCACTGCTTGGAGGGAGGTGCAGCAAGCTGTCCCGTCTTCTCCTGACAGGTGGAAGGGTTGGTTCTTCTGGATCCTTCTCCTCAAACTGCTCCGTTGTTTGCTCCTCTCTTCTCTTCCATTCCTCCTCTTCTTTTCTCCATTCTTCTTCCAGGCTGTTCCATTCTTCATCGGTTACTGTCTTCTTTCCTTTCAGTCTTTCTAACAGGGTCTTTTGTCTCGTCTCATGTCCCTCCCTGAGGTGTCCTGTGTCTCTGACAGAGCTGTCTTCTCTGGAGTCTGAAGGTCCAAAGTGTCCTCTGTTCCTCGTCACCATGTCTTCTATTTTCTCCATCAGCTCTTTCACTTGTGAGATGTCTTGGAAGTCTAGAACATGGTACCTGTAGTCACATTTCTCCAGGATCCTCCTCAGAGGTTCTCCTTCAGCCTTGATGTACTCCTCAACACGTCTGTCTCCCAGCCAGGATCCCCATGTGAACAGAACCAGAGTGTGTCTCCAGACTCTGTCCCCCAGCAGCTCCATGTGTTCCTCCACTGATCTCCTTTCAACTTCGAAGAAACTGTACCTGACATCAACATTCAGCAGGACAGCGTGGGGTCCAGGAGAACACAGAGTCACACCGTGTAGAAGGACATCTTTGATCTTCTGGGATGGAGATTTAATTGACCAGTCTGGACACATCACCACACTCACATTTCTGTCAGCAACTCGTCTCTCTTCTCTGACACATGGGGTCTGTTTAGGCTGGAATATGAGGTTTATTGTATGTTAGTTATAATGATTAATACATGTGACTTAGGAGGTTTTTAAATAAACCATAATTAAAATGACAATTCTGTACTCGGTTACATCAGGGATTGTTTAACCACGCATTGCTGAAGTTTCCCCAATTTCAAGCCATATTTGGAAGAGCCAAATCTACGTATCCGGCTCCGATGACATAATGCTGCGCCTGGCATCTTGACCGGATGTTGTTCTTCCCCTCTGTGCAACCCAATCCTGGCAGCGAGTCTCACCGTGCCTGCTGTGATTAATTCATGGAAATAATTCATGGAAACACAGGCCATTGTGTGCACGTGCAACTCGAAATGGCCGCGGATTCGCTCAAAGATACTAAACAATGTAAACCGTATATCACAACTTTTTTTCTGGGATTTGCAGGCTCGGTGTTGTTAAGTCACCCTGCTTGTCTAATACTGCTGCAATATGTTAAACGTTACCATTTCATTTATTTAACATGAAATTAATCAATATTTCTCACCATTTTGCGTACAGGAAAGATATCCCACTCCTGCAGAATTATTGCTGCAGCCCAGCTCCTGATACGCAGGTCTCCTCCAACCAACATCAGCCTCACATCTGGTAGACTCTGATGTTCTCCTGACACACACACACACACACACACACACACACACACACACACACACACACACACACACACACACACACACACACACACACACACACACACTTCACTACTTTGACTATTTAATAAGGTTTCAAATCAGGGATTAATCTATACTGTAAGTTCTACACAGTATATTCATTATCAAAAACAATTTCAGTTGAACTGAACATAGAACAGTATGTATTCATATAGTGTAAATTAATTTCATATGAATGAATGAATTCCCTACTTCATGCAAGCGCATCACACAAATATACAAAATAACTGATCTACAAACTTAGAACACTTTGCAGCACTAAACATTTTATTTAGATGTATAATTTGCAGCGTTATAATCATATAATATTTATGCTTAAATTATAGATAGTGCAATCCAAATCACGCTGTATTATGTAATTGATTTAGTTTAATTATTATGTAATTGATTTAGTTTAATTATATGAATGACTGTTTGTTTGATTGGTGTTCATTACCTTCTACCAGAGCTTTCAGAACAGGACTGTGTGCTCTGGTCCTCAATGCCAGGACTTGTTCCTCCATGTTCCTCCATGTTCCATCAACTTCATAGTGTCCACCTCTGTTTCCTGCCACCATCTCCTCCATCTTCTCCAGCAGCTGTGTGACCTGAGTGTCATCTCTCTTCTCATTGTTGAAGACATGATACCTGTTCCCACATTTGTCAACAAGCCAGCGGAGGTGTTCCCCTCCAGCCTCAATGTGCTGCTCAATGCTTCTGTCTCCCAGACGGTCTCCAAAGGTGAACAGTACTATAGTGTGACTCCACACTCTCTGTGACAGAAGTGACATGTGTTCCTCTAACGCTACTCTGTGTGATTTGGTGAATGCTTCTTGCAGAGGAACCGTCAGAAGAGCAGCATGTGGTCCAGGAGGACAGAGACACACACTGTTCAGAATGTCCAGTTTGACCACCACTGGACTCTGCTGTAGTCGCCTGTAGTAATGCCAGCCTGTTGTGTCCACCACTGTCAGATGTCTCCCTGCTGCTTCACCACGACTTACACTCTGCACTGACGTTGACCTAAGTGACGGTGGCCTAAGTGGCCACCAACCATCTCCAGTTTTAAAAACATTTCTTCCCAGAATGGTGTTTCCTGATGAACTCTTTCCAGACTGCCACTCTCCCAACAACACAATCCTGAGGTAAGCCATTCCTGTAAGAGAAAACACTATCACAATAAGTCACATCAACAACACACACACACACTCTCTCTCTCTCTCTCTCTCTCTCTCTCTCTCTCTCTCTCTCTCTCTCTCTCTCTCTCTCTCTCTCTCTCTCCAAAATTCTCTCTTCCAAAATATACCACAGATGGAGGATAAAACACTCTCAGCATTCCTTAGAAACACCCAAATACACAATGCTGGGATTGAGGAAAAAAAAAAATCAAAGTTTGACTGACATTCAACAAAACTTAGACCTGGTTATAGACAGTCATAGGACACATTAGTCATCTACAGAGCAGCAGCAGCAGCATGCAGTCCGCACATCTGCACAGCAAATAGTCCAAACTAATTAATATAAAGTACAGAGAAAGTATTTATTATTTACAACAGAGCTCTGATCCACTCACCTACAGCATAGAGAACACTTCCTGCCTGCTGAGGCAAATAAACACTACGGTGTGCAAAGAGGGACACTACACACGCAGCTGCTCTGTTCATCCAGCAGAAGGCTCTAGCACTACAACAGGCTGTGCAGTGAAGAGCATAATACAGGGGTTTTCAACCTTTTTCATCCCTGCTGCCATTTATTCAGAATCTGAGCCACGGACCACCATTTGAGGACAGTTTAGCCCCACAGAACCCCAAAACTAAAGATTTATTTTGCTTTTGTCCACAATACAAGACTGGATATGGGCCACAAAACAGGCAAAACATACAGACCAAAATGACCATTCATCTTCTAGTCGTGTAGACGTCTGGGCTAATTAAGATGATTCATATTTTAAATCTTGAGAGTGTAAAAATGAAACCAAATGGACCCGCAAGGGTCCATTTGGTTTCATTTTTGCATTCTCAAGAGTTACATCTGGTTAACCAACTTAGCTGGGGACCACCTGGAACCCTCTCAGGGACCACTGGTGGTCCCCGGACCACCTGTTGAAAACCTGGCATAATACATGGATATTTCTACCTCTGTTGCATATACATCTGACATATCAAGATACATATTAGAATCTTTTATTTGTCTTTTTCAGATTTTATCTCTTATTAGGACAGAGTCTAAATGATTTACATCCACAGGTTTGAAATGTGACCTAATTTATGGACAGCTCAGCGCTATAATGTAAATGAATGTGATTCATAATAGAGTTTGCTTTATTGTGTTTTCTATTCATGACCTCACTCATCATACAAGATGCATCTAAAAGTCCTGATCACACACACATTGTGAGCTTGTCGATCAGATGTATATTTGAGGCACATTTGACAATCCAGAAAGTGGTGGTAATCTTATAAATATTCATCCAATGAAAAGCATTAGCAAGATCTTGTGACTAAATAAAAACTATACCGGTAATAACACATTGAATACGTATTTGGAACTTAAGATATTTAATCCTTTTGTTCAGAAAAGTCTCATACAAGGTTTCCACCCAACATCTAGAATAGTATAGACCTGCGCAGTGACGTCACCGCCCCGGTTCCAGAAGTGTTTTCCCCATTCATTTTTCTCATAGACTTTTCGAAAATAATTTATATAAAGACGATTACGCCGCGGACAAAGCCAACTCATGACAAATCATGATGACACACACTGACACATCTTTTGGGACATGATTGGGAATTGGGAAATGATTTCTAAGATGAAAAACGAAACAAAAAGTGTTGTATCCTGCTGTTTTCTACTTCTTGATAATTAGATGTTATATGATGATATTGTGTGTGTCATCATGATTTGTCACGACCCGAGTTGGCTATGCCTGAGGCGAAAGCGTCTTTATATAAATAATTTTCGAAAAGCCTATGAGAAAAATGAATGGGGAAAACACTTCCGGAACCGGGGCGGTGACGTCACTGCGCAGGTCTATAGTAAGTTCAGTGGTTTTTTTTTTTTTTTTTTTTTTTTTTTTTTCATTATTAGTGTCTACAGAATATTGAATCCTTATGCATGTACATTATATGAAATGATCGTTTTCAGAATCAGAGACGTGTTCTAGATTGTGTCACGCTGAAGGCACAAAGACCCCACATTTCAACCCCCGATTTTACCTTAATCCACTAATAATATAGTAGATTCCATATATTATTGTTATCATAATTTAATTCATTGATAGATACCATTATTACAACAATAACAATACATTTTAATGATATCTGGATGACCCTAAAGGATCATAAAAACATGAATGATTACTACTGTGTTTTATTTTGGATCAAACCACAGATCAGCTGAACTATAGTATAGTTATGTTACCTATGGCTGAACAACTATTAAATTATGACCGATATCCAATTCCTGATTATTTACAGGGTCATAATTATGTGCCGATAGGATTCTGACTGACATGTTATACAGTATACAGAGGACCACAATGGAAAACAAGCATATAGGCCCTAGGGGCTGATTGACCCAAAGCCTGTTTTCAATCAATCAATAAATCAATCAATAAATCAACAACTAGCCTATACTCTTTTCCAACTGAATGACGACTGACTAGAGAGCATAAATATCCTTAAACTTTTTCCTGATTTTACATCACATTTGTTTTGGCTTTTGTTCTATACCAGAGCTAGGCCTCGGCTACTAAATTAAAGTCATTGCTGATTTTTACATTTTTCATTTAAAAATATTTTCACATTTTTATTTTCACTTAATTAAATAATCTCTATTATTTTGAGACCGTTCAGATTTTAAGGCTGATTATGCTACAAATTGCAAATGTAATATTAATAATAATATTCATATCTACCTTGTCAGTGTGTACAGAGTGTCTTTGTAGAAACAGGTGTCTCTCAGCTCACTGCTCCAGTGTCAACATGTACGACTGACTGACAGCTGATTCCTGTAAATGGAGAACGTTGTGTTAATCATTGATCTGCTGTAAGGAAGGATTGTGGACGGAAGTCCTCGGTCTCTATTAGATTATATCAGAGAGAATGGGTTGGTACTGACAGTGTGTCTGCTCGTTCAGAACGCCATCTGTGTAATGTAAAATACATCACGGAGACTCACATTTTATCCATTAAAGGTACGGGAAGTGATTTGAAATTCATGGTGTAGTACCAGCCTGGTGCACTAGGGGCCCCCAACAGTAGCTACACTCTGTGAACCTGCTGCTCGCTCCTGATTGGAGGAGAATTGGTGGTGACCTGGGGAACTTTTATTAGCTCCTCTGCTAACGTGGGGGAGGGGGAAACTCCATATGTGGTTTCCACACCTTATAATAGAGCATTTTAACAGAAAAAAAAAATATTTTTGGGGTGATATCTGACAAAAGTGAAATCACTTCCCCTACCTTTAAACCAGAAGTTTTCAACAGGTGGTCCAGGGACCACCAGTGGTCCTTGAGAAGGTTCCAGGTGGTCCCCAGGCTAAATGATGGAAAGTAAGTTAACCAGATGTAACTCCTGAGAATGTAAAAATGAAACCAAATGGACCCTTGCGGGTCCATTTGGTTTCATTTTTAAATTCCAGGTGTTTGGGTGTGAAAATGTAATCAAATGGTGGTCCGTGGCTCAAATGCTGAATAAATGGTGGCCCCTGGAGTCAAAAAGGTTGAAAACCCCTGCATTAAACGAAAAGACACATACACACACTCTCTCTAAATAAATCAATGATAAACATAACTGTGAGGTTGTTTACCTTACTCAACGAACGAGAACAAACATGCAGCACGGCAAACAATCTTGAATTGACGCTGGAAATGGACAACGCCCAGATTCACCCTGAGCCTGACTGGTTGTTCAGTAGATTTTTTTTTTTTTTTTTACTTTTTTGAGTGCAAACCACTTCTACAAATTTACTTGGCCTGGAGCTGAGTAAAAATGCCTGCTCCTTGATTATAAGCTACTTTTAACTCTCTTTTAATAGACCTTTTTATAGACCTTGTTGTTTCATTGTGGGCACACTTCAGTCTCACCAAGCTCTAATGAAACGCTGCGGGAGGAGTTATGTGATGGTTTCTTGACTGGTAGTGGATGTAAGTGAAGCTGAGCCACCTTTTGAGAATGGGGCAACGGCCAGCGGCCCTCACGCCATTCTCAAGTGTGTGTGTGTGTGTGTGTGTGTGTGTGTGTGTGTGTGT
>CM076985.1:476125-511125 GCA_039105355.1 Benthosema pterotum | reverse complement strand
CTCCCATCCTACATCTTTAACACTTTTTTTTTTTCATAAACGTGAGAAGCTATCAAAGACCTGCACATCGAAACCATCCGGACAGCCTGAGACTGGAGACGGAACATCCTCCTCATAGAGCTCACGGTGCCCTGGGAGGACAATTTTGGGCAAAGTTTTTGAGCTCAACGAGCATCATTATGCAGACGTGGCAGTGGATGCTCAGCAACGGGACTGGAAGGTCACAGTTCACCCTGTGGAAATGAACTGGTGGGCAGGTCAACGTCTCCTCGAGGACCTGAGGATCCGAGGCCATGCCTAAACAGATTCTAACACCCAGTCCCATTCAGGCATGCGGTCAGGCACAAGCTTGGCTCAGGGAACTGACACTATGGGTAGTAACATCTTATGTTTAAAGGTAATAGAGGCAACTTTAGTGTGTACAAACACTGTGTTTGTAAACAGATGTGTTTATAAAAACAGAATCTAACTCCACCTCACCTCCACTTTATTGGCTTATTATGAAACTGCTGGAGACTGCTGTGCTGTGATTTGCTAAAACACTGCCTCACCTCTCACAAATGTTTTGTTTTCATGATTTGTTGACAACAACAAAATTCTGGACCGTCTGCCGGATGAAGTTAAGTATCTGTCTGCAGGGAAACAGCTGCAGCATCAAAGTAGAAGCAACGGAGAGGAGCGGGCATAAAAAACATAGCCTATATCTTTTTTGTTTTTTAGGCTAAAAAGTTGCCTTTATTAATTGCCTTTAAAATACAGTATATAGTCTATATAAAAGAAGAACAAAAGTGTAAATAACAGTGTAATAAAAATATCATATTAAGCCACTGTATGTTTCTCGCAGTTCATAGCCTACAGTATATTCATTATGTGGATTTAAAAGTTTAAAAACCTTGCTGATCATGCTTATACTTATCATCTGTAGCCTATTTTGTATATTGCGGTTGAATTAGCCTTCAACATTTGTCCATGCAAAGTTTGATGCAGGGACCCCTTTGCTGAGAGAGATGAACGAAAGCACATACGCACGGACAGTACATTTTCATAGGCCAGCCAAATCCCCATGATCCCATCTTCCTTCCAGAATAGTGACAGCGGTGAAGTGGCTTTTACACTAAAAGCCCTGGATTAATATTTAAATAAATGTGTGCATCTTTGCTACAGGCTGATGCTCTCTTTGTGTTAAATAAATGTGTGAAATTGTTGGCTATGAGCTAATTATGTGAGACCTTTCTTCATTGTTATATACCAAAACACAGTCACCCCTGGTGTAGCCTACTACAGCCAATACCATACTTGTTCTGATTCCTATTCCTATATCCTTACTTTCAGTAAACTGTATGCTGAAATGGCTCAACCCATCCTTTATAAAACTGTACCTAATTGTAGCCTACCTTACTTAACTAAATGGTCTGTAAAGTCCTTCAGTACTACTACTAGTAGTAGTAGTAGTAATAGGTCTAATAATAAGTGATTCTCTAGGTGAACATTATATACAGATAAACACCTAGGCTACTATACATAAAGCAGGGGTCAGCAACCTTTTCAAGATGAATTGCTGTCTGTTTTCTTGATAGGTGCCATATCTACATTAGGCCATGTTTACCGGTAATTATGACAAAAATATATTTCTATATGATTGTGACAGCAGCCTTTGTTTTCTCTTCTTTAGAACTATCTTCTTTCATGGTGTACATGCAATTATCATTATCACCACCATTTCCCCAGTCAGAGTTCAAAGAATATGAATGAATATTGTGCAGTATCAAGTAATTTACATACAGATGTGAGTGGAATTACTTTAAATGTAAAGTTTAAATTTACAAGGAATCTCTCCCTTGTGCCAGTGCACCATCTGAAGTGCCAATGTTGCCACCCGTGCCTAAGGTTGCCTACCCCTGCTTTAAACTCTAAATTACAGTACAAAATAAAAAACATTAAATCGCATATAACCCATTGTAAACATTCAGTGACAGTTACACACCACCTCCCGCCAGGGGGCGGTGGCCATTAAGGACAACGGTTCTTCTTGGGCAGCAGAGCCACAGAGTATAGAGTCACAGTTACGACAACTGCGTTCTTTTCATGGGGCTTCAGTGAGCCCTGTTCAATCTGCATCTAGACTTCATTTGAATAGGGACTACCGGCAGTGACGGAATGCATTGGAGTCTATGGGCTCGCGCGAACACGTGAACCACGTGACCAGGCTGCTTTCTGACCCCCTCAATGTCGCAAGTCTTTCTAGACGGCTCTGCTCCAATAGCCTTCCTCCAGGAAGTGATATCGAGCGGTAGTTAGCGGTTATGTTTTGATTTTTCCTCCCCATGTGAGATTAAAAAGAGCTAAGTGCTTTAAAACTTTCCAAAATGAACGAAATAATGTCTCGTAAAGGGGGTGGACTAAATAAGCGTCAACTGGAGTCTGTGCGGCTGCAGATACAGGAGCACATGACGGCGGTGGGAGAGGACATAGTGCGGGTTTTGGAGAAAAAGCAGCGACAACGTGTTGGTGTCTGTCGCTTTGTCAGAGTGCTGGTGTTGGAGCGCCTCAGTGCGGTGGGAGACGTCATGTTCAGCCTCTTCCAGAGGGAGATGGAGAGTCTGCTGCTGCTGCAGGACGTCATTCTGCAGCCCAACGTCAAACTACGCAGAGCAGGTTGGTTCACAATGGTTCGATCGTGTTTAAACTATGTTAAAGTACCAAACTATTCTGGATCGAGGGGATTTGTTATTGTTTGAACTAAAAGCAGGGGCGGATCTAGGCATGGGCATGTGTACAAGGGGGGGGCAATGTCCAGACTGCACCTAAATGCCCAGACTGCACCACCAAACATTCTGGCATGATGCAAAACAACCCAAAAGATATTTCAAATTAAAGTGCTTACATTTAAAATGATCTGAACCACTACTACTGCTTCTAACTAACTACAGTTGTGGTAGCACTAAACCAACAGCATTTCATCATTGAAAACAGAAAACGTCAAACTAAGCAGAGCAGGTTGGTTCACAATGGTTCGTTCATGTTTAAACTATTTTAAAACACCAAACTACTCTGGATCGAGGGGATTTGTTAATGCTTGAACTAAAAGCAGGGGCGGATCTAGGCATGGGGGGGGGCGGGGGGGGGGGTCTAATGCCCCCCTAAATGCCCTGACTGCACCACCAAACATGATGGCATGATGCAAAACAACCCAAATGTTAAAGATATTTCAAATTAAAGTGCTTATATTTAAAATGATCTCAACCACTACTACTGCTTCTAACTAACTACAGTTGTGGTAGCACTAAACCAACAGCATTTCGTCATTGAAAACATAAAACTCAGGACGCCAGGGATGACGACACGTTAGTGAGATCAGATCAGCACATCGCCTGGCCAAAATCATTTCATGTTATCCATCCATCCATCTTCTTCTGCTTATCCGAGGTGGGGTCGCGACTCGTGGGGGGACAGCTCCACCAGAGAGCTCCAAACTTCCCTGTCCCGAGCAACATTGGCGACCTCCTCCTGGGGGATTCCGAGGCGATCCAAGGCCAGAGAGCGGATGTAATAATTCCTCCATCTGGTCCTCGGTTTGCCCCCGGGGTCTCCTCCCAGTGGGACCTGCCTCGAGGACCTCCCTAGGGAGATGCTTGAGGGGCATCCTAACCAGATGCCCGAACCACCTCAGCTGGCTCCTGTCCAGGCGAAGGAGCAGCGGCTCTACTCCGAGTCTCTCCCGAGTGACTGAACTTCTCACCCTATCTCTAAGGGAGATGCCAGCCACCCGCTGGAGAAAACTAATTTCGGTGGCTTGTATTCGCAACCTTGTTGTTTTGGTCATGACCCACACTTCATGACCATAGCTGAGGGTAGGGATGAAGGTAGGTAGACAGGTAGACAGACCTTCCATAAACCTTCTGAGTAGACATCAGCAGTGAGCATGTCACCTTTCAGGTTAGGCAAGGCTAAAAACTATTAAAGGGGAACTCCACCCATTTTAAACATTTTAATGTCATTAATACACCTTAGAGATGCTGTGTGGACATGATAAAAAAAAGTTCCCCAATTCTATATTTCCTAAAAAAAAAATCATTAACATGAAATACATCAGATGACATCATCAAGATGCATTTTACCATGTTAATGATTTTTCTTTCAGACTCCTTTTTCCTGAGAGGGTACACTTTCAACTACCCACTGCCCCTTACACATGCACACACACTCACGCTCACGCACATGCACGCACTCACACATGGTCAAACACACATACAACTGAAGGACTGGATCGAACTGCTGCTATCCTATCCTATCCTATCTTGCACATGTATACCTCACCTCATAGTAAGCTATATGTTGTTGTTTAGTTGTAGCTATGTACTGTAGTCTCGTATATAGCTTTAGATTTTTAGTTGTAGTATACTGTAGTTTCTAGTAGTAGTTTTTAGTAGTTGTATATGTCCTGTCTAACTGTCTGTTAGCTTCACACTACTGCCACTTTATCACACCTGGTTAGCCAAGCACCTTCACCTCAAGTTAGGTGTACTGTTCGCACCTTACTGGTCTGCTGCACTATTGTTTGTCTCGTCTATTGTCTCGACCTTGTCTTATTGCACTGTCTATTGTCTTGACTATTGTCTATTGCACTGTCTTGTCTATTGCACTGTGGAGAATGGAAACGCTATTTCATCCCTGTATATGTCCCTGACATACACTGGAGTGACAAATAAAAAACCTTGAACCTTGAACCTTGAAATGGAACCAAATGGACCCGCTAAAATCCATTTGGTTCACATTTGTATCCTCTCAGGAAAATTTTGAAAATGGGTGGAATTCCCCTTTAAAACATCAAACTACTTAGAGCAGGTTGGTTCACGGAGATTTGTCATTGTTTAAACTACTTTAAAACACCAAACTGTGCGGACCAGGTTAGTTCACGGTGCTTCATTATTGTTAAGCTACTTTAAAACGCCAAACTACATGGAGCATGGAGAAAATACCAAATAGTAGCCCAGGCTGTTATTATGTAAAATCCATTCAGACCCCCGGGTAGTATAAGGTAGTAGTGGGCTGTTATTTGCAGTAGGCTGTCATTTATGTTTGCACCGTCCTGCACAGGGCCCTTATTTCATTACAGTTTCCGTTGGGCATGTTTTTAGTGCAAAGTTAAAAGGTGTGATGAACCTACACGTATCAGGCAAAATTATTGACTTTTTGAATTAATATTTAGATTAGACAGCTTATAGGCGTTGCTTAATAGATCTGACCCAGATTCATGCTAACACTGACAGACTGGTATGGTTGACTGTAATTACTTATTTGTTGCACAGCCGTGTATTTTGAACATTTTTAAATATTGTAATATGCAGTATATGTGATGCTCACAAAAGATTTGTGATTTATTTATTTTACCTGTGTCTTTCTTTTTATAAACCATCTGTATTGTAACTACCTTTCTAGACCAAAACACCACTACAAACAGGCCAATAGGTGGCAGTGTAGGACCGCAGGTATACCTGTTTCTGTCCAGCAGTGTAGTGTCTACTAAGCATGCGCGAGCGTCTTCCTCCATACTTTGAGGAAACGGTGAACGAACGCTACAACTGTTTCGCTGTCTCCATCCTTTCTAACACCTTTATCCTGTTTACAGGAACCGTAAATCTGTGACCAGGGTGCCGTATTCCGGTACCCGTTACACTTAGCCTCAATCATGTTATGCATATTCTTTCATATGAGGTTTTGCCTTATAGAATACATGGTGCTCCGTTTTTCAAAAAAATCTATGAAATTAACCACTGAGAAAACCCCTTGCTTATAGTTCTCAATGCGCAGTGAGCGCACTACTTGTAAATCCACGGAATGACAGTAGACCTAAACGTTTGTCAGAATATGCAGTTTGAATTAAAGCAATCATTGTACATAGGATGTGTATGGCAGAATTAAAGATGCATTTTGTGGAGGTGGAGGACTGCTGTCACATTGTGACATGCGAGATGCTGAGGGAATGGTGTGTGTCAGGCAGAAATGAGGAGGTCTGTAAACACCATATACGTTATATATAATATAATAATAATACTATTAATATGTTTGCAAATAACAGCTCATGGGCGGTTATTTGGACGACAAAATGGTGTGGGACATAGGCTGTTATTTGGTAGTGGGCGGTTGTTTGAGTAAGGGCCGTTTATATGGTATCCTACAGTATGTTAAAACAGGGGTTTTCAACAGGTGGTCCGGGGACCACCAGTGGTCCTTGAGAGGGTTCCAGGTGATCCCCAGGCTAAATGATGGAAAGTTGGTTAACCACATGTAACTCTTGAGAATGTAAAAAATTCATTTTCACATTCTCAAGAGTTAAAATATTCATTATCTGAATTAGCACCACTTACAACCTGGAATTGTGGACAAAACCAAAAGAATTGTTTCATTTTAGGTCTTTGGTGTCAAAATGTCATCAAATGGTGGTCCGTGGCTCAAATTCTGAATAAATGGTGGGCCCTGGTGTCAAAAGGGTTGAAAACCACTGATGTAGACAGATGCCAGGTCTTTTTTTCCCCATCTCAATGCAGTAGCTCAGGAACTATAGGACTTAAATGGATTGGCAACCAATCACTGAAGTTACCATGGGTGTTTTTTTTTTTTTTTTTTTTTTTTTACAATTTACAATTTAGGCATTTAGCAGACGCTCTTGATCCAGAGTGACTTACACTGGTGAAAAGTTTACAATTTAATCTGGATTTACAATATAAATATAAAATTTTACAACATACAATGAACAAACATTGTAATACATTAGGCAACCTATATAAGTCATTGCAGCAAGTACTGTGGGTTGGTATGTAATACAAGTGCTTTTTGTACTTTTTCCTGCGTATTATTCCTGTATGCTATCGGCAAAATGTAGATTTTCATGTTAGACATTGCGGCCAATAAAGATTCTCAGATTGTTCGGTGACGGTCGTTTAAAGAAATTAATATGATTTACTAAATGAAATGGGATGAAATCAGTTTTTACTAGAAACCGACACAAAACTAATTGTAAACAAGTCGAGATGAGAATTTGGAAGAAGTGGAGGAATTATACGTCATTATGAGGCCAAAATCAGATGAGCTGTTCCTGAGATCAACTTCCATTAAAGCTTTTATGTGATATGAAAGATTGATAGTTCAAAGATGATTAAATTGGTTAATAAATGAGAATATCCATATGTTTTTATTTACTGCTAAAGTTCCCCAAATTATCAAATTTTATAATGGAGATGGACATTAAGAAAAA
Organism: Benthosema pterotum; assembly: GCA_039105355.1. Classification (NCBI taxonomy): domain Eukaryota; kingdom Metazoa; phylum Chordata; class Actinopteri; order Myctophiformes; family Myctophidae; genus Benthosema; species Benthosema pterotum. The sequence continues at coordinate 503,870 of CM076985.1, read as the reverse complement.
GTTTTTTTGTTTCCCCCCCTAGACGTCCTGCCCCTCCCTGTGCGTAAAGACGAGGTGGTCCCTGAACAACGTGAGAGGAGATCCGCTCAGGTCCAGGTTCCAGAACGGCCACAGATCAAAGAGGAACAGAAGGAACTACCGGTGGTCGCCGCTGATGAGGCCACGATGTCGCCTTTCCCGGCGGTGAAAAGCGAACAGGACGACGCTGGCGAAAACGGAAACGCGGGGCCTGCGGCCTCGACCGAACGCACAAAAACACGAGCTTATATAAAGCACTGGGTAGCGTCGCAGACGACGACAACTACTACCGATCCGCCGTGCGGACGTGCGACCCGACGTGCCGCGACAACGCGAGCAAACGGCGACGACGACAACGACCGGCTCCTCGCTTCGAACGGCGCCAATACCGACTCGGAGGACGAGGGCGAGGAAACCGAGGACAGCGAAGAGAGTGAAGACAGCCAGTACACCGACGACAGCGAAGACAGTGAGTCCTCGCTGTCCTCGGTGTCAGAATCGGACGCCGCCACCGCGGTGGGAGCCGCGTCAGGAGCCGCATGCTCTCCTCCACGAATCTTCCGACCTCAGGCGCCGGCGCCAAACGCTGCCGCCGCCGCCGCGGGACGTACGGTTCCACCACCGCGCCGATCCGGAGACGAGGTCGTCGTTGATCGCCGGCAGTGTTCCAGGAAGGGTCCTTCGGCCGTAACCAACCCGCCGACGTCCCACAAGGACCGAACTTTAGAGCAGAAACCCTTCACTTGTACCGTTTGTGGGAAAGTCTTTGCTAAAAGGAGCCTTCTGAAAAGACACCTCGGCACTCACACCGGGGAAAGACCCTTCACTTGCGAGGTCTGCGGCAGGCGCTTCACTCGACTGTACAGCCTGCAGTCTCACAGGACGACTCAGCACACGGGGGAAAAGCAGTTCGTCTGTACGTTCTGCGGCAAAGGCTTTTTCCGCCGGTGCGACCTGAAGCCGCACATGCGGATCCACACCGGAGAAAAGCCCTTCGCCTGCAAGGTCTGCGGCAAATGCTTCAGTCGGACGAGTTACCTGAGGTCCCACGTCATGACTCACACGGGCGAGAAGCCGTACGTTTGCGCGGTGTGCGGCAAGGGCTTCATCCAGAAGACCCAGCATAAGCTTCACATGACGAGTCACACCGGAGAGAAGCCCTTCACCTGCACGATCTGCGGGAAAGGCTGGATAAAATCGGACAATCTCATAACTCACATGAGGATTCACACCGGGGAAAAACCCTTCAGTTGTGAGGTTTGCAATAAAGGCTTTGCTCAAAGTAGTCAGCTAAAGGTGCACATCAAGACTCATCATCCAGGGATCAAGCCTTAGCATGGGCAGTGATGTTGATTGCCAGCATCCTGCATCCAAAAATGCAATTTATTGACACTTTTGCCCTTGGGTATGTGCTTGCCTTCCTTCAGACAGTGTTGCCACGTCTGCTTATTATAAGCGACATTCGACTTTCTACAGTGCACATGACCTTATTTGGGCTTGCTTCATAACGTTGTTTAAATCAGTGGTTCCCACCTTTCTTCACATCACAAGGAACCCCAGATTAGCATGTAGTTGTCCCCACTAGTCTTGGGCAATATACCGATATTTCAGTTTACCGCGATAATCTGAAATCAATATCGTGGAATATAAAAAAAAATACCAAATATTGGCAATATTGTCATTATACTGTTAGAATATTTTAGTTGAATCAACTATGTTCAGTCTGTAAATCAATTAGATTACTGTAACTACAGACCCATTTGTAGTGATATGTTTACAAGTCTATTTTTGTTACTGTTATTTAGACGACTCTGAAGGACCATTACATGACGTGAAACACTACGTTACATCCTTTCTCACAGGTCGAGGGGAAAACAATAACATAAGTTGCGACGTTGAGGGTTCAGAAACTGAGAGCTTGACGCTGTTCGATGCAGCCCGAATAGGGACAAAATACATTGTTTTCAATGAGGGTGGCTCAATAGAAGTCTTCATAGGGCCTTGCCCTGTGAAGTTCCAATTGACTTACTATGTATGAGCTGTCTCTTTAGATGTCCTGTCCAGTGTGAAGAAGTCATTATCTCCCCCATCATATAGTCTGTATCTGGATATAATCCCAATGAATCATTCTTTTTTTATATAATTTCTTTTTATTGGGGTTTTTCCAGAGAATGAAAAGTAAAAGAAAAGGAGTAAGAAAAGGAAGAAAAAAAAACAAACAAAAACAAAACAAAGGTGGACACATTCGTTCTAACGATTGATTACTTAAAATAACAGCTATACTTCTCCCCTCAACCTCTTATAAGCAGACCATTTTTCCCATCTTGTGTGATACATGTCCATTCTCAGTCTGATTCTATATGTCATTCGTTCCATTTCTTCAATGCTATCTATTATATCCCTCCATAGTCTATAGAGTTGCGCAGTGACGTCACCGCCCGGTTCCGGAAGTCTTTTCCTCATTCATTTTTCTCATAGACTTTTCGAAAATGGTTAATAAAAACATGATCGCGTCGCGGCCAAAGCCAACTCGGGTCGTGACGAATCATGACAACAAACACAACATCGTCATATAATATATTATTAGGAAGAAGTAGAAAACGGCATGATACAAGACTTTTTGTTTCGTTTTTCATCTTAGAAATTATTTTATTGTCCCAAAAGTTTGTGTGTGTCGTCATGATTCGTCACGACTCGAGTTGGTTCTGTCCGCGGCGTAATCGTCTTGATATAAATTATTTTCGAAAAGTCTATGAGAAAAATGAATGGGGAAAAGACTTCTGGAACCGGGGTGGTGACGTCCCTGCGCAGTCTATAACCCGGAGTTTCTTTTTTCAGCCAGTTTTTAGTAACAGTCTTTCTTCCTGCAATCAGAAAAATCCTCACAAGATATCTATCTCCTGGACATAATTATTACTGTCTCCTCTAAACATCCCAGGTACATAACAAGACCAGTTCTAGGAATGTCATAGCCCAGAACTTCACATATTATCTCGTGTATATTTTCCCACAGAGGTTGTATTTTAGGACAATCCCAGAAAACGTGTGTGTGGTTGGAGTTCATGTTATTGCATTCCCTCCAGCATGGTTGTGGGACCAATGAATCATTCTTATCCATTACTACCAATTGACTGACTGACTTGTACTCCATTCCTTAATTTGAATATGCCAACCATTCCAGGAAATATGTTGTGCCTTCTTTAATCAAGTGTGCCTTCTTTATTCAAATATTTAAAAGGTATTCCAAATGCTATCCTCTCTGCTATCGTATCACCCACGGCCGTCCGCCTCAGTTGCAAATTGATATCGCCCCTCCTGAATCATCCAGTGAAAAAAATATAGATTTGGTGGCAACTTTTTGGGTCAAAATGCACCTCTAAACATAATGAGGATTGATTCATTCATGCGGGAGTGAGTTATTGATGATGAACCGAGAACAAAAACATCGAAACAGAAATCGTAATCTTCCATTTACTTCTTATTTTGTGACTGGATGCTAGTAGTCTCACTACATTTCTTTTTTTTCCTCCACTAGATGAGGAAAAACACCTGCTGATATACTTTATGTAAATGTCAGAGCTGCTTAAATTGACATGTGGATATGAAATAAATGTATTAACTGAAATCTTAAAGACCTTTACTATTTTATTCTTTTCATTTTTACTGAACATTCTGATTATTTTTCCCTTTGGTCCAGTGGTTGTGGGCTTTGCGACTTCACCATTTGGCGTAGCCATCTACCATAATTCCGCTTTTCACCAAAACCGACTTCAAGGTTAAGCCAGAACTTCAATAATTGGCGGAAAATGGGAGGGAAAAAAAAACATTTTCTCCATCTTAATCTTTTGTATTGTATATTTTGCTTTGATCATTGATTAGTCACCTTTATAACAAGGTATGGCTTGCAGAGATTGGACATTCCTGTAATGAGTAACACTGATAAATATGTGGGTTGCACCCTTGACTGTTGCTTTGAGCTTAAAGTGCTGGCAGGTTTGTGACAGTCACAGGTGTGTGCCACACAGTTACAGGTGTGTACAGTGCCAGCCTGCCAGGTACATAAGGATGGGTCCAGTTACTTGATTTTGTTTGTGCTGCTTCCCCCCATATCTTTTTTTTTTTTTCTCTCAAAATAGGAAAAAAGAAGAAAAAAATAATGGCTTTTTATCATGTACATTAGGGAACACCAGTTGTACGAAGATATGTTAAAAAGCGGTCAAGTGGTGCTTTAATGCATTTAGTGGAGTAGCCCAATGTTTGCCCACTGTGTCCACCACAGTGCACACACAGAAATGATGGTTCCAAGTGGAAAAGCAAATTGTAATCCACTCTCTGACCATAACTGCAGTCTCTCCTGTCTACCACTGGGGGTCAGTGTCTCCTCTCTAAACCAGGGGTTTTCAACCTTTTTGATGCCAGGGACCACCATTTATTCAGAATTTGAGCCACGGACCATCATTTGATCACATTTTAGCCCCAAACTAAAGAATTCTTTTGGTTTTGTTCACAATTCCAGGGTGGATTTTGCAAACAAAACAGTGTATACGTCTTAATTAAATAGTGCTAATTCAGATGAATATTTTAACTCTTGAGAGTGTGAAAATGAAACCAAATGGACCCGCAAGGGTCCATTTGGTTTCATTTTTACGTTCTCAAGAGTTACATCTGGTTAACCAACGTTCCATCATTTAGCCTGGGGACCACCTGGAACCCTCTCAAGGACCACTGGTGGTCCCCGGACCACCTGTTGAAAACCCCTGCTCTAAATGACCGGTTATTGACTAGCACTGTGAAGCTTAATGCCATCTTAATGTATGATTTCATTCTCTGTTTTCCGCTGATGGCACTTCCTATAGTCAGCTATTAGGCCTATTGTAGAGTTTTGTCCTACATAAAGATGAAATTCCCAACGACCAGGAAAGGGGCAATTTATTTTATATCATGATATACGATGAAGAGGCAAGACCCCTCTCATCACCTGGGTGTGATTTTTGTGCGCGGTGTTTTAGCCAATCACAGAGCAGTAGTCTCCAGTAGTTCCATAACGAGCCAATGGAGCGGAGGTGGGGTGGAGTTACATTCCGATCTGTTTACAAACACAGATTTTGTACACACTAAAAAGTTGCCATCAATAATACCTTTAACTAATCAATTCCCCTGCTGCTGGTGAAGCCTATTCCGATTGGGCGAGGTGGGGGGAGTGGATTGATTCCATGTGTCCCGGCCAATCGCAGTGACTCACTTGATTTATAGCGTTCCCTTCCCCCCAGACTGTGTGTTTACCTCTTTCATCTTACCAGATCATTTTCATGTTGCTGTCGCCTGGGCAACGATACCGTCACAAAGCACACAGCGAGAGCAGAGTCCTGCCTGTAATTATACACACAGTCCATGTAGCCTAAGTACATTTACTAAAGTACTGTATGTATACTTCTGTTCAAGTTCTGAGGCCTTTGTACTTTACTTTGTTCCAATACTTTTTCCTCTTATCTGCTACATCCCACGGCATGGATCAATGATCATCTAGAGACGTCCATCTGGAATTTGATTGTAACTGGTTTAAAAATGAGCAGCCTAAGCTTAGCTTAAAGGGATATTCCACTTTCAAAAAACTTTTCCTCATTTTATGGTCTACTCAGTCTCATGTGAACACGCCAGACAGTGTATAAGTTACTCCTTTCAGTATTTAGATATTTCATGTTCATTTTAGGGTATCCATCTCCTTCCTATACAAACCCATTATAAATTAAAACTCCATTTTAACCATGACAGATTATTTGAAAACAACCAATCTTTTTTTCTGGTGACTGATATTGTCCTCGTAATACGTGAGAGGGCTGTCGAATTTCATTTACAGTTTTCATCTATTTTTAAAATATTGTTTTGAAAAATGTAGCAGGCTTCATATTTGGGTATGCCCACCCAATGAATATTTACTAAAACAATATTAAATCAATATTATTAAAAAAATAAATAAATTGTAAATGAAATTCCACGGCCCTCTCACGTATTAGGAGGACAATATCAGTCAGCAGAAAAAAGATGGGTTGTTTTTGAATAATCTGTCATGGTTAAAATGTAGTAAGTAAAAGTTATAATGGGTTTGTATAGGAAGGAGGCGTATAGGCTAAAATGAACATCAAATATCTAAATAGTGAATGGAGTAACTTATAAACTGTTGTCTGGTGTGTTCACCAGAAATGAACAAAAGTTTTTTGAAAGTTTTTGAAAGTGGAATATCCCTTTAAAGACACTTACCGGTAGCTTATAGAGATTGATTAGTAATTGTTATGGATGTCTAATCTAGGAATAGACCGCTAAAAAAAAACTTTTCATTTTTCGTCCATGATGATCCATTTGTAGACTAATATTTATACATATATTTCACGTCTATTAAACACACACAAAAAAAATCAGTGGTATCTCAGAGGCAAATGCTGTAGGCCTACTTTTATTCCACTACATTTTCTTCATTGACAAATTACTAGTTACTTTCTAGAATTTGATTATATTACAAAACATTTAGTAACCACTTCAGCTATATAAATTTAAAGGGGAATTCCACCCATTTCCAAGATTTTTTTTTCTGAGAGCGTACAAATGGAACCAAATGAACCCTAATGCGTCCATGTGGTTCCATTTCCTCACTCTCCAAAAATAGGTCCTAAGAGAAAAATCACTAGCATGGTGAAACTCAACTTTATAATGTCATCAAGTTGTTTCACCATGTTTTTTTTTTTTTTTCAGGCCTCCATTTTTTAGAAAGGCCAGGACTGACCAACCCCATCTCCAGGGGTTAGTGGGTTGATCCACCGGGCACTGACCAACCCCATCTCCGAACAAGCCCTCTAATAGGCTACTTGAAACGGGACACATTCTGCACAACGACTATTTGTCCTTACGTACCAAGTACATTTTGAAGCCAAAACTGTTGTAGGCTACTTTTCCTCAAGTACAGTTTGAATTCCAGACTTTTCTCTTTTAGTTGTAACAGAGTATTTCCATATCGCAGTGTCGGTACTTTTACTTAAAAGTGAATCATTTGAGTAATTTTTCCACCACTGTAATTACAGACCAGGATTATGACTAATGCATTACACACTGTGAGCTGGAAAGCTTTTAATGTGAAGATCAGTGCTTCCTAAAGATGCAGCTTGAGGGAAATCAGACATTTGCCGAGAACCCAACGAACAAAAATAACCAGATAAACCTGCAGATATATCATTTAATTTCACTACTTGAACTTTGATTATTTCTCTCTTTTCCTTGTGTTTTTTTTTTTTTTTTTTTTGGAAAAAAAAAGTTTGAATTTCCTGAGAATCTGTGATTCCCTTGAAAGTTGAGTCTTTTCCTTGTACTTGCAGATTGCGTACAAGTAGGCCATGGCCTACTTGTGAGCAACACCAACACCTCCAGGAGATAATACTCATGACAACATATAAACCAGCCATTCTGAGTACTTCAAGGGACGGTCGACGACCGTGAACCGATCACATTGCTTGCGCTCGCTCTACTTGCGCAAAATAAAGAAATGTCCACTTAGTGTCCTAGGCTATTTATAACTCTTACACCGTTACACACATTCACAATACTACAATATATAGAATCAAAGACAATATCCAGCCAAATATCTCCAATATCAGGGGATATCTAACCCGAACTCTAATACACACTCACTCCAAAGGAATAGCTATAGTTCCACACTCACTCCAGAGGAACAGCTATAGCTGTTCCTCTTGATTGAGTGTGGAACTATATATAGTTCCACACTCACTCCAGAGGGACAGCTATAGCTGTTCCTCTTGATTGAGTGTGGAACTATAGTTGCACACTCAATCAAGAGGAACAGCTCTAGTTCCACACTCAATCAAGAGGACCGCTATAGTTCCACACTCACTCCAGAGGACCGCTATAGTTCCACACTCACTCCAGAGGACCGCTATAGTTCCACACTCACTCCAGAGGACCGCTATAGTTCCACACTCACTCCAGAGGACCGCTATGGTTCCACACTCACTCCAGAGGACCGCTATAGTTCCACACTCACTCCAGAGGACCGCTATGGTTCCACACTCATTCCAGTGGAACAGCTATAGTTCCACACTCACTCCAGAGGACCGCTATAGTTCCACACTCACTCCAGAGGGCCGCTATGGTTCCACACTCACTCCAGAGGACCGCTATAGTTCCACACTCACTCCAGAGGACCGCTACGGTTCCACACTCACTCCAGAGGACCGCTATGGTTCCAGGGCCGCTATGGTTTCACAATTACTCCAAAGAACCGCTAGTTCACTCCAGAGGGCCACATTGTGTCTTAGACAGTGTTGGTCAATATTACTTAGGAAAGTAACTTCTTTACTTTACTCGTTACCCCTTAGACAAAGTAATATCATTACTTTACTTATTACTGGAATCGAAGAGTAATATATTACATATTACGTTATTACTTTCCCAAGTTCTCAACACCGCCGTGATGTACAACATAATCTGTTTAGCGAGCTATTTTTAGAACTGAATCCAATTTATTGGAATAATAATAGTCTCCAATCCCACAAACTGCACCTGAAAACAAAGCCAACAAAATCTGTCTCAATTTTTTTTCATAATTGTTTTCAAAGACAGTTGAGGACTTGTATTTAAAAATAAAATACAAAATAAAGCAGCAAGCGATTTGTAGTGTACATAACTGTGCGCAGGATGCTGCGTGTGGACTGGATCTACAATCTACTGCACATCTCTGTTGTTACAGTACCTGTCGATATAGCTTGTAAATCTGTTCTATTTTTGCATGCAACAACAATTTTAAAAAAGTAACTTGGCGTTACTTGCAAAGTAATGCGTTACTTATTACCCATTTTTGCAGAGTAATCTCGTTACTTTACTATTTGGAGCAAAAGTAATAATATTACAGTAATACGTAATCTAAAATTAGTTACTGCCCAGGGCCACACTGGTCTTAGACTTAGCCTACTTGTGTTAACCTTAAAATAAATAGCCTACAAATACATTGGACACAGAAATAACAATAAAATTTAATAGCAGTAACTTAAGTACATGAAATCAATCTATCAGCCTATATTCTGTCACCATTTTGTTTAGTATAAAGTACACCAAGAATGTCATTCAGTGCTCAGCAGTGTAATGTCATTAGTCTTCATTATTTAATGAAGTATCTTAACTATCTTAGTATGTAATTTGTGGGAAGAAGTGTAGTGTCTCTGATCCCCCCCCCCCCCTCTCTCCCTCTCTCTCTCTCTCACACACACACACACACACACACACACACACACACACACACACACACACACACACACACACACACACACACACACACACACACACACACACACACACACACACACACACACACACACACACACACACTCACTCCCTGTCAGTTTTTTATGTAACTTCTCCAGGGCAGGGAGGAGCGCGGTTGTGATTGGCTCCAAATCCGCGAGACGCAGATCGACTGACAGCCGTCGCTAGCCAATGGGAGCCGCGCTCGGCGCCTGCAGCAGCCCCGCCCCCACGTGCCCGCCCCCTGCTGTAAAAGCGTTCCTGTCGAAGCTCGAGCAGGGTTGCCATGCCCGCTTATTCTAAGTATTGATTGATTTAAGTATTCTTTTTAGTATTTATATTACCAGTTTGCTGAATTGGTACATTTCACATGAAAGCACAACTCAAAGACAAGACGACACCATAAAGCATTGCACGCTTGTTTACAAGGGGTTCACCATTTTCAAATCATCAGACCATTTAGATACATATAAATATTAACATCTAAATGCCTTCAAGTCTGTGTGCGTACATGTGTAATCCACGTAACTCGAGAACCGTGCATCCCACCGACTTCAAATCCGGTGTCAAGTTGGTCGGACCTAGCCTACATTTGTCCAGAATCCCCCAAAAGGCCTCTGGAACTGGCCTAGCCTGTTGGGGCATACCAGACATAGCCATAATATCTGGGCGGGCGTGGGTCTACCAAATGGACCGAATGGACCCTAACGGGTTCCATTTCTACACTCTTAGAAAAATAGGTCCTAAAAGAAAAATCATTAAACCTGGTGAAAAACACAACTTCGTCCTCATCATAGTTGTGTGTTCACCATGCTAATGATGTTTTTCAGACCTCCATTTATAGGAAATAGAATGGAGGGGCGCTTTTTTATATCATGTCCAGTCAACACAACATCTCTAAGGCAGGGGTTTTCAACCTTTTTGACTCCAGGGACCACCACTTATTCAGCATTTGAGCCACGGACCACCATTTAATTACATTTTCACACCAAAGACCTAAAATTAAAGAATTATTTTGGTTTGTCCACAATTCCAGGCTGTATTTTGCCAACAAAACAGTGTGAACTTCTTAATTAAGTGGTGCTAATTCAGATGATGAATATTTTAACTCTTGAGAGTGTAAAAATGAAACCAAATGGACCCGCAAGGGTCCATTTGGTTTCATTTTTACATTCTCAAGAGTTACAGCTGGTTCACCAACTTTCCATCATTTAGCCTGGGGACCACCTGGAACCCTTCCACGGACCACTGGTGGTCCCCGGCCACCTGTTGAAAACCCCTGCTCTAAGGTACACTAATGAGAGTAAAATGTTGAAATTGGGTGGAATACCGCTTTCAATCCTCTTTCGTTTCGGTCTTCGTTTTCATTAGACCTGGCCGCTTGTTTTCTCAGCCAACCTGGCAACGCGGCGCTCGGAGCAGCAGAGAGAGAGCGAGTCGTCCCGTCAACTTCAGTGCTGCAACTGCTTTACTTTTTTAACAACTCTTTAAAAAGAAACTTTTTAAAAAGAAGCATTAAAAAACATCAAACTTCCAGCGATCGAGAGTGCTTCTGGACTGTTTCGGGAACTTCTGCGAGTCGGATTGTTTTTTGGAACATTTTGATCGGGTTTTTTTGGCAGAAGAAGAGACGATCGAAGCAGAAAGGGGGAGTTTTTCTTTCTGTTGCGTGTGAGTAGAAACTGTTTGTTTGGTGCTTTGGTGCTTCGTCGCCAGACGGTGTCGCGCGCCCAGAATCAGCTATAGATCAGTGGTTTTCAACCCTTTTTTGACACCAGGGACCACCATTTATTCAGCATTTGAGCCACAGAGGACCCAAATTTGAGGACATTCTAGCCCCACAGACCCCCAAACTAAAGATTTATTTTGTTTTTTCTCCATCTTCTAGTTGTGTAGACTTGGGGGCTAATTCGGATGATGAATATTTTAACTCTTGAGAACGTAAAAATGAAACCAAATGGACCCTTGCGGGTCCATTTGGTTTCATTTTTACGCTCTCAAGAGTTAGATCTGGTTAACCAGCTTAGCTGAGGACCACCTGGGACCCTCTCAGGGACCACTGGTGGTCGCTCCCCTGACCACCTTTTGAAAACCCCTGATATAGAAGATTGATGGTCATTTTGATCTGTATGTTTGACTGTTTCGTTTGCAAAATCTAGTGGACAAAAGCAGAAATAAATCTGCTTTTAGTCTGTGGGCTAAAATGTCATCAAATCAAATGGTGGTAATTCGTGTTTTCTTAACCTTTTCTTAACTTTTCTACCAGATTCGACTGCATAAACTTGCTCTACAGCCCCATACGCAACAATACAATAGAATAAACGATAGTCTACTTTAAATTAAAGGAGAATTCCACCCATTTTCAACATTTTACTGTGCCATTAATATAGGCTACCTTGTGTGAAAACAATAAAACAGTGAAAACATTTGGTGTCTCCTAAAAATGGAGGTCTGATGTTAATGATTTGTTGCAGTGTGCAAAAAATGTTACATTCTCAGGTTCCATTTGTAGGCCTATACTCTCAGGAAAACGTTGAAAATGCGTGGAATTCCATATTAATTACCGTAATAATAACTTAATTTAACGTTAACCTATAGGTTATTTGTTCACTGGAATTATAAATGATGCATTACACATTATTATTGTACACATTGCAGAGTATACAGTAGGCCTCTAGTTAGGAATGCTGTGTAAATATGGTTACATGGTGGGGTCAGAGCAACAATGCACTAATTTCCACAAAAAATTAAAAAAAAAAAATAATAATAACAATGCAAAAATCACGTTATTATAGTATAGGTATGAACACACAGAGAATACCAGTCTGTCAATGCTGTGCCCAGACATTTGTTATCTTAGCTTTGTGTTGCAGGGCTTGACACTAACACTTGCCCGCTTGCCCGGGGCAAGTAAAAAAAATGGTGGGGCAAGTGAAGACTGCTACCTGGTTGCCCGATCGGGCAAGTGTGCAACTTAGTGCACTATAACACAACACAAGATAAATTTGTCTTGAAGGCAGTCATTGCACTCTGCCTCTGTGTCCTTCCCTGCTTTCTAGATATCCACAATTCCAGGCTGGATTTGGGAAACAAAACAGGCAAATTAACATACACATCAAAATGACCTAATCTTCTACATTCTCTAGTTGTGTAGACCTGGGCTAATTAAGATGATGAATTTAACTCTTGAGAGTGTAAAAATGAAACCAAATGGACCCGCAAGGGTCCATTTGGTTTCATTTTTATGTTCTCAAGAGTTACATCTGCAAAATTTACAATATATTTTTGGGGGGCAAGTGACCATGAGCTGAGGGCAAGTAGAACCTGACTTGCTCTTGCCCGATGGGCAAGTGCCTCGGAGACCTTAGTGTCAACCCCTGTGTTGTTAAGCTGTATTCAAGAATACGCCCCACACTCCCCCAAATAAATCTTATTTCATGTTTAATCAGACCTACAAGCAGTGCTTTCAATGCTTTGACAACTTTAACTTCCCTCAGGGCCCCTGGGCTCATAAAACCCTAGTTTCAGTTTTGGGGCTTTGGGAGGAGGTGTACTTACTGTACTTGCTGTAGAGTGTGTGCATGTGCACATCGTGTTGCAAGGTCGGACCGGAGAGTTTTCCCCCAAGTCGCTGAATGTGCTCCTGTAAAACCGCTCCCTCACGCGTCGTTTACCGTCTCTGTGTTTGCAGGTGTGTCGTGGCCCCGTATGGGGGCGTCGCCGCGTGCCGATGGACCGCCGGAGGCAGCGAACACAAAACAACCACACCAGGACGGAGGAGATTCCCTAGACCCCTCCCAGACCACCAACCATCAACATGACATAACCTCTGGGAATACCCACACCCACCACCACCACCACGCCTAAAGACGTTCAGTTCGGTCTGTCCGACAAAATAAACTAATAAACTCCTTAGTGACTCGGTCAAACGACTTTTGAGCGGTGCTAGTCACTTCCAAGGAACAGCTTTGTGTGCAGCTTTGCCTGTCTGCTGGTACAACAACCTATTGGCCCCTGCAGCCCGAAAAAAAAAAAAAAAAAGCCAAACAAACGAAACATAAAGCACACAGTAAACAGAATCGCGAGCAACGGCTTTTTTTTGTCTGTCTTGGGGTTTTTGAGCGGTGCCAGCCGCCCCCCAAGGAACACCTTTGTGTGTCGGTCTGTCTGTTTGTACCACAACTCACCGACTGCCCTAATTTAGTCTGTCTTGGGTTTTTGAGTGGTGCCAGCCGCCCCAAGGAACACGTTTGTGTGTAGGTCCTTACCGACCGTCCTAATTTGGTCAACGCAGCACCGCTCGGTTCGTGCGGGGTGCAGCGATTTTATTTTATTTTTTTCGACTCGGGAAGAGCCTCGGGGAAAAAAAAGTGATGGAGATGAGCGGCGAGGCCTACCAGTACCGCGCGCTGTACGACTACAGGAAGGAGCGCGAGGAGGACATGGACCTGCGCGTGGGCGACATCCTGACGGTGAGCGCCGCCGCCCTGCTGGCCCTGCAGGGGTCCGCGGCGGCAGCGGCGGCAGCAGGGGGTCCTCCTCCTCCGCACCGTCTAGAGGGCCTGGAGACGCGGCCCGAGGAGCTGGGCTGGCTGCCGGGCCTCAACCACAGCACGCAGGAGACCGGAGACTTCCCCGGCACCTACGTGGAGTACGTCGGCAAGAAGTGGATGTCTCCGCCCGCCCCCAAGCCCCGCCCCCTCAGGCCCTTGCCCGGGCCGCCCCCGCCCGCCTCCCCCTCCTCTAACTCCTCCCCCTCGCCCTCCTCCTCCTCCCTCCTCCCCCTCCACGCCGAGACGACGACGGGAGACGAGTCAGACTCCGAACAGGGTGAGTTAAAGAAAAACGCTAACGAGAAGCAATTGTTGACCCTCCCGATTTTTTTACCAGGTGCAGTGGGAAGCAATATGGAGTCTACTGCCAGCTTGCGGAATAGACCTTACACTGAGCCCCTCCCTAAACTCATATGGTCCAATCACAGCTAAGCATAACATGCACACCTCTCCACCAATAGCTTTCCTATATGATAAAACATTGTTTTAAGAAATAAATGTCACACACACACACATTTTTTCCACTTGTGCCCATAGAGTAATAAAATATAGAGACCGGACTGGAGTGACAGCCCCGCCCCCTTGTTATTCAATTCAATACAAGTTGCTCATTGGCGTTTTGAAGCACCCGGAAGACCGCCGGATGTGCGCCTATTTCCGCATTTTACCACCAAAATTTGGTGCTGGTGCTATCTGACGATATGCTTGTGCCTTGTTGATGGATTTGGAAGAGGTGGTCTGGTTTTTATTGTGTAAAGTCCATGATATTTACATTGGAGTGAATGAGCCCCGCTGGAAAGTGTCCTATGGTGGGCAAGAGGGCGGGGCTTACCTACTGCCTACCTATCTATTGTGGGTCAGACGTGTCCAAAAGTAGAGTCTGTGACATGTGGCGTCCATAGTAAGGGTCTCACTGTGTTCGTAGTTAACTACTTGGAAAGTACGATGCAAGTTGGACGTACGAGACTCCTAGCGCGCCACTCTGTGGCACGCTACGAGCCGCGAACGCCTGCTATTTTGGGGGAGAATGCGAGATTGCAGCACAAATCTTTTCAGTATGTTCTTTCAGAGCGAACGTTTTGTAGAATCTACAATATCAGGACGAAGCTGGTTTTATAGGCGCTACATAAATGCACCGTTTACGGCGTTTACGATAATTGTGTACGCCGCTCAGAGCTGGGTGTGCGACGCGCAGGGACACGTGGTGACCACATGCGCTGCAGCAGCAGCAGCGCTTCCCAGAACTACTGCCTCATTATGCGATGACTCACAAACGAGACGAAACGACGTTCTGTCAAAATTGCAGGCTATGGCAGGTCTGCAATTTCTGGTGAGGCAGAACTGAACTCAGGACGGACCCCTAACCCTAACCCTAACCTCAGGGGTTTGATTTCATCCTTGTAAAACTATGACAAAAATGTTTTCGCCGCCTGCCATTTTTTTTCCGCTGAGGAGATCTCCATCAAATGCTATGAGCCTCGACAACGCCCCAAAAACCGAGGCTGAATATATTTGATAATGTCGTCAATGCAAAAAGAACTAACTGAGCAATCATGCTTAAAGGGGAACTCCACCCATTTTCAACATTCTAATATGTCATTAGTATACCCTAGAGGTGCTGGGTGGACATGATAAAAAATGTGTTCCCAAGAAATGGAGGTCTGAAGAAACATCTTGATGACATCATCAAGATGTATTTTCACCATGTTAATGGATTTCTTTAGACACTTCTTTTTTTCTGAGAGCGTACAAATGCAACCAAATGAACCCGTTAGGGTTCATTTGGTTCCATTTGTACGCTCTCAGAAAAAATATTGAAAATGGGTGGAATTCCCCTTTAAGTTGCGCTTGGATGGTGTCCTCCGAAAATACTCAGATCTACAAGCTCACAACGCGACGCGAACTACAGGCATAGGCTTGCAGATCATTCTATTTCCCGGCAACACTCTCCAAATGTAAGATCAGGCTTCACTGCTGGACTAAATCAGCTGTAGATTTTAAACTAGGGCTGTCGATCGATTAAAACATTTGATCAGACTAATCACAGCTTCAAAATCAATTTAATCATGATTAAATCACCAGTTGAACTATGTCCAAAATGTGCCATGTTTTCCTGATTTGGAACATTCAAAAAAAGGCATTTATTTTTTTTAAATATTTATCAAAATAGGTGATCTATACTCACTCATAGACACACAGCTATTATCAATGAGAAAATGCTCAGTAGGTTGAGTCAGTACTGCGCACATGAGTTAATTGCGTTACGATATTTAAGCAGGTTAATCAACAAAGAAAATTAAACGCCATTAACTAACAATTCTAATCCTAGAAATATGAATACAACTAAGTCGCGTTTTTATCCTAAAGACGAAAAACTATTCGGTTGGAAACTGCCACATAAACAACAATGGATTTCCCCCCCAATTAAGGCAGCTTCATAAAAGTGAGTTTCGTACGGACACAAGTGACACAGCCCCCCCCCCCCCCCCCCCCCTCTCTTCCTCTGTAAAAGCGTGTGGTTCATGGTTCAGTGTATAGTCGATCGCCCACGGTGAACGTCGTTCTTGTCTGTCTGTGCGCTGCAGTTCTCACAGATAGACAGGATGTGTGCTGTTTTAACTAACCACTTCCACCCTGCTCCGCTCGACTGCAGCTACAAACTGCGCAGAGTTTTCAGACAGAACAGACGAGATGTGCGTCAGCCGGCTATCGTCCTCGAACGCTGGTTTTCAAACTTCTTGATACCAGGGCCCACCATTTATTCAGAATTTGAGCCACAGACCGCCATTTGATGGCATTTTAGCCCCACAGACCCCAAAACTAAAGATTTCTTTAGCTTTTGTCCACAATTCCAGGCTGGATTTGGGAAACAGGCAAACATACAGATCGAAATGACCATTAATCTTCTACATTCTCTAGTTGTGTACACTTGAATATTTTATGAATATTTTAACTATAGCAGTCCTCTGGAGTGAGTGTGGAACTATAGCGGTCCTCTGGAGTGAGTGTGGAACTATAGCGGTCCTCTGGAGTGAGTGTGGAACTGTAGCGGTCCTCTGGAGTGAGTGTGGAACTATAGCGGTCCTCTGGAGTGAGTGTGGAACTGTAGCGGTGCGCTGGAGTGAGTGTGGAACTGTAGCGGTGCGCTGGAGTGAGTGTGGAACTATAGCGGTCCTCTGGAGTGAGTGTGGAACTATAGCGTCCTCTGGAGTGAGTGTGGAACTATAGCGGTCCTCTGGAGTGAGTGTGGAACTATAGCGGTCCTCTGGAGTGAGTGTGGAACTATAGCGGTCCTCTGGAGTGAGTGTGGAACTATAGCGGTCCTCTGGAGTGAGTGTGGAACTATAGCGGTCCTCTGGAGTGAGTGTGGAACTGTAGCGGTCCTCTGGAGTGAGTGTGGAACTACAGCGGCCCCCTTTGTTTTGTTTCCTAACTGTAATTTAGCTGCGGACCCCCTCCAACACCCGTTACTGACTCCTTAGGGGTCCCCAAACCCCACTTTGAGAGTTACTGGCGTAGCCATTGTTTAATTTTTATTCTGGTTCGTCGTTGTGGTCTAGCGGTCCAGCCTAGTTGTCATGCTCTCGGCGAACCACATGTTCTCTCACTTAAGAGTGTTTCCCTTTTTTATTTCCACAATAGTAGTCATGTTGTTGTTCTGCACGTCGCCATAGTTTGCTAAATCATCCCCAGAGACGACGTAAAGACCGCCGCCAGGGGCGGATCTAGGCATGGGCATGGGGGGGGGCACTACTACTGCTACTAACTAACGACAGTTGTGTCACCACTAAACCCACAGCATTTCATCGTTGAAAACAGAAAACTCTCTGAGTCATGAGGTTTGTGCATGCTGCGTGTCTGTTGCAACCTCACCAACAACTGATGTTAGTATTGATGTTTTACTTGCTTAATAAAAGTCCTGTAACCGAAAATGGTGACTTCATCGCCCCCATACCATTTTTCTCCTTTTTTTTTTGTCCCACAAATCCAGCCTGGAATTGTGTGGACAAAAAAAAAGCAAGATAAATCTTTAGTTTTGAGGTCTGTGTGGGGTTAAAAAAAAAAGTCCTCCAGTGGTGGTCCGCCATGGCTCAAATGCTGGATAAATAACGGACCCCCTGGTTGGAAAGCACTGCACCCAGGCAGGCCAACAGATGGATGATGGTGTCCATTATCCCCCTAATCTGCGTTTTTTGGGGGTTTGCAAAAAATAATGCACCACCGGTGGTGATGTTTCAACTGCTACAGTCCCAAGTTCCTGTCAGGCAAGGGTGGATGTAACATGTCCCATTTGGGGGGAGGGGGGGCAAGAGAACATGTTGGAGGGGCAAGGGAAAATGGTATGGAGCGGCTTCATCGCCGCACCCACAAATAACAGTTTAGTGTGGAGGGGAAGGGGAAGGAGGGACCACAGCTGTGGCCCTCAGAGTGCCAGTGCACCTGGGGAGCAAGTGGACCATTATATTAGTACTTCAGTCCTTGTGGCGGGGCCGTGGGGCACTGTAGAGGGCTGTAGAATACAACTTGTCTCCTGTTTCTGTAGCCGATAGGCGTCAAACTCTGGCCCTCGGGCCAAATTTGGCGCGCTGTGTAATTTCCTTTGGCCCTTGAGGCAACATCAAATTAACATTAGAGCAACATAAACATAAAGCGGTATGTTGTTTTGTAGTTTTGTATGTACACAACTGCTACAATCTCTCTCTCTCTCTCTCTCTCTCTCTCTCTCTCTCTCTCTCTCCTCTCTCTCTCTCTCTCTCTTTCTCTCTGTCTGTCTCTCTCTGTCTCTCTCTCTCTGTCTCTCTGTGTCTCTCTCTCTCTCTCTCTCTCTCTCTCTCTCTCTCTCTGTCTCTCTCTATCTCTCTCTCTCTGTCTCTCTCTATCTCTCTCTCTGTCTCTCTCTATCTCTCTCTCTCTGTCTCTCTCTATCTCTCTCTCTCTGTCTCTCTGTCTCTCTCTCTCTCTCTCTCTCTCTCTCTCTCTCTCTCTCTCTGTCTCTCTCTATCTCTCTCTCTCTCTGTCTGTCTCTCTCTCTATCTCTCTCTCTCTCTCTCTCTCTCTCTCTCTCTCTCTCTCTCTCTCTCTCTCTCTCTCTCTCTCTCTCTCTCTGGTGCCCATTTTTGTATTAGGTTGTTTTAGTTTATGTGGGCCAACGTCTTGTGAGAACTCGCACTGTATTTTTTTTTTATTACTATTTATTTTAAACTTGAACCTTAAATTGACATCCGAATATTCTTTCAAATATGGAATATTTGTTTGCAGCCCTACACTACGGTTGCTTGTTGCTTTAATATTTCGTGTGTACAGTGTATACTCTCAGACAAATATTTCCTAAAAAAAAACATTAGTGCTGATGATTTTTTCAGACCTCCATTTCTATAAACACAGAATGGGGGGAACTTTTTTTGACATGTTGAAACTGCATGGAATACCCCTTTAAGAAGACCACTACTGTATCCCTCGTCGGAAAAAAAAAAAAACCTCTTTATCGGCTTTCTGAATCGTACTTAGCACATTGTTGCCATTGGACCGGCCTGGCTAATTAGCATAATGCTCCCCCCCCCCCCCCCCCCCCTCAGACTGAGCCTGTGGTTTTTCCCATGGCTCTGTAAATATCCTTAAAATCCCTCCCTTATCTCGCATAAAAAATCACGGGCCTGCCTGCGGTTGCCAGGTTTCCAGTTGCGCTCCCCCCCCTCCCCCGCCCCCTTTTGTGGTTGTTTTTGCGATTGCAAAATGCTTTTGCGTGGGAGTGAAGAGGTTGAGATGGGGTGAATGGGGGGGGGGGGTGTAGTGCGTGCACGGATCTTGGAGAGTGCAGCGACTGTGAGATGTGATCCGGTGTGAATATGGCACCAGCAGCAGAAGAAAAGTGAAAAGTCCAGGCATGTGTGCAGGAGCGGATCTAGGCGTGGGCATGGGGGGGGGGGCCCAGTCTGCCCCACGAAACATGCAAAACAACCCGAGAGATATTTCAAATGAAACTGCTTGTATTTAAAATGATATTATGAAACACTACTAGTACTGCTACTGACAAATTACCATTGGCACCACTAAACCAACAGCATTTCATCATCATTGAAAACAGAAAACTCTCTGAGTCAGACCTTTAGCTTTATGCATGCTGCGTGTCTGTTGCAACTTCAACAACAACTGATGTTATTATTGATGCTTTACTTGACTAATAAAAGTCCTGTAACCGAAAATGGTATGGGTGCGGCTTCATCGCCCGTGGCGCGAAGCGACACGGGCGATGAAGCCGCACCCATACCATTTTTTCTCCCCCCCCCCCCCCCCCCCCCAATTGGGAAATGTTACATCCACCCCTGCATGTGTGTCCCAACTCCAACATGTCAGAGACAGAGAGAGAGAGACAGAGAGAGAAAGGGTTATTAGGGGGCCAGGCAGGGCTCTGAGCTCTTCTGCTTGCCCTGCAGGGGCGTTTTTGCCATTAGGCTGACTAGGCAGTCTTCTGGGCGCCATGGGGGGTGGGGGGTGGGGGGGGGCAGGCTAATAAGACTCATTGAGTCTCCGGGAGTGTCAGTACTCTCCCTTTATAGTACTCTAGTTTTGTTGTTTAACACTGAGTGACGGGGCTGTCGGCCAATCAGGTGCTGTAGTCAGATTTTCAACTGGTACGAACGACACCTTAAAGGTAGGGGAAGTGATTTCACTTTTGTCAGATATCACCCCCCCCCAAAAAAAAAAAAATCTGTTAAAATGCTCTATTATAAGCAGGGGTGCACATAACTATTTTGGTCCAGTACTCAGAGGAGCACCTTGGGATGTTACTTGGTGCTCCCAAAATGCGGCGACCATCGCCGGGCCCTGGGACCCCTTTTTTCCACTCCGTACAGCCTGATCAATGTACAATATTACAGTACAGGGCGATAGTTTGGGCATTGCAATAGTGGCTAGCCTAGTAGTACTACTACTACCTGCATTCTACATCCATTAAAAATACTAGTAGTATTTTAGACTTAGTCAGAACTAGTTAGAATTATTTCATTTTCAAGGCTTTTTACTGGCCCAGTCGGGCAGTCATTATGAGCCCTAGCTGTGTGGTGCTCAAAGGAGCTTTCCACCCCTGGATTGTCAGCTCATTGTAGGATTTTTGGTGCTCCTGAGCACCTGAGCACCACTTATGTGCACCCCTGATTATAAGGTATACAGATCATATATGGAGTTTCCCCCTCCCCCACGTTAGCAGAGGAGCTAATAAACGTTCCCCAGGTGGAGGGTGAATTCTCCTCCAATCAGGATCGAGCAGCAGGTTCACATAGTGTAGCTACTCGTGGGTGCCCCTAGCGCACCAGGCTGGAACTACACCATGAATTTCAAATCACTTACCCTACCTTTAACTGTAAAAAAAAAAATCAGATTAATCACACCTTTTTCAAAAATGAATTTAATCATGATTAATCATCATTTGATCAACAACAATGATGGTGTTCATTATAACTTTTAGGCAGATTGGCCAGATTGGTGCCTTTGCATGGTTTACGCCGCCATCGGTGGGTGAATGTTGTGCACTTACAGAGCTCCTTGAGAGCTATATATAAATGCACCATTTACCATTTATTTTAAAGGCGTTCCCCCGCGCTTGCTAAATTCCCCTTTGTGGGCCCCTAAGGGGGGGGTCCGCTGTGCTTGCTTTTAGCACAGAGGCCCACATGGACTCGTTGTTTGTGAAGCAGTAGCCCACTGGCCCATAAAGTAGCGGTCCCCAAAGTGGGGGGTCGACTCGGGGGGGCCACATGGGGACCCCTCACAGGATGCTTTTATTATTATTTTTTTTCCCTTTTTTGGAGGATGGTTGTTTTACGTTTTATTGGAAAAAAATAGCAGACGTACACGCCTGCACCTGCTATTTTTTTGTGAGGAAATCTTTGAATAGTATGCGTTTTGTTTTGTTTTTGTTTTTCATAGCGCACGTTTTGTAGAATATGTAGTGTCACAGGGGCTGACACTAAGGTAAATTTTTATTGTAAATTTTGCATTTAAGTTTACTTCCTACTTGGGTGCTTTAAACCAGGGTTTTTCAACACGTGGTCCCTGAGAGGGTTCCAGGTGGTCCCCAGCTAAGTTGGTTAACCAGATGTAACTCTTGAGAGCGTAAAAATGAAACCAAATGGACCCTTACGGGTCCATTTGGTTTCATTTTTACGCTCTCAAGAGTTAAAATTCATAATTTTAATTAGCCCAGTTCGCAATGACCACCTTAAGACAAATTTATCTTGTGTTGTGTTATAGTCCACTAAGTTGCACACTTGCCCGATCGGCAACTAGGTAGCAGTCTTCACTTGCCCCACCATTTTTTTTTACTTGCCCCGGGCAAGTGGGCAAGTGTTAGTGTCAAGCCCTGTGTCAGGTCGACATGGGGGAATAGGGGAAAAGAATTCCTCCCATTTTCAATGTTTTAATATGCCATACCTAATTAGATTTTGTGTGGACATGATGAAAAATAGTTTCCCCTCCATTCTGTGTTTCCTGGACATGGAGGTCTGAAAAGAATCATGGAAATGGTGAAATACATCTTGATGACATCATCAAGTTGTGTTTCACCATGTTAATGATCATTCTTTGAGAGCCCTTTTTTCTGAGAGGGTACAAATGTGAACCAAATGGACCCGGTAGGGTCCATTTGGTTCACATTTGTACGCTCTCTGAAAAATATTGAAAATGGGTGGAATTCCCCTTTAAGGCATTAGCTAGCATTAGTTTTAGCTATTGAAAGCGGTAGAAATAGCATTTGAAAAATAAGCAGACCTACAAGCTCACAGCCTCGCAGGTCACTGAATGCGGCTTAAAGAAACACGGTTTTGCGTTCCCACCGCGTTGCGTTTCTAAGCAAACAAATACAGGGTCTGTAACTGAGGAGCATCCATCCAGCAGGGATTGTGGACATGTTTCTGATCCATGCTGACTCAACCCTGCTACTAACACCACTCTATACCACCCTCAGTGAAAGCTGTTTTCTCTCTCTTGCAATAACCAGGGCCGGATTTAAGGCCCTGCTACACTAGCAATATTTTGATCAATATCAACTAGCAATGTCAACATCAACGAGGCAACATGATGAGACACACGGCAACAGGCAACACAACAGGCTTCGTTTTTCCTGAGAGTGTACAAATGTGAGCCAAATACCCTAGTGTGCGATTTATCATAGTGCATTGTGGCTCTCAGAGACCTCCCTGCTTTCCCAGGGGCGGATGTAGAATTTCTCAATTGGGGGAGGAGGGGGGTAGGAGAAAATGGTATGGGGGCGGCTTCATCGCCCCCATACCCATCGATGAAGTCGCCCCCATACCATTTTTGGTTACTGGACTTTTATTAGGCAATTAAGCATCAATAATAACATCAGTTGCTGTTGAAGTTGCAACAGACACGCAGCATGCA
This sequence comes from Benthosema pterotum, assembly GCA_039105355.1. Taxonomy (NCBI): domain Eukaryota; kingdom Metazoa; phylum Chordata; class Actinopteri; order Myctophiformes; family Myctophidae; genus Benthosema; species Benthosema pterotum. Next base: position 480,597 of record CM076985.1, on the reverse strand, counting down.
TAAAGCTAAAGGTCTGACTCAGAGAGTTTTCTGTTTTCAATGATGAAATGCTGTTGGTTTAGTGGTGACACAGCTGTAGTTAGTAGCAGTAGTAGTGTTTCAAATCATTTCAAATATAGGCACTTTGATTTGGAATATCTGCAATCGTGTTTGGTGGGGCAGACTGGGCATTTAGGGGGGCAATGTCCCCCCCCCCCCCCCTTGCCCATGCCTAGATCCGCCCCTTTGCCTTCCCCCTACTCTTGAAGAGAACACTCCTAATCCTCCTCCTCCTTCTCCCTCTTCCTCTTCTTTTCTTTCTGTTAAAACATATGTTTTGATAATGTTGGTTCCCTTGGCAGAGACAGAGAGACAGTTAAAGCTTTTTGGAAAGGGGCCTCAAACAACCCCCCCCCCCCCCCCCCCCCCCCCCCCTCCTCACTGCGAGCCTCTGGAGGTTTTCAGGCAGCGTTGCCAGGTCCGCGTATCATAAGCGAGTCGGGCGGCTTTGGTTTTTTGATGTGAAGTTGCCTGTAAATATCAGTCGTTGTTCGGAAGGGACGGGCGGGGTTATTATGTTTTTGAGTTGTGGTTGCTTATTTGAATTTACGTTTTGAATTAGCCAATTTGTAGTAGGCCTTCTCTCTTTGTTTTTGGAGGGTTGTTGTCACACCGTCCTGGTCGCTTGTTTCTCTCGCAGCGTCTGGCAACACGGGGTTAGGCTGTTAACACCAGAGACAGAGAGAGAGACAGAGAGAGATGCAGAGACAGTAGGGTGACCAGATCTAAACTGTTCATTTGAGAGACAGAAGTTAAATAGCCCCCTCTACGTTGCTTCTACTTTGATGCTGCAGCTGTTTCCCTGAAAACAGACACTTGCTTCGTCCTGCAGACGGTCCAGAACTTTGTTGTTAACGTCAACAAATCATAAAAACAAAACATTTGTTGTCAGCCTCAGGAAAGGTGTTGATAATTTGTGAGGGGGGTTGCGTGGGGTGAGGCGACGTTTTAGCCAATCACGGCACAGCTGCAACACACAGAATATACTTTCTCTGGTGCCACAGTGTGGCCTTTTTTTAACATGTACCGGTATATATTTTTTCCACATATTTCGATGCCGTTGTACGGCATTTAAAGGCATTCCGTACTGGCGAAGCACTCCTTTAACCGGCTTTAAAAACACATCTATACCAGGCAAGGAGACAGTGACAGAAAGCCAACTATTTCAACACTGTGTCACAATGTGGGACAGACAGGGGTCCCAACATGAAGGCAATGTCAGTCACAATGTGGGACGGACGGGGTGGGGGGGGTCTCAATTTGTTGGGACACCTGAAAAAAAAAAGTCCCACACCAAGAGGGTACACGTGGTCACCCTATAGTCCCACACTCCCAGGCATAGCTGTGAGCCTTCTCCAAACATCAGTATATCTGTTGCTCCTCTCCCCTGCATGGGCCTCTGTGTCTCTCTCTCTCTCTCTCTCTCTCTGTCAAAGTGTTTTCATATTTATTTAGAATTTGAGCCACGGACCACCATTGGATGACATTTTAGCCCCACAGACCTCAAAACTAAAGATTTATTTTGCTTTCGTCCACAATTCCAGGCTAGATTTGGGGAAACAAATCAGTCAAAGATACAGATCAACAATGACCACTGATCTTCTACATTCTCTAGTTGTGTAGACTTGGGGCTAATTCACACGATGAATATTCTAACTCTTTGAGAGTGTAACATGAAACCAAATGGACCTGCAAGGGTCCATTTGGTTTCATGTTTACGCTCTCAAAGAGTTACGTCTGGTTAACCAACTTTCCATCATTTAGCTTGAGGACCATATGGAAGTCTCTCAAGGACCACTGGTCGAAAACTACCAAAATATATTCTGTCAAGGCAGATGTTTCTCAACTCAAATGGTTTTGATTCTGGGGATTCGGTCAAGCCATATCAATGAGCTTATTGAGTAGCCTGTTATCAATAAGCGTTTTGTTCTTATCTAGTCCGTTACTGAGCATAGCAGCACATTACGTCATGTTCACGATCAATAAACACTAGAGCTGAATTACACTGACGTAACACCCATTAACTAGTTAACAGTTTCTTTAATGTTACTTTATTGCTTAAAAAGTCAATTATATTACCTTTGTGTCAGACAGGTACTGTATTTGAAGGCTCTTAGTAAAAAGATAGTGCTTATGTTCAGAACTTATTGTCTCCATGAAATATTAGCACATGCTCGTTAGTGCTCTCGGTAAGAACACCTGGGCTTGACTAGGCAGATGGATAAGGTGATTGTTATCAGTAAAAATGTGAGCTCCATCCGTAGTTCTGTGTTAAACATCGCTTAAAACATTATACTTCACCTATATAACTAAAGTAAACAAATAAAAACACCATTGGCATCTTATTTCTTTCATAAATACTCAACAGAAACTGCTCCTGGCGCAGGACGATGATGTCACACGTGATCTAGCTCTATGGAATATACGGAATGCACATGCCCATGTGACATCATCATCCTGCGACAGGAGCACCTCCTACTGAGTGAAAGATTCGCTATTTATGAAAGAAATAGCATTGAAGGTGTTTTTATCGACATGTCTTAGTTATAGAAGGCACAGTACAGTGTTTTAAGGCATACTTGTCTTATTAGCCAGGGATCCTTTTAAACGTGTTTCTTTGTGTATTCTAGCTGTGTCTGAGTATTTGAGTGTTTTCTCTTCTTCCAATAGCCTACAGCTATTCTCACTGTGGATTCCTAGAATGTGCATTGTTAAGAAAAAAGAAAAAAAAAAGAATGTTTCGGGATCTTTCTGCATTTTTAACATTCCGTTGGAGATTTTTTTTTGTCGAAAGTTGCAGACCTACAACCTACAAGCTCACAACAACTTTTTTTTAGCCAATTTTGGCAAGGAGCACCTTTTGCTGCTCTAAGCATTATGTTGTGCTTTAGCTGTTGGAAAAAAAAAATCAGACCTACAAGCTCACAGCGTGCCAACGAGTGGCGTGCTGTGAGCTTGTAGTCTGATATTTTTGAAAAAAAAAAAAAAAAACGGAAAATGCGTCTTTGAAAAGTCTTTGAATATTCTGACTCATCGGATGTTTTTAAACTCAAATGTATCGCTTCTGGGGGTCCCTGGAACTAAATATTTTGAGGACGGTGAGGTCGGTGCTCCATATACACATGGTTTTGAGGTCCATATTAAGGATAGAAACATGTTTTTTTGCCCCTGAAAACTGGCATGAATTTAGAAGACATTTAGTAGAATCAGTTTTTCTGAGCATGTATGGCTTTAGTGGTTTTCAATGGGGGGTCCAGGGACCACCAGTGGTCCCTGAGAGGATTCCAGGTGGTCCTCAGTTTAACTGATGGAAAGTTGGTTCACCAGATGTAACTCTTTGATAGTGTAAACATGAAACTGATTGAAAGTTGTTTAACCAGATGTAACTCTTTGAGAGCGTAAACATGAAACCAAATGGACCCTTGCGGGTCCATTTGGTTTCATGTTTACGCTCTCAAGAGTTAAAAATATTCACCATCTGAATTAGCCCCAAGTCTACACGACTAGAGAATGTAGAAGATTAATGGTCATAACTGGTTAACTGGTCTCCGAAATTCAGCCTGGAATTGTGGTACAAAAACAAAATAAATCTTTAGTTTTGGGGGGTCTGTGGGGGCTAAAATGTCATCAAATGGTGGTTTGTGGCTCAATTTTTTAAGTAAAATAGTGGGCCCTGGTATGAAAAAGGTAGAAAACCACTGCTTTAGGAGAAAAAGAGACAGAGAGAGAGAGACGTGGCGTGTTATCAGCTTGGCTGCTGCTGCTCTCTCTCTCCAACATGCCCAGTCACGCTGAGATGAAGTTATTCTGATGCCGTGAATCTGTGTCTTTGTCCCCCGTGGGCGTTTTACTTTTCTTTTTTTTTTACTTTCTTAAAGAATGTTCAACAGTTAGATTCTCTGCTGATTGCGTTCCATTCCCGGGTTAACATACTCTGTCAAACACGCATGATAATATCTTAGGTAAACTATAGCAAGATAACATTTTTTGGGGCCGTTTTTTTTTATTTCAGCAGACACTCTTTACAGTATTTAGAGCAGTGCTCTTTAGCTGTTTTGGCTCAAGGCATTCCCTGGTAAAAAAAAAAAATATATTTACGCACTCACAGGAATGTGAGGTCTTAACACTTCGACTGCTAGAAGTTTTTTTTTTTAATTGCATAAGCTAAAAAGTTCTAATGCATTTGAACATTTCAACCCCCCCCCCCCAACACACACACACAGCTGTTAGCCATGGGTCAATATTTCATGTCAAGAATCCCCCCCCCCCCCAAAAAAAAAAAAAAAAATCTCTCGATAAGACCACCAAGCCCATCGGAAAATAATCAGTTCCAGTTCCACGCTATGAGCTTGTAGTTCTGATATATATATTTTTTTAAACTGTGCGAATGTGGCGGCAATTTCCAGCAAATATTTTTTTCAGGTCAAAAACCG
>CM076985.1:325156-472656 GCA_039105355.1 Benthosema pterotum | reverse complement strand
CAACCAAGCTTTATGTTTTAGGTTGTTATTAGATACATTTAAAGATGGGTGATAATTGGTTTTAAATTGCTGCTTTCTTTGGTTTTAGGGATTTCTTTGTTGTTGTTTTTGACAGGGGCAGGGGCATTCGAACATGGCCCTATAAGTACATATTTGTTTAAAGCAATTTCTTTTTGTGCACGTGTACATCTTGGGCCCAGATGGGGCGACTGCCCCCCCCCCCCCCCCAATCACCTATAAATCAGGGGTTTTCAACCTTTTTGACACCGGGACCACCGTTTATTCAGCATTTGAGCCACGGACCACCATTTGATTACATTTTCACCCCAAAGACCTAATACTAAAGAATTCTTTTGGTTTTGTCCAAAATTCATGGCTTGATTTTGCAAACAAAACAGTGTAGACTTCTTAATTAAGTGGTGCTATGAACAGCAAGGAGGGCGGGGCTATCGCTCCAGTTCTCTTTATTACTCTAAATGGTTTCACCAGTCGCCGTGTTTGTTGTTTCCACACTGTTGAGTGGCACTTTTTGTTTAGTTTTTCAGAAATCATTTGATCGTGTGTGTCATCACGATTTGTCACAACCCGAGTTGGCTTTACACGGGGGTAATTGTCTTCATACTGTATGAATCATTTTTTCGAAAAAATCTATAAATGGTAAATGGGTTCATTTAGCGCCTATCTCCAAGGCGCTTTACATAGCTTGTGCATCACATTCACCCATTCACACACACATTCATCCACTGATGGCAGTGGAAACCATGCAAGGTACCTACTAGCACAGGGGTCGGCAACCCAAGATGTTGAAAGAGCCATTTTCGACCCAAAATTAAATTCAAAATCTGTCTGGAGCCGCATTTTATTTTTATTTTTTCCTGAGAGTGTGCAAATGTGAAACCAAATGGACCCTGGCGGGTCCATTTTGGTTCCATTTGCACACTCTCAGAAAAAAAAGGTCCTCAAAGAAAATCATTAACATGGTGAAACACAACCTTTCTTCAGAAATGGAGTTTCTAAAAAAAATAAATGAGTTTTACAGAACTCCATTTCTAGTCCACACAACATCTCTAAGGTATAATAATGACATAGAAAACTTAGTAAACCTTTGAAAATGGGTGGTTCAGATTGAAAGCTCCACCTCTGATAACTGCTGGGCTTTTTTGACATGGCCAAGTGCTACTTTAACTGGCAACTGTCAGACAGCGCAACGCGTTTTGGGTGACTGAAATGTTCATATTATTTTGGTGTGGATCACCCCAGTGTGTGTATGTAATAATGCTACAGCCACTGAGCCACTAGGGGGGGTGTCTGTGTTGGGAGCCGCATGTGGCTCCTGAGCCGCAGGTTGCTGACCCCTGTACTAGCACATCAGGAGCAATTAGGGGTTCAGTGTCTTGCTCAGGCCGGGACACTCGACACTAACTCTGGAGGAGTTAGTCCAACAGCACATGCAACACGCAGGGGCGGATGTAACATTTCCCAATTGGTGGGTGCAGGAGGAAAATTGTATGGGGGCGGCTTCTTCGCCCCATGAAGTCGCACCCATACCATTTTTGGTTACAGGACTTGTATTAGTCAAGTAAGCATCAATCAATAATATCAATAGTTGTTGAAGTTACAACAGACACGCAGCATGCACAAAGTTAAAGGTCTGACTCAGAGAGTTTTCTGTTTCCAATGATGAAATGCTGTCGGTTTAGAGTGGCGCCACAATTCTAATTAGTTAGTAGCAGTAGTAGTGGTTCAAATCATTTTAAATGGAAGCGGTTGAATTTGAAATATCTTGGGTTGTTTTGCATGCCATTGTCTTTGGTGGGGCAGGCCATTCAGGGAGGCATTGCCCCTCCACGCCCATGCCTAGATCCGCCCCTGCAGGCACCAAGACTTCACGTCGTGACTCCACCGTGCCACACATTTCTGCCTGTCTTACATAGTAAGGACTAGGCATGTCACGGTGTAAGAATCTCAATACCGGTTTTATAGTTTGCTTTTATACCGGTATTATTGGTTTTATAGTTTGGCCACTAGATATCCTCGGAGTCCTGGCAGATGCAGGCCAAATCCTCAACCAACATTAGTAATAATATACAGTATATATGATAGCATTTCAGCTCCACAGACCAAAAACTAAAGATTTCTTTTCCTTTTGTCCACAATTCCAGGCTGGATTTGGGAAACAAAACAGTCAAACATACAGATGACCATCGATGACCATTAATCTTCTACATTCTCTAGTTGTGTAGACTTCATGATCAATAACTTTAACTCTTGAGAGCGTAAACATGAAACCAAATGGACCCGCAAGGGTCCATTTGGTTTCATGTTTACGTTCTCAAAGAGTTACATCTAGTTAGAACGTGCAATATTGTTTTTTTTTTTTTTTTTTTTTTTTTTTTCGGTACATTCGGTGGGCAAGCAAAGTACCGGTTTTGTGGCCCCATACCGGTATTACCGGTAATACCGGATACCGTGACATCCCTAGTAAGGATGAGATACACGTACACACAGCTAATGGGAGAATCATTAAGCACACAGAGTTGAACAGTAACGGAATAAAAACCCGCACTTCATTCATGCATTGTCACATCGGTTTCACAGTGAGTGGAGAAATGTGTGAAATTACATTCGATACGTATAAGCCCCATTGTTGTTGTTTTAGTTGTTGTTGTTGTTGTTGTGCCAGAACAATAGTGATTATAACGTAATCTATATTCCGTTGGCTGTCATGCAGGCAGAATGCTAACATCGCCATTGTTTTTGTCTGTTTGTCTTTTTGTTACGCAAATTTAAGCCGTACTTCATATAAGTCAAACTCGAAGCCCCCGGGGGCCAAATCAGGCCCTTGAAAGAATTATTTTTTTGGTCTAACAGGATATTTCACTCACTTCAAAAAAAAAAAAAAAAAAAAAAAAAAAACAATGTTATGGTCTACTCAGTCTCATGTGAACACCCTAGACAGTTTATTTAAGTTACTTCATTCAGCGTTTTAGATATTTGATGTTCATTTTAGCTGCTCCGCCCCCTTCCTATGAAAACGCATATAGGATTAATTGAAAACAATCTTTTTTTCTGGTTTCTTCTGATATTGTCCTCCTAATATATCCTTTGACTGTTTGTTTTGTATTATTCCACTCCATTGGCTCCCGTTAAAAGCGATATTTCAGCGTTTCTCCATTGCATCCAACCATGACGCACAGCATATATTCAGAGGGCTAGTGTGTCGTCGTGTCGCATCGACACAGCCATGCGACTGTTTCTACTGAGAGCTCAGTGCTAGTAGCCAAGGCTCAAACGGGATGTGGCATCATAGGCGGAGCCTTCCATGGCCGCGGGAAGATATTGACAGTAGGGGGTGCTGGACGTTCACTATGGGGTGCTGCAAGATGCGCACACACGCAAAATGTGTGTGAATGTGCATTGTGCATGCACATTTTCATGCATTTACACACGGATAAGTGACTTTTACCTTCCCTCTCCACATGCATGAGCTAACTGACACAGGTACCTTAGCCTCTGATACAACGATAGAGCATATGTATAAGGCCTATTAACAGGAATCTGTTTTGTTTAAAATAACTATAGTATTTTCCTCCTCCTGTCCAAGGGGGGCTGTGTCTGGAAAAAGGGGGTGCTCAAGCCCCCCCAGCACCCCTACTCCCCTCAGCCATGGGAGCCTTCTTAAAGAACATAAAGCAATAAAGAGTTTAAAGAAAAAATACTCTTTTTTTTTTTTTTTTTTTTTTTTTTTTTTAGGCCCGCTGTGTACCTATTTGAGTTTGACAATCCCGCTGTAGGCTTTACTACACCGTTCAAATCCTGACATTTTTTTAGACCGTGTGAATGTGTTAAAAGGCACGTGTCACGTCATGTCACAACATCACCATAATCTGACCATCGGATTGGGTTACGTTCTGTCACAACATCGCCGTAATCTGACCATCACCATAACATAACAGGGTCGAGTCAGAGAGAGAGAGAGAGAGAGGGAGAGAGAAAGAGAGAGAGAGAGGGAGAGAGGGAGAGGGGGAGGGAGAGGGGAGAGAGAGGAGGGGGAGAGAGAGGGGGGGAGGGGGGCGTTGTGTAAATGAAAGAGAAAGAGGAGAGCGAGAAAGAAAGAGAGAGAGCAAATGAATATGAATGAAAGGCAAATCTAACAGAAACACACCTCCTTTAAATACACCCCCATACCCACAATACACCCCCCACCCCTCCCCCACAACCCCCCACCCCGTTATATTTTATTCGGGGGGAACGCTCGCATGAAACGAATTTAATAAATATATGCAAATGTGTTCCGTGGAACATGACGAGTGTGCACGTGTGTGTGCGTGTGTGTGTGTGTGCGTTGTGTGTGTGTGTGTGTGTGTGTGTGTGTGTGCGTGCGCGTGCGTGCGTGTGTGTGTGTGTGTGTGTGTGTGTGTGTGTGTGTGTGTGTGTGTGTGTGTGTGCGTGCGTGCGTGTGCGTGTGTGAACATGACAGTGTAAATCAGGCTCGGCTGTTCTTTGAGCGCGGCTCAGATTGAGGCTGAGAGCTGACCCTGAGGTTAATCATTTTTCACTTCCCTATCGCATTCAATTTCTGCTGCGGCTGCTGCTGCTGCTGTGTGTGTGTGTTGTGTGTGTGTGTGTGTGTGTGTGTGTGTGTGTGTGTGTGTGTGTGTGTGTGTGTGTGTGTGTGTGTGTGTGTGTGTGTGTGTTGTGTGTTGTGTGTGTTGTGTGTGTGTGTGTGTGTGTGTGTGGTGTGTGTGTGTGGTGTGTTGTGGTGTGTTGTGTGCGCGCGCGCGCGCGTGTGTGTGTGTTGTGTGCGCGCGTGTGCGTGTGCATGCGTGTGTGTGTGTGCGTGTGCGTCCTTGCATTATATTATATACCAGGGAAGCCCAAATGTATACGGAAGAACCAAAGACTAGTCCTTTCTTGTTTATATACAGTATATATATATATATATATATATATATATATATATATATATATATATATATATATATATATAAACTCCATGAGTTAACTCGAATAATTTTTCAGTGTGCAATTAGCTCACAGATAAAACTAAAGCCAATTGCGTAAACATCTACATTACTTAAGTTAATTTAAACTAAGTCTACACAATTAGAGAATGTAGAAAACATTGAACAAATTTTGCATGTTTGCTCCTAATAATGGACCTTGACATGAACCATCTTGAAAAACACAATTTAAGGTACATTTAAAACCGATGAAAAACATGTGATTAAAGTGCATAAGTGCAAAGGATCGATTGCGTTAATAGTGCCTTTTGTGTGCAAAGGTATTTAGTCATCAGTTGTTGTTGAAGTTGCAGCAGACACGCAGCATGCATAAAGCTAAAGGTCTGACTCAGTGAGTTTTCTGTTTTCAATGATGTGTGTTGGTTTAGTGGTACCACAACTATAGTTAGTAGCAGTAGTACTGTTTCAAATCATTTTAAATATAAGTACTTTAATTTGAAATGTCTTTGACATGTGGGCTGTTTGCATGCCAACGTGTTTGGTGAGGCAGTCAGAGCATTTAGGGGCATTGCCCCCCCCCCCCCCTCATGCCCATTGCCTAGATCCGCCCCTGCAATAGTACCTTATTGTCACGTGGCGCGTCAAACTATGAGGTTTTGGTGATGTGTTGCATTCCAAGCGTTAGTTAATTTGCACAAGAAATACTGTGAAAACACCATTGTCCAATTATGCTTTAGAGTGGCGGTTCTCAAACATTTTCATTTCAAAGACCTTGACCAGTACATGTACAAAAGAAACTTAAAAGATGAACAAGTCCAAAGCAGCTTATAATGACAAGACCTGGCATTTTGGTTTCTGGGAGGATTCAGGGACTCGCAAAGCTGTCTGGGGAAAGTGGTTGCACACACAAAAAAAACACCCACTGTTTTGTTTATACACAGGCGCGGATCTAGGCATGGGCAGGGGGGGGGGGGCAATGCTCCCCGGCCCTAGATGCCCAGACAGCCCCACCAAACACGATGGCATGCAAAACAACCCAAGATCATTCACATGACCTTATATTTAAAATGATTTGAAACACTACTGCTGCTACTAACTAACTACAGCTGTGTCACCACTAAACCAACAGCATTTCATCATTGAAAACTCTCTGAGTCAGACCTTTAGCTTTATGCATGCGTGTCTGTTGCAACTTCAACAACAACTGATGTTGTTATTGATGCTTTACCTGACTAATAAAAGACCTGTAACTGAAAATGGTATGAGTGTGGCTTCATCGCCCGTGGGTGTCACTTGTTAGACTGACCTCACTTGGCGTTCTCATGCGCTGTTCGAGGTGACTCGTGTTTTACTGTATTTTACATCCACAAATGAACATTTGTCATTCCATTATTACAATGGTGTTTAGCTTTCAAGCACGTACAGACGGGCGCCCCCCATACCATTTTCTCCTGCCCCCAACTTGGGAAATGTTACATCCGGACAGAACAGACTGCCTGCCTGCCGGTTGCCACAGTAAGAAGTATACTTTCATGATCTGACTGCTTTGTTGTTGTTATTCAGGAGATAAAACCTCAAACCTTGTTTCCCCCCCCCTAATTCTTCATTTTTATCATAACATCATGGAACACTTCCAAGGTTAAATACAAGAGTACATGGGGAAGGAGATACATCCGTTTAAAAAACAAGTAACACTCATCATGCCTACATGTGCCTTTATGTGTGCATGATGAGTCAAAAGGGATATTTGTTTTGTTTGTGTGTGTGTGTGTGTGTGTGTGTGTGTGTGTGTGTGTGTGTGTGTGTGTGTGTGTGTGTGTGTTGTGTGTGTGTGTGTGTGTGTGTGTGTTGTGTGTTTCTTTCAAGGGGGAAAACATTATTTGTAACACGTTGTTTTGAGGTCCTCGTGAAACAGGGCGGATGTAAAAATTTCCCATTTGGGCATCCATAATATCTTTTGGGTTGTTTTGCATGCCATCGTGTTTGGTGGGGCACCCTGGGCATTTAGTCTGCAAACACCCCCCCCCCCCCCCCCCCCCCCCCCCCCCCCCCCCCCCCCCCCCCATGCCTAGATCCGCCCCTGTCGTGAAGGCGGCTGGCTGGAGATTCGGAACTCTTCTCGTGGTGGAACTGTTTGTCTCCAATACGGTTTCCTGTCAGGACGGATTTTCAGGCAACACAACAACAACAGGAAATAATCAAACATCACGTTTACGTCGTCCGTGTGACCTTTTTTCTGATAGACGTTCAGAAAGTTGAGACTACAAAAATTCCTAACTAGAATAAAGCGATCTCCCATGCAGTGTCAGTGTCTCGCGCTCTCTCTCCCCCCCTGCTTCCCGTAACACATGCATGAGCTGGTTGGTCACCATCGCAGTGTGTCTCCATTTTAATGTATTATTAATTTATTACATTTATAATTAAACATCATTTAGCCTCTGCCCCCCCCCCCGTCCCCCTCCCTTCCTCTCCCACCCACCCACCCCGCACCCCCCCCCCCCTCCGCGGTTCAGGACTTGTCACCACGGCAACCAGAATCTCATTTCTAAAGTGTCACTGGCATGTCTCCACACTGTGTGATAACCTCTCTCTACCGCTCTCCCTCTCTCTCTCTCTCTCTCTCTCTGCCTACTGCTCACATACACACACACACACACACACACACACACACACACACACGCGCACGCACGCACGCACGCACACACGCGCGCACGCACACATGCGCTCACACACAGTGTTCGTGTGAATACACTGTATATCTGACTGAACTATATCCGTAAAGCTATGTATGTGTCCTTAGTACTATATTGTTGTATGGACATTACATTTAATGTGTAAAGTCCATGATATTTACATTGGAATGAATGAGCCCGGCTGGAAAGTGTCCAAGAGGTTAGCTTAGCTCAGGGGTCGGCAACTCAAGATGTTGAAAGAGCCATTTTTGACCCAAAACTAAATTCAAAATCTGTCTGGAGCCGCATTTAATTATTTTTTTTCCTGAGAGTGTGCAAATGTGAACCAAATGGACCCTGGCGGGTCCATTTGGTTCCATTTGCACACTCTCAGAAAAAAGGTCCTCAAAGAAAAATCATTAACATGGTGAAACACAACATTTCTTCAGAAATGGAGTTTTTTTTTTTAAATAAAGGAGTTTTACAGAACTCCATTTCTAGTCCACACAACATCTCTAAGGTATATTAATGACATAGTGAGTAAACTGTTGAAAATGGGTGGTTCAGATTGAAAGCTCCACTCTGATAACTGCTGGGCTTTTTTGACATGGCCAACAAGTGCTACTTTAACTGGCAACTGTCAGACAGCGCAACGCGTTTTGGGTGACTGAAATGTTTATATTATTTTGGTGTGGATCACCCCAGTGTGTGTATGTAATAATGTTACAGCCACTGAGCCACTAGGGCTGTGTTCTGGAGCCGCATGCGGCTCCTGAGCCGCAGGTTGCTGACCCCTTGCTTAGCTAAAGGTCCATTAGGGGTTCAGTGTCTTGCTCAGGGACACACCGACACTAAATCTGGGTAGAACCCGGGTTCAAACCAGCAACCTTGCGGTTACCATCTGGTGACTCTACCCCTGAGCCACTTGGACAGTAACTAGTTACTCGTAATATATTACTGTAATATTGCTTTCGCAGTAACAAGTAAAGTAAGGTATTACTTTGCCAAGTAACTACTTACTTAAGAATATATTAATTCATTCATTCATTTATGTGCTGGCTTGGAATGATTTCATTTAAAACGTCAAGACCGTGTTTTATATAGCATTTCTGCCCGCTTTGTGAATCTCCAATAACAATATTATCGAAAACGGTTGGATTCATTTCCAAAAGTAGCTGAGCTGAACACATTATGCTGTTGTACTTCCACCTTTTGTATGTATATAGTGGAACTCCTAGCAAAAGGACACAAGGTCAAGATATCATGCCTCGACCTCAGTGACAATGAACACAACATTCCAGTGTCATTCCATCCATGTTCCAACTGTGCCATAACCCAGACATGGTTACATCTTTCATTGACAGCATAATACACCATCCATGCTGTTGTGGTGGAGGAAGAATCCAGGGAAGCGTTTGTATTCGAGGCATCTTTGCCCACAGCCTAGAGGAAGCCTTTATGACCAAGGCTATACCAACCCCTTCTAAATACCATCTCAGAGCTGGGCTATAGGTGTAGACCAGTTGTTGTGTTTAGCAGGCTAGCCCTACGTTTTAACGGCAGGGGATGATAACAGCGACGTCGCCCGACATCCATTATTTCTCTATGGGAGCCGCCGATTCGGGCGACGTCGGGCGACGTGGGTGGGCGACGTCACCCGGAAAGATAAAAATTGGTGAGCTTTTTGCCCGAATCGGCCGACGTTTGGCCGGGGATAACCAATCAGAGCCAAGTGCTGCTTTTTTTTGCCCTCGACCCAAAACCATTCGGCGCAGTTTGGTTCCTATAGTCCGTCCCACTTTCTCCTCCACCATACTATTTTTTCTCCAGTTCACCACAGCACCGTCGTTTACGGTACTCTTTTCAGTTACTATTACTATTTTACTATTTACTATTTTCAGTTACAGGACTTTTACTAGGCAATTAAGCATCAATAATAACATCAGTTGTTGTTGAAGTTGCAACAGACACGCAGCATGCATAAAGCTAAAGGTCTGACCCAGGGAGTTTTCTGTTTTCAATGGTGAAATGCTGTTGGTTTAGTGGTGCCACAGCTGTAGTTAGTTAGTAGCAGTAGTAGTGTTTCAAACCATTTTAATTATAAGCACATTCATTTGAAATATCTTTGGGTTGTTTTGCATGGCATATCATGATGTTTGGTGGGGCAGTCAGGGCATTTAGGCTGTGTTGGGACATGTGCACTACATAACTTAATATGTTACATAATATATTTCCAAAATGCAGTAACTTATAATATAAATATATTACTTAACAATACATATCTAATATATTATACTTTTCTTTCTGCATTACTGCACTACTTTTAATATTACTTTCTGCCAATCTGTTTCGTTGAAAATGTTCTTATGAAATTATCTTGACAACTGCAGAAGTTAAATAATTACTTATTTTATTTAATTTGTCATCAAATTATTTATTCGGGAGTGACTTTTTTCAAGTTGATTCCATATGGATTTGGCCAGACAGCCAAGTGCGCTTGCTTTATTGTAGGTATGCCACTGGCCTACGCAATATTTGATTAATAGTGACACTGAATATTTAATTATACATTTTATTAAAAAAGTAATATGTAATAGTAATATTAATATATTACACTTGCTCAGACAGTAATATTGTAATATAATATATTGCTTTAAAATGAAGGTAATAATTAATAAGTAATATATTAACAAGGTAAAGTAATATTCCCAACACTGCATTTAGGGGGGCATTTCCGCTCCCCATGCCCATGCCTAGATCCGCCCCTGACCTCAGGAAAGAAGAATAAATAATAACAATAATTCAACTGCGGGGCTGTTCTGCCTGTGTATAAATGGCGGCGTCAGCACTGCGGCGGATTGTAAGTGTGGACTCTAGTGGAATATATTAGTGGAAGGACCGAGCTGTAATGACTGACCTCACCGTAGGAGGAGGGGAGTAGAGAGTCAACAAAACGGCAGCAGAGAAAATCGCACCGTAAATTATAGGAGACACAAATATAATATAGCAGTGGTTTCGCAACCAGTGGTCCGGGGACCGCCCGTGGTCCTGGAGAGGGTTCCAGGTGGTCCCCATGCAGGATAAATGATGGACGGTGGGTTAACTGGATGGAACTCTTTGAGAGCGTAATCATGAAACCAAATGGACCCTTGCGGGTCCATTTGGTTTCATGTTTACGCTCTCAAGAGTTACAATATTCATCATGTGAATTCTGATCTGTATGTTTGAAAGTTTTCCAAAGTGCAGCGTGGCATTGTGGACAAAAGCAAAATAAATCTTTAGTTTTGGGGTTCTGTGGGGCTAAAAATATCCTAAAATGGTGGTCCATGGCTCAAATGCGGAATAAATAGTGGGCCCTGTTGTCAAAAAGGTTGAAAACCACTCATATAGAGAAACTCACACCACATTATTACAGAGAAAAATATATAGAGAAACTCACACCACATTATTACAGACACAAATATATAGAGAAACTCACACCACACATTATTATAGACACAAATACCCATATGTGAGAAACGGTGTACATATGTGCATCATAAACTCCAAATTTGAGCATGCCTGACCCAAACATGGAAATATAGAGAACTCTATACACAAGTAAGACGCACATTGTTTTAAGTTGCAAGTTTATCACTTTCAAGTTTATCTCTAAAGACACCCAAAAAAGATTGGGTGTTTTTGTATAATCTATTATGCTCAAAATGGAATTTTAAGTTATAATGGGAAGGGGGCGGGGCAGATAAAATGAGCATCAAATATCTAAATACTGAATGGAGTAAACTGTCTGGCGTGTTCACGTGAGACTGAGTAGACCATGAAATGACAAAACGCTTTTTTGAAAGTGAAATATCCAAGTTAAGTTATAACGGGTTTGCATTGAACTTGAATAGCAAATATCTAAACACAACTTATAAACCGTCTGGGGGTTTAAATCTAAGACTATGGCCTAGATTTTTGTCACCGCTAAATCCCTTATCCATTAACTTCTTTGCCTTTTTACACTAGTTTAAAAAGCATTTTTCACTAGTTAAAAAGGTAAGTCTACAAGTTCACAATGTGTCAATAGATTGCCTTGTTGAACAATTACAAAAGCTTCATCAAAATAGTAAAAAAAAAAAAAAAAAAAAAAAAAAAAAAAAAAAAAGATTTTAGGGGAAGGGGTTTAGTGTGTAACGAAAATGGAGCCCTATGTTTTTTAATATACTATTTATACTATAGTCTTGAGGGGGAAAAAGATCTGGTATTTGTCCCAAATTAACTTAGCTTAACTAGCTTTAAAACAGTGGGCGGCAGTGTCCAATAAAGCTCATTTGAATTAAATTTAAAGCAGCAATTCAGTTCAAATGAGCAAATGAACTTCAAATGAATTCAAAATGAGACCAAATGGACCCTTGCGGGTCCATTTGGTCTCATTTTCACACCCTCAAGAGTTAAAATATTCATCTGAATTAGCCCAAGTCTACACAACTAGAGAATGTAGAAGATTAATTTTCATTTCATTTTGATCAATCTTGACCTGGTTTGTTTCCAAAATTCAGCCTGGAATTGTTGGGGGTCTGTGTGGGGCTAAAATGTCCTCTAATGGTGGTGGTCCGTGGCTCAAATTCTGAATGAATAGTGGGCCCTGGTATGAAAAAGGTTGAAAACCCCTGGTATAATGCTCCATTCATTCCTATACGTGTGTCTCAGAGAACAGTCATGTGACTTACATTGTAAACGGCACCGTGGTTATTGTGTTTGTCTTCAAACTAATGAACTATTAATGTAGCCGCCAGTACAGTGGGCTCTTTAACGCGGAGGCTGAACACTATTAGCCTCAATATCAATAGACGTCGATCAATGCGAAGGGAGGGAGGGGGGGCAGTTTGTGGTCAACGCGAAAACGATGAATCCTGCAGGGGCGGATCTAGGCATGGGTATGGCTAAATACCCAGTCTGCCCCCCCAAACGCGATGCCATGCAAAACAACCCAAGATATTTCAAATTAAAGTGCTTATATTCGAAATGAATTGAAACACTACTACTGCTTCTAACTACAATTTTGGCACCAAATACAGAAAACAGAAAACTCTCTGAGTCAGACCTTTAGCTTTATGCATGCTGCGTGTCTGTTGCAACTTCACCAACAACTGATGTTATTATTGATGCTTTACTTGACTAATAAAAGTCCTGTAACCGAAAATGGTATGGGTGTGGCCCATACCATGTGAAGCCGCCCCCATACTATTTTCTCTTGCCCCTCCAACATGTTCTCTTGTCCCCCCCAAATGGGACATGTTACATCCGCCCTGGAATCCTGTAAAGTGTGGGTCACACTCGGGTCAACTCTGCGCTGCGCGTGTTATAATGAATAATATATAATATAATGAAATGTGCGTTGTTGTGACTCGGATGTAACAAGGTGAGAATGTCTAGATATATACCATACCGGTATGATGATAATATGTGCTATATATAAACCATACACATGCAGGTATTGTGCGCATGCTTGATGCCCAGGATCCCTCTTATGTGAACAACTGAACATGCAGGGATATTGTACAGTATAGCAGGGGTTTTCAACCTTTTTGACACCAGGGACCATCATTTATTCAGCATTTGAGCCACGGAGGACAACCATTTGATGACATTTTAGCCCCAAACCAGACCTAAAACTAAAGAATTCTTTTGGTGGTGCTGATTCAGATGGTGATGGTGAAAATTTAACTCTTGAGAGTGTGAAAATGAAACCAAATGGACCCCGGGCCGCAAGGGTCCATTTGGTTTCATTTTTACATTCTCAAGAGTTACATCTGGTTAACCAACTTTCCATCATTTAGCCTGGGGACCACCTGGAACCATCTCAAGGACCACTGGTGGTCCCCGGACCTCCTGTTGAACACCACTGCTGTATAGCGTACGTGTCAAACTCGGGTCCGTAAACGAATTATCTTTTGCCCGCGGGATGATATTTAAAGATGGAGTGCCATGATTTTTTCCCCACCCTAAAAGATGTGTGCAGTATTTGTTAAAATGTCGTTTTTATGAGGTCACCCCAACCAGTTCATTGGCCGGTTTGCCTGGTTCTGGGTGGCGATTGGTCCACCTGAAATGAAGCCACACCCACAGTTGTAGTTGCATGACACAGGCACAAGAGTAAGGGGAGGAGGGGCTGATAACGTGACACTACACTATAGACCTGCACAGTGGCGTCACCAGCCCCGGTTCCAGACGCGGATTCCCCATTCATTTTTCTCATAGACTTTTCGAAAATGATTCATATAACGACGATTACGCCGCGGACAAAGCCAACTCGGGTCGTGACAGATCATGATGACACACACAATCTTTTGGGACAATCAAATAATTTCTAAGATGAAAAAACGACACAAAAAGTGTTGTTATCCTGCCGTCTTCTACTTTTTGCTAATTAAATATTATATGATAATATTGTGTTTGTTGTCCGAGTTGATTTTGTCTGCGGCACAATCGTGTCGAAAGGTCTATGAGAGCAATGAATTAGGCTTCCATTTCTGTAACCAGGGGTGGTGACGTCACTGCACAGGTCTATATTAGTTGTGTTGTTTTTTTGGCACGTTTGGAAAAGTTTCAGCCCCCAGGAAGAAACCCCTGATACAAACGGAAGACATCATTGCACATAAAAGCTACACCAAGGGCTCAAAGGAAGTACTGACGCCTCTTAAACATATAGACATTACATTGTAGAAAAAATACAAAAAAAAAATCAAAGCAACCCATTTTTAATTTCTATTTTGAACTTTTTTTCTATTTTGAATTTTGAAAAACAAAACCAAATTGTTTTTCTTTTTCACCTCAAAGGATTTTCTCTCTCAGAGAAAACTACGAGGATTATAGAACAGGAAGCTGAGCTTGAGTAAAATGCATTTTCACTTTTGAATGCATGGAGTTTCGTCTGTGCATTATTCTTGCCATAGAGATAGACGTAGATTTTTGCACTTTTCCTAGGACATCCACGTAAACCTGTGCCTGTGTGCAGTCTATCCGTGTGTGTGTGTGTGTGTGTGTGTGTGTGTGTGTGTGTGTGTGTGTGTGTGTGTGTGTGTGTGTGTGTGTGTGTGTGTGTGTGTGTGTGTGTGTGTGTGTGTGTGTGTGTGGACCCCCATGGCGGTGGGTCTTCATCTAGAAGTCATCAGAGCGTAGCAGCACTCTGTGCAGCAGGGGCGGATGTAACTTGTCCCATTTCGGGGGGGCAAGAGAACATGTTGGAGGGGCAAGAGAAAATGGTATGGGGGCGGCTTCATCGCCCGTGGCGCTTCGCGCCACGGGCGATGAAGCCGCACCCATACCATTTTTGGTTACAGGACTTTTATTAGGCAAGTAAAGGATCCATAATAACATCAGTTGTTGTTGAAGTTGCAACAGACACGCAGCATGCATAAAGCTAAAGGTCTGACTCAGAGAGTTTTCTGTTTTCAATGATGAAACGCTGCTGGTTTAGTGGTGCCAAAATTGTAGTTAGTAGCAGTAATAGTGTTTCAAATCATTGTAAATATAAGCACTTTAATTTGAAATATCTTGGGTTGTTTTGCATGGCATCGTGTTTGGGGGAGGGCAGGCTGGGTATTTAGGGGGGCATTGCCCCCCATGCCCATGCCTAGATCCGCCCCTGCTGCTGAGACCAAGGGCCACATGAACCAACTGCTAATAATGATGTCTTACATTTTTATCCTGCGATTTTCCTAACCTGTTTTTCAACTGTCTCTCATGGGGGGTCTAGAGTGACGGTATTCCAATGGCACTTTGATTTGAAAGCTTTGAACAGGCGTAACTCATGCCCCGTTTGGCCAAAAGTGATGGAATTTGTTTGCAAATGTTTGACCCATGTGGAACACATCTGTCACTTTGACCAGTAAGCTCCGCCCTCAGATAGTCCGCTATTTCCAGCCATTTGAAAAATGCTTATACCTGATTTTCTGTCTGGATCTTTGAGAATTTTGCATGAAACATTCCACACACAATCTATAGACCATATACCATATACAGTAGACCTATAGACTATTATCTGATGATGCTGTTGAAGAGAAGTTTGTACATGAACACACGAACAGTGAAAACAATGTAGTAATGTCCGCAAGTAGGACAGACACAATTGTTATCTAAAACACGGAATGATTCTGTTGTTCGCAACGGAGCGCTTGCCGTTATTACACAAGGTTATGGGTTGAAATCCCAAGGCTCAGCTAACTCAACTTCCCCACCACCCCGCAACTAAAAACTGACCCTATCCCAATCTTAATGGCCTCTTTTTCTGAAGTTCAGACTTCCACGCTTCTATGGCTTATTTTTGCATAATGTGTTGTCATTGCGGATTGCCTTCTTGCTTGGTCCCGTCTTATTGCTGCTTGCAGCTATATTCATTACTATTAGTATTGGTGGCTTGGATGGATGGATGGATGGATGGATGGATGGATGGATGGATGGATGGATGGATGGATGGATGGATGGCAGGTGAATGGAGAGAGAGAGAGAGAGAGAGAGAGAGAGAGAGAGAGAGAGAGAGAGAGAGAGAGAGAGAGAGAGAGATAGATAGAAAGGGGTTCTAGGCAGCATCACATTATAAATGCAGTGTCGGGAGCTTGCGGGGAGAGAGGGGGGGGTGGTTGCGGCAGTCGGGGGGGTATCAGGCGATGTGTGTGTGTGTGTGTGTGTGGGGGGGGGGGGGTGTATTGGGGGTAGGGGGGTGTTTCTGGGATTCACAGTAATTAGATGACAAAACGGCGCGGGCCTCAGATGAGAGAGAGAGAGGGTCACACACAATGGCTCCGCCGCTGCTGGGTAATTTGTAAGTGTCAATCATTGCTGCCGCCAGGGGAAAAAGAAGGGGTGGGGGGCTGCGGTGTGTGAGGGGGTGGGGGTGGGGGGGGGGGGGGGGGGGAGCGGGGGTGGTATAGTGATACAGAACACGCGCTTCCCAAACGGTGGGCCGCGGACCCTGATTGCGTGTAGCGGGACGATTATTTATTTATTTATTTATTTATTTATTTATTTATTTATTTATTTATTTATTTATTTATTTATTTATTTATTTATTTATTTATTTATTTATTTATTTATTTATTTATTTATTTGTTTGTCTGTTTGTCTAGACTTATTGATCACTGTTCAATGTATTTTCACATAATAGGTCCTCACCCCAGCTAAGTAGGTTAACCACATGTAACTCTTGAGAACGTAAAAATGAAACCAAATGGACCCGCAAGGGTCCATTTGGTTTCATTTTTACGCTCTCAAGAGTTAAAATTCATCATCTTAATTAGCCCAGGTCTACACAACTAGAAGATTTTGATACATTTTGATCTGTATGTTAATTTGACTGTTTTGTTTCCCCAAATCCAGCCTGGAATTGTAGACAAAAGCAAAAGAAATCTTTAGTTTTGGGTTCTGTGGGGCTGGAATGTCCTCAAATGGTGGTCCGTGGCTCAAATTCTGAATAAATGGTGGGCCCTGGTATGAAAAAGGTTGAAAAACCCTGATGTACATGATAAAATACCACTATTTTCTTCTACTAGGCTGTGGTTCAGAAACCCGTCTTCCAGTGACATCATCAATTCCATCCATTCCATTTTATTGCAACTTTTCAGGAATCGAAAGCTTGCAGTTTCTATTGGCTTGCATTCCAAATTGATGACGTGCATAGAAGACTGGTTTCTGAACTGTACACAGCCTTCCTGTGAGACACAGACTGAGTAAACAATAGTGATATTTTATTGAGGACTTATATGAACATATACTGAAAAGTGGTGAAGTGGTAAACATTATACTTGGCCTCAATAAAATAAAAAACAATAAAATAAAATAAAATCAGTTTAAATATTTGTCACTCAGTAGGATGTGAAACGAATTTTTGGGTGCAATTGAGCTCTGAAAACCTAAAAAGAATTAAGGGGGAAACATTTTTTTCAAAAAGGATGGTTCAGATTTAAGCTGTATGAAATACTTGCCATTAATATAGTGGTGCCAACTGTATTAATTGATGTCCAGAGTCCCATGGTGGGAGTTCCGCTGTGGTTTTAGTGAAATATGAAGTAGTTCCAGTCATTTTTGTGGGGGTCACTGGGGACAGTAAAATTAAATTAATAAAAAAAAATAACCTCCACTGTATTGTTGACCCATTTGTAAAATCTTAGCACATCCTTTGTGAATTTTTGACCATAGCGTCCATATCTCTATTCCGTGTGATACTTAATATCATATTGTATATTTCCCTCAAGCTTTTTTTCTAATGGTTTGAGCCTCAATCACCACTGATATAACCAGTCCTTGTCATTTCTTTATGGACAGTTTAGCTGCAGTACCACAATGTCCTAAGGTGATGGGGGCGCTGATATGGAGGATATTTTATAGTCATTATAATACTTATGCTAGATAAAACCAGGCTTGTTTAAACTCCATGTCAACTTGGAAAATCAACAACGGTGGACGTTGTAAACAAAGTGCAAATGCAAATTTGGAACTGAAGACTGAAGGAGAGCAGGAATTATACAAAGCAGGATGCATCAATGACATCATTATGAGGCCAAAATCAAACAAGCTGTTCCTTAGAGCAATTTACATTAAAGCTCCTCTATGATATGAAAGACTGATTGTTCAAATTAGCTCATTTGTGGGGACAGAAAACACACATTGAAGCACCAAAAACACAAAACAAATGAAAACGTTTGAATTTCATGTTATTTTCCCTTCAAAAAAATAATATGCACATGATAGGCCCGCCATGATTTTTTTTTTTTTTTTTTTTTTTTTTTTTTTTTTTTGTGAAAAGTCATGATGAAAGTTTAAAGAAGAGTATAGGCTACCCCAAGTCGCTATGTATTGTGTACTTCGATATATTTGATAATATTTTTTAAATAGTTTACATTGAGAAAAATATACTCGTGTTTAGTGATGGTCAGTGTTGGGAATATTACTATACCTTGTTAATGTATTACTTATTACTTATTACCTTCATTTTAAAGCAATATATTCTATTACAATATTACTGTCTGAGCAAGTGTAATATATTAATATTACTATTACATATTACTTAAAAGAAAAATGTTGTACAAAATATATAATTAAATATTTAATGTCACTATTAATCAAATATTGTGTAGGCCAGTGGCATAGCTACAATGAAGAAAGCGCACTTGGCTATCTGGGAAATCCATATGAAATCAACTTGAAAAAACGTCCTCCTGAATAAATAATTTGATGACAAATTATAGAAAAGAAGTAATTATTTAACTTCTGCAGTTGTCAAGAAAATTTCACAAGAACATTTTCAACAAGACAGATTGACAGAAAGTAATATTGAAAGTAATGCAGTAATGCAGAAAGAAAAGTATAATATATTAGATTGTTTTTGTTAAGTAATATATTTATATTACAAGTTACTGCATTTTGGTAATATATTATGTAATATATTGAGTTATGTAGTGCACATGTCCCAACACTGGTGATGGTAAAACCAAAAATAAATTACAAACACAGGAGGCAATGAAGAGAAATTAGTCCTAAAACTAACATCATCACCCGTTTGCTTAATCGATGTTCTTGAAGATGATAAGGTCCCTTCACTTCACACAGGTGTGATTTTTTTTTTTTTATTATTATTATTATTTTTTTTTGCAGACCAAAGTTTTTGTTTGTTTGTCTGTTAGTGATGGTTTGGGGTGAGTCACAATTCGTCCTTTGCCTATTTCTTTCTTTTTTCATTTTGTTATGTTTTTAAAAACCAAACAAACAAAAGGTGTGTTCATAGTTGTTTTTGCTTCTCACACACGCACGCACGCACGCACGCACACACACGCACACGCACGCGTGTGTGATTTCTCGCTGCGATACAACTCGGTCCACTTGACAGACATGCAACGTGAACGCCCACACACACACACACACACACACACACACACACACACACACACACACACACACACACACACACACACACACACACGCACCATACCACGTGCACAGCCTATGCACAATGCATTTCTGACCCTGCATGCATTTAAATATTCATATTGCATGAGGCTTCGTTGATGGACGGGTGCATGCGTGCGTGTGTCGGTACAATGTCTGTGTGTGCATGTGTGCATGTGTGCGCGTGCGTGCATGTGTGTGTTCGGTCACGGGTACATTTGGTCTATCTACGCGTCAGCAGGGCCTACACAATGGACCTCCAGTGTGAACATAAGACTCTTTCATATGCATGCATGTCCTGTACATTGTATTCACCAGGCAGTTCACAATGCATTCACCACGTGGCCGCGGTCTATTCATATATTCAAATCAGCACAGGGGCGGATCTAGGCATGGGCATGGGGGGGGGGGGGGGGGGGCAATGCCCCCCTAAATACCCAATCTGCACCACTAAACCAACAGCATTTCATCATTGAAAAACAGAAAACTCTCTGAGTCAGACCTTTAGCTTTATGCATGCTGCGTGTCTGTTGCAACTTCAACAACAACTGATGTTATTATTGATGCTTTACTTCAGGGGTTTTCAACCTTTTTGATGCCAGGGCCCACCATTTATTCAGAATTTGAGCCACGGACCACCACTTGAGGACATTTTAGCCCCACAGATCCCAAAACTAAAGATTTCTTTTGCTTTTGTCCATCCTTTAGTAGTGTAGACTTGGGCTAATTCAGATGATGAAATTTTAACTCTTGAGAGTGTGAAAATGAAACCAAATGGACCCGGAAGGGTCCATTTGGTTTCATTTTTACGTTCTCAAGAGTTACATCTGGTTAACCAACTTAGCTGGGGACCACCTGGAACCCTCTCAGGGACCACTGGTGGTCCCCGGACCACCTGTTGAAAACCCCTGCTTTACTTGCCTAATAAAAGTCCTGTAACCATGTCTCTTGCCCCCCCAAATGGGACATGTTACATCCGCCCCTGAATCAGCACATGGGCCGGGGGGGGGGGGGGGCACATTGCACGGAACACGGCCGCGACAAAAGCCACGCCGCCACGACAAGACACGAGCTCACCGGGGCAAGGACGTGACACCGCTGACATTGACAAGCTGTCGGACGCGAAGGAAAGGAGACGCAACGGAAGAGGAACAATATGGGAAGTTTTTGATGTCTGACGCAAGGCCTATGTACTGTATATAATCGCGCATAGATTTCGTACCACAGATTAGAAACCTTTTTCGTTGGATGAATTTCAGGCATATACCGATCATACCAGTGCACGCAATGGGAGAAGAAGCCAGTCCAGGTGACCTGCCATTGATCTGACCTCCCGTTGTTTCGTCCTCCCATTGGTCCTCCCATTGGTCCTCAATGGGAGGACCATTGGATTGTTTTGCCCTCCCATTGGCCTTTATAAGCCGATATTCTCCACCTACTGCATGTAGTCTGGAAACCGTCTGACACTGATAAGACGAAAACCCGGAAATCCGATCAGCATGGCCGGTTGGCCGCCTTGTTTTAAGCCTTGTGTCAACACTGTGACATGCTGGTGGTTATGTTGAGGGTGAGATTTAGAGCAGTCTAATCGTTTTAGTAGATATTGACCTTGATTTAAGCCCTGTGTCCACACTGTGACATGTTGGCGCTTATGTTGAGGGTGAGTTTTAGAGGACGCTAGTCGTTTTAGTAGATGTTGATCTTGTTTTAAGAACTGACCCACACTGCGACACACTGGTGGTTATGTTGACGGTGAGAGTTAGAGGAGGGTAGTCGTTTTAGTAGACATTGACCAAAATGACCGGATTAAAGTTGCCAATGTCACTGTGCGGCTTGTAAGTCGTCTCACAGCATGTGACAAGACGTTACAAGATCGGTGTGATAAGCACTAGAAATTATCGGCTTCCAGTAGGTGCACGCACACACACACGCCCCACACACACTCACACACATGCATACACACACACACACACACACACACACACACACACACACACACACACACACATGTGGTGTGGGCGTATTAAGTTAACTATTAAAAAGTACTCGGATATAACAAAGACGTCAGTAAGTCGTCGGGTAGATCGCGTGGGGGAGGGGGCGGGGGGGTGGAGGTGTATTAATTGCATCTGCATAATTAAAGGTATAATTAAAGTCTTTACAGTCCGTGGCATTTCTATAAAAAAAAAAAATAAGAAGAAAAGTGAATTCATGAAATGCAACCCTCAGACGAATATAGACCCTGTGCGCCGCCGCGGCTGCCGCTAATTAAAATGGAATTTGGGACCTTATTACACACGTGTGCGTGCGTGTGACACACACACACACACACACACACACACACACACACACACACACGCACACAGGCGCGGCATCTGTGGAGATTGATTTGACATTAAATGATTAAAGTCTTCTTTTTAATTCCTTGTTTATTCTTAAGAAGACAATTAAGGGTTCATCATCGACGGGTCGGGGACCCCCCGCCGCCCACACCCCCGATCCCATTACCCCCTCACACGCACCCCTCATCTCCCCCAAATAAAAACACCATAAAGAGAAAAACATCTAGATCTATCTCCCTGAAGTCCATGAACTCCTCTGAATAACTTCACGAGAAGAAGTTGAAGTGATTATATCCGAGATGCTCAAACTTTTCTGATGATGATAAAAATTGACTTTATAGTACCTTTCAAGACATACAAATGAACCACAATGTCTATACGTACAGCGCAGAACACATATAAGCCTTTTCCACAGCTTTTTTTCCCCCACAAAATCGAGATATGATGTTTTCGGGCCATTGTACCGCCTTCTTCACATCCCCATGAGTATAATGAGTGGTTAAACCTCTAATGTATTCTCCATGGGTGAGGAGTTATCCATTTACAAACGTTTTTCCCCCCGAATTTAAGCCCTTTCCACAAAAAAACGAGGTATACCCCCATCACCACCTTGAACAGGCTTTGCGTGCTGAAATTCAGGGAGTGTGAAACAAATATGCCATGCACAAAACGTAATGTAAGGACTAGGGGTGTCCCGATGCCACTTTTTTATTTCCGATCCCGATACCACAGTTTTTGTGTTAGCCGATACCGATACCAAATACCGATACCAGAGAAGAATATATATAATAACATACAAAAGAAAAAATACCATTATATGAAGTCACCAACAGAGAATAACATACTCCTCTCTCAAATGTGCACTTGAAAAACTCCAAAGCAAACTCCTTGATTAAAGGAATTTAGTGAAAAGGTAGGCCTTGAGCTGTGCTTTAAAAATAAGGCTGCCTGTCGAAGTTTGTTCCACGTGCTTTACCATGCTTTTAGTTTGTTCCATGCCACTGGCCTCTAGAAGCGGGAAGCTGCTTCACCATGTTTTTTAGTTTGTTCCATGCCGTCGGCCTCTAGAAGCAGAAAGCTGCTTCACTGTGTTTTTAGTTTGCTCCACGCCGTCGGCCTCTAGAAGCCAGACTGTTTTTGTGGATATTTCTGGTACTGCACCCAAATAGCACCCTGAGAAAATCTGAAAAATAATTATCTGAGTGGTTTTTCAGATTACCGAGTGTATAAAAAAGTACTAAAATGCAACATTTATATGATATAATTGATTTTAAAATCATGGTGTCGCCCCTTTAAAGGTGCACTGACTTACCCAGGATTTAATATCACTTCACATGTAATTTCCATGAAGAAATGACAAGGGTGGGTTATATCAGTGGTGATTGAGGCTCAGACCATTAGAAATAAGTGTGAGGGACACATACAATATGATATTAAGTAATGAAAACAATTTTAGGAATTCATGTCATTTGCGCTTTAAGTTTAAGTTGGTCTGATAAATGCCTACATTGTAAATTGTACAGGCTGTACAGGCTGCATGCTGTGCATCTAATATGCAATATAGGTCTAATTCATGAAATAGTTCTTGTTAAACTCAATACGAAGTGAATAAAATCACAGCCTGTTCCTAAATGAGGCAAAAACCCACTAATAGAAGTATGATACATTGTCATCACAGCAGGTATTCAGCCCTCAGCAGCACATAGGATGAAGATAGAGATTATTGCACTCAACTCTACTT
Source organism: Benthosema pterotum (assembly GCA_039105355.1). Taxonomy (NCBI): domain Eukaryota; kingdom Metazoa; phylum Chordata; class Actinopteri; order Myctophiformes; family Myctophidae; genus Benthosema; species Benthosema pterotum. Next base: position 449,012 of record CM076985.1, on the reverse strand, counting down.
AGGAGTTCACAAGTTTGAAGCCTGGTACGTTGCAGGAAACTGGATGTGAGCGGGAAAAAATATACGCTTCCTATAGGTTTCGATGATATGCCTGCACTTCTCTCCTGGCAGTTTGGCCCATTCTTTTTTTGAAAACCACTCCAGATTCGAAGGGTTGCTTCTCAACTGCCATTTTCAGATCATTCCACAGGTGTTCAAGGGGATTGAGGTCTGGACTCATTGCTGGCCACAGTCCGCGTTTTATGTTGAACCATTTCTGGGTGCTTCTTGAAGTATATCTTGGGTCGTCGTTCTGCTGGAACACCCATGATATTCGACGAAGACCCAGCTTCATGAAACTCGGTGAAACATTTCTCCACCAAATACCTTGGTAATCACCAAATTCCATAATGCCACACACACATTCAAGGCACCCAGTACCAGAGGCTGCAAAACGACCCGAAAACATTGGTGAACCTCCTCCAAGTTCGACTGTAGGGAGAGTGTACTTTTGTGAGAGTGTACCTTTTGTGTACTCTAGAGTCTATGTGATTTACCAAAAAGCTTCAATTTGGTCTCATCTGTCCACACGACATTCCCCAGAAGAATTTTAGCATGTTCAGGTGTGTTTTTGGCAAACTTTGACAAACAATACTTCTCTTGCGGCCTCTTCCAGGGAGGTTGGCTACTGTAACATGAGCCCTAATATTCTTGATAACATTTCGCACATGTGGACATAGAAGCATCAAAATCTCTAGAAATGGATTTGTAGCCTTTACATTGTCTATGCTTTGCTACTCTGACCTCCTCAGACAATTCTCTGCTTTTCTCTCTGTTGTCCATGCTCTGTATGGGTCACGTAGTGACACACAACAGCAGGATGGATGAATCATTACTAGATTGCTGTCACCTAAACTCACCACAGGTGAGTTCAAAGTGAATGACCTGCTTGAAATTAATTTATTCTTTGCAAATCTACAATTCAATTGAATCAGTTGAATCAATTTGAGCTTATTTTGCAGACATTTGGAGTTGTTGGGTCTCTATCTGCAAGGGTCCCAATGCTTTCGGTATGTATACTGTATATCTTATGCTTTTTATTTTTATACTTCATTTATTTAGCCTCAGCACACTCAGGGGTTGACACTAAGGTCTCGGAGGCACTTGCCAATCGGGCAAGTGCAAGTCAGGTTTTACTTGCCCTCAGCTCATGGTCACTTGCCCCCTAAAATATATAGGGGGCAAGTAAATATACATTTCAGTAAATATACATTTCAGCACCACAGACAGAGTCACTACAGCTACCATAACAGAAAGCTCATTTCAGCACCACGGACAGAGTAACAGAAAGCTCATTTCAGCACCACGGACAGAGTAACAGAAAGCTCATTTCAGTACCACGGACAGAGTAACAGAAAGCTCATTTCAGCACCACGGACAGAGTCACTACAGCTACCATAACGGAAAGTTCATTTCAGCACCACGGACAGAGTCACTACCAGCTACCATAACAGAAAGCTCATTTCAGCACCACGGACAGAGTCACTACCAGCTACCATAACAGAAAGCTCATTTCAGCACCACGGACAGAGTCACTACCAGCTACCATAACAGAAAGCTCATTTCAGCACCACGGACAGAGTCTCTGCAGTCAGGTTCTACTTGCCCTCAGCTCATGGTCACTTGCCCCCTAAAATATATTGTAAATTTTGCAGATGTAACTCTTGAGAACGTAAAAATTTTTAGGCTCTCAAGAGTTAAAATTCATCATCTTAATTACCCCAGGTCTACACAACTAGAGAATGTAGAAGATTAGGTCATTTTGATGTGAAAGTTAAATTGCCTGTTTTGTTTCCCAAATCCAGCCACTGGATAGCTAGAAAGCAGGGAAAGACACAGAGGCAGAGTGCAATGACTGCCTTCAAGACAAATTTATCTTGTGTTGTGTTATAGTGCACTAAGTTGCACACTTGCCCGATCGGGCAACCAGGTAGCAGTCTTCACTTGCCCCACCATTTTTTTTACTTGCCCCGGGCAAGCGGGCAAGTGTTAGTGTCAAGCTCTGACACTAGTCTATGGTACACAGTCTATGGTCAAGGACACCCCTTCCCCAGTTCAGCTACAGAGCTGCAGGACACAGCTGGAATGATACAAAGGGATTGACCTTGTATTTTGTTCTTGCTTATACTATCAGTAGTTCTGGATTAGGAGCGTCTGCTAAACGGCTGAATCGTAAGTCGTTGCCAGGTCTCCTTATTATAAGGGACTTTGAGCTTGTTTCGCCTGTAAAGTCGCCTTTAAATATTCGTCGCTGTGGCATCGCCTTTGTTTGAAGAGTTGTTGCTAAATTATTTGGGCTTGCTTTCGAGATTCTTGAGGTAACGGTCCATTTGGTTCCATGTGTACACAGAGAATATAGAAGCGCTGTGTGTGTGTGTGCGTGCGTGTGTGTGTGTGTGTGTGCGTGTGCGTGTGCGTGTGCGTGTGCGTGCTCAGATAAGGCTCCAGACAAACATTGAACCAAATCAACGTTTTAAGGCTGAACTGTCACTCAACTGCATAACGGCTGATAAGGGGCTCCACTGAGCGCGTGCAGGAAATGGCCAATCAACGCACAGCCTGGACGGGGGGGGTGGGGGGGTGGGGGGGGGTTAAGATGGAGTGATTGTCAAGACACAACAAGATACATGAGAGAGAGAGAGAGAGAGAGAGAGAGAGAGAGAGAGAGAGAGAGAGAGAGAGAGAGAGAGAGAGAGAGAGAGAGAGAGAGAGAGGAGAGACAAAGATGTGGCATGCTCCCTTAGGCAGGGATGGTAAGTGCAAATGTGTGTGTGTGTGTGTGTGTGTGTGTGTGTGTGTGTGTGTGTGTGTGTGTGTGTGTGTGTGTGTGTGTGTGTGTGTGTGTGTGGAGGTGTGACATCTCAGCTCTTAAAATAGTGTGACGTCTCCTGCTTCTGTTGGCACCTGGGAACAGATTGCACAGAGACGTGCACACACACACACACACACACACACACACACACACACACACACACACACACACACACACACACACACACACACACACACACACCTTCCATTGGTAAGGTATATACTGTATATATATTCATGGATTTCACTTAAAGGGGCTCCACCATGAGTTTAAAAGCAATAGACCTTCCAGTAAGCCCCTCCTCCAAACTGCTATGGTCCAATCACAGCTATAAGCATAGCATGTGATAGACAAACCTCTCCAACAATAGCTTTCCTATAGGATAAAACATTGTTTTAAAATATAAATGTCTCACGCATTTTTTTCCACTGCATTGGGCATGCCATGTTGATGGATTTGGAAGAGATTTTGAAGGTCTGCTTCCAAAAAACAGTATTTAAAATGTTCAAAGTCCATGATAGCCTATTTACATTGGAATGATTGAGCCCGGCTGGAAAGTGCCCTAGCATTGGGTGGACACTGGGAAAAACACCAAAAAATTCTTTAAAAAAAAATGGACCCCTTTGATTCCAATATTAGCAGTAAGACGCTCCCAGTGTAAGAAGGCTGTTTGCTTAGAGTTCGCAAGTAGAGTTCATATTTGGCAATTATCAAATATAGTGAGTGACGCACAGACAGACACGCATGATGACACACACAATATCATCATATAATATCTAATTAGCAAGAAGTAGAAAACGACAGGATACAACACTTTTTGTTTCATTTTTCATCTTAGAAATAATTGGATCGTGCCAAAAAATTGTGTGTTATCATGATTTGTCGACCTAAGTTGGCTTTGTCCGCGTTGTAATCCTCTTTATATAAATTATTTTCTAAAAGTCTATAAGAAAAATGAATGGGAAAAACACTTCTGGAACCGGGGCGGAGACGTTACTGCGCTGCTCTATACGGTTATCTGGCTCACTGCGTTCCCATATTTTTTTCTTTTCCTTTTTTTTTTGGATAATCCTCCGTATCATAGTATATTTTCCCTGCAGGCACAAAATGAGGAAATAAAAACAAGAAATCAGTATCTACTGTATATATCAAATTATTGTATTGGTTATAAATTGTTATTTTAAACATTGTTATCGGCCAAGAATGTCCATATCGGTGCATCCCCTATAGTTACGGTCATCCAGGGCCAGCTCTGTTTATGTTTCTGGTATTATTGTCCACTCATGGTAGCAGGGGCGTTTTTGCCATTAGGCAGACTAGGCAGTTGCCTAGGGCGCCATGAGGGGAAAGGAGCGAGGGGAGGCGAGGGGGCGACCACCAGACATGCTTTAAAAGAATACCAGGCTAATACGCCTAATAGAATTGAATATTTAAAGGTAGGGGAAGTGATTTCACTTTTGTTAGATATCGCCCACATTTTTTTTCTGTTAAAATGCTCTATTATAAGGTGTGGAAACCATATATGGAGTTTCCCCCTCCCCCACGTTAGCAGAGGAGCTAATAAAAGTTCCCCAGGTGGTGGCGAATTCTCCTCCAATCAGGATCGAGCAGCAGGTTCACATAGTGTAGCTACTGTTGGACGCCCCTAGTGCACCAGGCTGGTACTACACCATGAATTTCAAATCACTTACCCTACCTTTAAAACACATAATATGTTCTTTAGTTTAAAAATAGTTCAGTTAGTTTTATCCCTTGGGGGGGCGCCATTTTACAGGAGATTTTCCCTGGAGCCCCCCCCCCCCCCCCCCCTTACCAAATGGACCCATTTGGTAGAGGGGGCTCCAGGGAAATCTCCAGGGTATTCCAGGGTAAGGGGGGCTCCAGGGAAAATCTTACCTATGGCTCCATATTGCTTAGAAACGCCACTGCATGGTAGGCTATTATATTATTGTCCACTATACGTGTGCCAAAGATGATATTCTGCCAGAAATGTCCGCTGCAACAAGCCAATAACGTTCTGCTTTTTAGGGATTGTCAAGTGATTTCATTATCGCCTGTATTGTTGGCGATGAAATTATGATGCTCTTCAAACCTATTCTGGACACAAACGCGCTCTCACCCCAGGTAGCATCGTGCGTGTGTGTGTGTGTGTGTGTGTGTGTGTGTGTGTGTGTGTGTGTGTGTGTGTGTGTGTGTGTGTGTGTGTGTGTGTGTGTGTGTGTGTGTGTGTGTGCGTTCAAGAGAGAGTGTGTGTGTGTGTGTGTGTGTGTGTGTGTGTGTGTGTGTGTGTGTGTGGGTGTGTGTCATGACAGGTGAAAATGGAGCTAAATTGCCCAAAACAAATGGAGATATTTCAGATGTTTTATTGTGTGTACGTGCATGTGCGACAGAGGCGCGCGCGCGCACACACACACACACGCACACGCACACGCACACACACCATAAAACACATGGCTTATGAGTGCTTAAAGACAAATAGTCTCTTACGACCACCAATGAGATCACCTCAAAAAGCCAAAACAAAATGTTAGGACCAATGACGTTCCCTCAACACAGAGCAGAATGCATTCAGAGCGCCTCCATAGACGTACATGATATACCTGGATGTTGAGCTGTTGGAACCACACTGGCCCCTTGTGGTCGCACCAGGAACTGCAATCTGACAGGATTCAGAAGAATTTAACCCATTGTGTCCTAGTTTCTGAATAACATAATATTCAAAGATTTGCACCACGTTTTCACATTTTTTCAAAAATAGCAGAGATACAAGCTCATGGTGCGCCACTCGGTGGCGCGCCATGAGCTTGTAGATCTGCTATTTTTCAATAGTTAAAGCATAATGCTGAGAACACCAAAACGCGTTCAGTACACTAAGGGTTGAATACAATTTATCGTACAATAAATATAATTTATCATACAATTTACGATTTACAATTTAAGCATTTATCAGACACTATTAATTTAGAGCGACTTGCATTAAGTATGAACAAACAGCCTATATATTCATTAGTTAAAGGTATACTAAAGTGATTTCACACATTGTTGTTGTTGTTTTTTGCTAATCCTCCCTACTATAGAGTGTGGTGACCATATAAGGAGTTCCTCCCAGTGAGTCCCTGAGGTCATAAAAAACCTAGAGTTTCAGTTTGGGCTTTGGGAGATCCAAGTCACTGAAAGCTCTTTTTTAGGGTTATGTGAATTATAACCTTTTAGAATTACATAACAGAGATGAATCTAAATAGGCTCATTGAACTGTGTATACGAATTTGGACTATTGAATGATTCAAATTTTTAATGAGATCAATCACAGCTTCAAAGTTAATGTAATCATGATTAATCACTATTCGAACTATGTTCAAAATATGTATTTTTTTTTTCTGTACAGGATTTGAACATTAAAAAAAAGAAAAGGGATCTGGGAAAAAGAAAAAGATGTGTTTATTTCTAAAACATTTATCAAAAGGGGCCCCCAATGATTGTAGATCCCTTGAACTATACTCTATGCCATAGTGCAGGGGTGCCCAAAAGGTAGATGGTGATCTACCAGTAGATCACACAGACCATGCAGGTAGATCACATGACAGTCCCCCAGCACTTGGACCCTTATAGATATGTAACTCTTGAGTCAAGCTTTTTTTTTTTTTTTGGAGATGATCTAATTAAAGGAATACTTCATGAAAAACATAAAAACAAGAAAAAACAAACAAAAAAAAACGCTGTATTATTTTGCACAATTACATTTCGGAGCTTTAAATGCCATAAATATACATGCACTATACATGAAATGCTATGTAAGAGGTACAAGTTGAGTCTTTACATATGCCTAGGAGAGGTCAAGGGCAAGTACTATACTGCAAGTGCTGGGGGACTGAGAAGAAGTCTGAAGAGGGTAGTTTTCAATCTGTGTCAGAAGAGTGGAAAGAAATGCAAGTGGCAGATGTTTACACCTTCATCACACACACACACACACGCGCGTGCACGCACACACATTGCAAGCTTATAGATCTGCATTTTTTTTTCTTGGTGTTTGACACAGTGACCCATGCATGCACATGCCGGAACTATGTATGAATTGCATTTACAATTTACATCCAATTCCAATAGTCTAAAACAGGGGTGCCCAAAAGGTAGATGGTGATCTACCAGTAGATCACACAGGCCATGCAGGTAGATCACATGACAGTCCCCCCAGCACTTGGACCTTTATAGATCTGTAACTCTTGAGAGCGTTAAAAAGCATTAAATTATATCTTAACATCGGAATTAATAGAGTCCACACAATTAGAAAATGGAGAATAATTATTTTGACCAATGTTTTGCCAGTTCTCTTTCCCAATTGTGGACAAAAACGTGAAAATTCTTAGTTTTGTGTGCAAGAAATTAAACATCACGAACTGTCAACTCAAATCTCAAATACTGTTTTCAAACGTCAGACAGTAGTAGCATAAACAGGAAAACCTTCCAATTCTCCCCATCTATTTTTCATTATAACTGCATTATTTTTTACACTATAACAGTAAGTAACACCATCACCACTATTTCAAAGCTCAACCTTTCTAGGGGGACTTGAAATGGATTTTCATGGAACAATCACATTTTTGATGTGTAGATCTTGTTGAGCCGGTCATTTTGAAAGTAGCTCTCAAGTCAAAAAGGTGTGGGCACCCTTGGTCTAAACCTAACCTTTGGGCAGTGGTAGTGGATCAGAGGTAGAGCGGGTTGGATGGAGGATGGCAACCACAAGGTTGCCGGTTCGATCGCTGCATGGACTCCCCCAGAGTTAGTGTGTCGAAGTGTCCCTGAGCAAGACATTGAACCTCTACTGATGTGGTGGTTGGTGTGCCTTGCATGGTTTCTTCATCAATCTGTGTGTGAATGTGTGTGATGCACAATCTAGGCTATAGTATACCACCTTCGTTAAAGGTGTGCATATACAGTACTGTATACACCTATATAGGACGCACCATTTAAAGTAAACTCTACATATATTAATCCTGATCCTTCACCAACCTTTGAGTCATTGTTTTTTCTAATTAGAAATGTAATTCAGCCATAAAACAACCATTTGTCTTGTGATGAGGACCAAGAAAATGGATCCTCACAATATCCATTTCTCATATTGTCAAACACACGCACGCACGCACACACACACACACACACACACACACACACACACACACACACACACACACACACACACACACACACACACACACACACACACCGCCCACTGGGTGCTGACTGGTATCTGCAGGGTTGTGTTTACATGCATTGATGTGCATGAAAATAAGAGACAACAAGAAGAGAGAGAGAGAGAGAGTGTGTGTGTGTGTGTGTGTGTGTGTGTGTGTGTGTGTGTGTGTGTGTGTGTGTGTGTGTGTGTGTGTGTGTGTGTGTGTGTGTGTGTGTGTGTGTGTGTGTGTGTGTGTGTGTGTGTGTGTGTGTGTGTGTGTGTGTGTGTGTGTGCGTGTGTCATGCACTCTGCTTTCTCTCGGTCTGTCAAGCCCATTAAACCAGCTACACCACTGCAGTATGGAGGTGCCATCAATTACACACACACACACACACACACACACACACACACACACACACACACACACACACACACACACACACACACACACACACACACACACACACACACACATTGCCATTAATGCAGAGAAGGGGGGGTGAGGCACAAATATAAACACGACGAACGGCCGCATAAAAATACTGCAAAGAGAGAGTGGCTTATATCTATAGCCTGCAACCACACTCACAGTGCGGTTAACTAGAGCTGTGATGATACATTTTAACAGCTAGCGTTGCGATATGTATCACGATACGTGGTTAACGGTACGATACACATCGGTACGATGCGTATTGGTTCATCATGGAGATAATCATTGAATCGCATGGATGCAATGATTGGCGTTTTAGGCGTGTTTTTGGACGCGAACACAGCTCATAAATTGCAGTCACTCCACGTCCAAATATGGAGTCTGCAGCATGCCCAAATATGGTAGTCCGTCAGCCTGTAGAGTTCTGGGTCAGTCCGGAACAAAGGGCTATCCCTTTGGTCTAGTGGGGAAGATGTTGGACTTTTATACAGGAGAGCCAAGTTTGAATTGCAAAGGCAAGTTGGGAATGTGACCCCTCACATGTTTTAATTCAGAATATGACTTAATGGAAGAGTTATAGGTTGCCACAGAGCAAATACAATAGGTATAAATACTCATTCGCTATCGTACCTCTCTCTATTCTACTGTTGAATAGGACATAACCGTCCTGAACATGAGGGGGTGAGCACTAAAGATGTATACAGTATGTTATATGTTCTATGTATTGTCTTGAGTCTATCTATGTACCTTTTTGTCTGTTTTTTTCTCCTGTCTCCAAGACAGATTTATCCCAAGAGAGACAGACAAATAAAGAGAACCTTGAACCTTTAGTATTAGACAGATATGAATGACATTTTGAGGTGAAAAGGTTGGGAGTATATTGTGCGTCTTTTGACAATCTCGTCCAATATTAATTTCAGTGACTAACTGAGAAAGCATCCAAGAAAGACGAAGAGTGTATTCTCTTACTATTTACGTTTTTTATTTATACGCTTCTCTGACATTATTCATCAGTATCGCCTATGAATGGAAATAGTTTGCCATAATCGCAATTATGTTCCATCCTCGTCAGTTTACAGAAACACCTCTGCTGTGTTTATTGATGTTATCTACGGTAGATAGGCTATATATCCTATCCTGGCTCCTCCTGTCTACAAGTCAAAGTGCCCTTGGGCAATGCAAGACACTGAACCTAATTGCCCCGGATGCACGGGCGTAGACACGTGGGGAAAAGGGGGACAATTGTAGGGGGGCCCAAAGTCAGGGGGGCCCACTGAAAGCTTGCATTAATAAGGTTTTATTTGTATTGATTATATAATGAAAAATATTTGATCTCAAAGTGCACCAGATTGAAGCATTTTAAAGGGGAATTCCACCCATTTTCAACATTCTAATATGTCATTAGTATACCCTAGCGGTGCTGGGTGGACATGATAAAAAACGTTTCCCCCTGTGTTTTCTGTGTTTCCTGGAAATGGAGGTCTGAAGAAAAACCACAAAAAATGATGAAACACATCTTGATGGCATCATCAAGATGTATGTCATCATGTTAATGGATTTCTATAGATACTTCTTTTTTTCTGAGAGCGTGCAAATGGAACCAAATGAACCCGTTAGGGTTCATTTGGTTGCATTTGTACGCTCTCAGAAAAAAATGTTGAAAATGGGTAAAATTCCCCTTTGACGCCGCCGGGAAAGGCCATGTGGAAAAGCTTTGCAGGGGGCCCAGAATTGCTAGCTACGCCCCTGCCCGGATGTGCTGGTTGATGCCTTGTATGTTTTCCCTCCGCCATTGGTGCATGAATGTGAGGTTTCATGGGTCAAAGTAAAGCACTATGTGAATGTCTGAATGTGCATGTGAATGTAATGCACTGTAAGTACCTCGCATAAAGGTGATATACAGTATAAATGTACCATTTAACATCGATAGCCTACAGTGTTTTAGGTCTTGTCATGGCAAGACAAAAAAAATCAACAAAAGTGATCTTACCCTTAATTATTATTAATCAGTGAATCACCCTTGACCCCAAAGGGGATTAATAAGATAGCACTAATTCAGAATTTGTAGATGTTCAGCTGTTTTGAGTAAAGTATGTATGAAGATGTATGTATATGATGTATTGCCATTTCTTAGAGCAGTGGTTTTCAACCGGTGGTCTGGGGACCACCAGTGGTCCATACGAGGGTTAAAATAAAAATAAAATGTCTAAAATGCCCTCAAATGGTGGCCCGTGGCTCAAATGCAGAATAAATAGTGGGCCCTGGTATCAAAAAGGTTGAAAACCCCTGTTTTAGAGCGTGTGCTAAATGTCTGAATCGAAAATTGTAAACTCACGTTGACTACTTTGTATGTATGATGATGTCATGGTTTTCCTTTGTCATTGCTTAAGTCCAGGGGTGTAAAATATATCTAAAATATATTTTTGGGCAAAAATGTGTTTGTTTGTTTGTTTTTACTTGCATTTACTTACATTTTCAATGAGGCATTGTAAACCCTGTTTCTAAATAGGCTATAGGCCTACACGTCTGTGAGTTTTAAGTGTCCCCACTTCTAAAAGTCCCACACTACAACACCGCTTAAGTCACTCCGCATTAAAAGGGTTTGATGAGTGCTTTACATTCGCACAACATTGGCCGCGGAAACCATGCAAGGCCCGCTGACTCCACGGATCATTGGATGACCTGCTCTACCTCATGACCCACAGTGGACACATGTATGCCAGGGCTTGACACTAACACTTGCCCGCTTGCCCGGGGCAAGTAAAAAAAATGGTGGGGCAAGTGAAGACTGCTACCTGGCTGCCCGATCAGGCAAGTGTGCAACTTAGTGCGCTATAACATACAGATACCATACATGACCATTAATCTTCTACATTCTCTAGTTGTGTAGACCTGGGCTAATTGAGATGATGAGTTTTTACTCTTGAGAGCGTAAAAATGAAACCAAATGGACCCGCAAGGGTCCATTTGTTTTCATTTTTACGTTACATCTGGTTAACCAACTTAGCTGGGGACCACCTGGAACCCTCTCAGGGACCACGTGTTGAAAACCCCTGGTTTAAAGCACCCAAGTAGGAAGTAAACTTAAATGGTAAATTTACAATATATTTTTTGGGGGAAAGTGACCATGACCTGAGGGCAAGTAGAACCTGACTTGCACTTGCCCGATGGGCAAGTGCCTTGGAGACCTTAGTGTCAACCCCTGTTCAAGGTTTAACTTTATTGCCATTTTACATGTGGCCATGAAAACGAAAAACGTACTCAGGTCCAGCCAGTGCATATTAAAGATCAATAAATAATTAAATACTAAAAAAATAATATGTTGAATGGAACCAAGCAGCATAAAAACAGTAAAAGACATTAAAAAAACAGCAGCATACACAGCAGAGGCTGTATGAATAAAGTGCATTATTGGGGCCTAGAGTCCAGCAGTCTGATTGCCTCCGGGTAGAAGTATACATTCAACTGTATACAACATATAATTGGACGAAGAAGCAATTTAAACGATTGTGATGCTATATTACTGTAACTATAAATATTTTAGCATGGGGACCTCTTTGAACCCCTTCCAGGAACCACACTTTGAGAACTGCTGTGTGGAGATGGGGACAATGTATACTTATACCATGTGATTTTACTGCCCCCTTGTGGTACAAGTAAGAACATCAGATCATGATCATACTCCTGAAAAGTGTTAATCTGACAATAAAACATATATTTTCTGTTTATTATAGAGCTGTAGAGAGTCCCCTGCTTACTGAACACACTCCGTAGCAGGAGTTTTCGTGTATCAAGAGGTGAGACCCATTATTCACTGTGCATTTGAGCCACGGACCTGCACCTTTTGATGGCATTCAGCCTCTTGACCAAAGCCAAAACTATAAAGAATATTTTGTAATCTTTGGATAGGATTTTGTTCAAAAATAACACTTCTTCTACATTCACTCATTGCGTAGACTTCATGTAAATGAAGAAATTGAGATGTTTTCTTCAATTATCACTTAATAGGCTACTGTCATCTTAGTTTTTTTTCTCCTAAACATTTTGGCTTGGCATCAATCTAAAAAAACAAAACAAACAAAAAACAACAACAAAGAAAACATTTAGGTTGAGATCCTACATGTATTTGGTTTTGCGTAGGCCTATGTTTTTGCTCCTATATGTGCCGACGAAATGTGGAACGCCCTACGTACGGACATGTGGGCCCCTTGACTCCTTCAAAACCACTCTCAAGAGGCACAGGAGGCTCTCAAATGGCCTCCATGGTTCCCAGAAAAAGAAAAGAAAAAAAAAATGTTCCCACCTGCCAACCCCTTTTCCCCTCCTTGAAGAACTATTTTCTTTTTGTACACGTCATTAACATGGTGAAATACATCTGATGACACCATCAAGATATATTTCACCATGTTATTATTTTTTTCTTTCAGACCCCTTTTTCCTGAGAGGGTACAAATGTTCACATTAGTGTCCTCTCAGGATTTTTTTTTTTTTTTTTGAAAATGGGTGGAATTCCCCTTTAACAGTCTTTGTATTGAGTTGTGTTTGAAATATTCCTCAAACTGTGAATAAATAGGCCTATTTCAATCAATCAATCAATCTAGTATAATGATCAAATTATAATTATACAGTATACATCATCATTCTTAATCATTACAGCCAAACAGCACATTTTCCCAAAGATGACAAAAGTTCAGAGTTCTAATATAACGTTTAAAAAATCTGTTAATATCTGGTAATAACCATAGATATTAATATTAACAATTATGCAGGGATCCTTTTAAACTTAGTCTAATTTAATATGTTCGTGACGTAATAACGAGTCACCCTCTTCCCTCCCCTTTGTACGTAATCACGAGGAGACGACTGACTTCTGCCTGCTCCTAGTGACGTCATTTACTGTAATTTAGCAGGGTTGCCATGGCTGCTTATTAAAAGCGACTTAGACTTACTCTGGTCATGTTTTATGTTGAGGTTTATGGAAGTTTAGTTCCATGTTGATTTAAACCTCAAACATTTTCATTTAATTTAGACCCCCACAGTCTGCCTAGAGGTGTACCAAAAACTACTACAATCAATTCAATGCAGACACAATCCTGAAAATGCTGTTTTTGTTATCAGAATGTTTAAAATATATATTCAGCCATCGTTTTTATAATTTGAACTGTTTTTTTTATGTTTTTTTTTTTTTTTTTTCCATTTCATGATTATGATAAACAAGGGCTCGCATGGAAACACCGGTGATCTCATTGGTTGTGTGTCTGAGTGAATCTACCCTTTGGGTTTTTTGTGAACTATTTGCTTGTTTCTCTCACACAATGTGGCAACAGCACGAGTGCCGTCACGAGTCTCTTATCGCCCACAACCATGTAGTGGAGCAGTTGCGACATCGAGGGGTCAGAAACTGAGCGCCCGCGCCGCTCTTCATGCAGCCTGAATAGGGACAAAATCGACTTGGAATTGTACAGTAACGAATACAATCTGTGTAGAATGTAGTGTGTATGTTACCGCCTGGGCCCACGTCAGGCCCAGGACTTGTCCCCATTCTCAATAGAAGTCTATGTAGTAAGTAGACGAGCCTCCATTGGACTGGCCCATGGAGGTGAACGGAGATGTCGTAACTCTGTCTCAACTGGCCCTGGTGTCGTCACACAGGGTGTGGACTGGTGGACGCGTAGTTACTGTAGTTCATGTTAATGTCAGGTCGTGTCATCATCAGGGTTGCTGTGTGTGACTGTGTCATTAATAAATAAATGAAGTTTATATCGTCATAAAACCCATCTATTACGGTAAGAATCAACACGTTGTTTTTAATGAATGCTCACGTCGCTTCATAACCTCCTTATAACAGCATTATTATTATCTGTTCTGATCCTACCATTAGCATGACGAGCTTTAGCATGAAGCTAAAACGCTATACTGATGGCAGTCGCAGGGATGCTAACATGCTAACAACAACCTACAACACCTACTGTTTTACTTCCATGTCCCATGTAAACAATGTTATAACACAGTGGTTTTCAACATTTTTGATGCCAGGGACCACTATTTATTCAGCATTTGAGCCACTGAGGACCACCATTTGATGACATTTTCACCCCCACAGACCACAAAACTAAAGATTTCTTTTGCTTTTGTCCCACAATTCCAGGCTGGATTTGGTGAAAACAAAACAGTCAAACATACAGATCAAAATGACCATTAATCTTCTACATTCTCTAGTTGTGTAGACTTGGGATAATTCACATGATGAATATATTAACTCTTGAGAGTATAAACATTGTGGGTCCATTTGGTTTCATTTTTACGATCTCAAAGAGTTACATCTGGTTAAACCAACTTTCCATTCTTTAGCCTGGGGACCACCTGGATCCCTCTCAATGACCACTGGTTGGAAACCACTGTTATAACAGCTTTACAGCCTGATAGATGTGTTCACTAAACATTTCACAATTACTCCCTTAATTATTTGACTTAAAAAAGATAGATATTTTATTGACAGCTTGTAGATTTACAGTACAATTCATATTAGAACTCAATAATAGACACTGGACACTGAGTCTAGCCTCACACTCGTGTGTGTGTGTGTGTGTGTGTGTGTGTGTGTGTGTGTGTGTGTGTGTGTGTGTGGACCCAAAAATCCCCAAAAATCCCAAAAACCAAATGGACCCGCAAGGGTCCATTTGGTTTTTGTGGATTTCATTTTTCATTTTCATTTTTACACTTTCAAGTTTCATTTTTACACTCTCAAGAGTTAAAATTCATCATCTTAATTAGCCCAACGTGGTCAAAGACCCAGTGGTCCCTGACTCCAGCAAAATGGTAGTTTGGAACCAAATGAACCTGTGAGAGAGATAGGTAGAGATAGCTAGAAAGCAGGGAAAGACACAGAGGCAGAGTGCAATGACTGCCTTCAAGACAAATTTATCTTGTGTTGTGTTTTAGTGCACTAAGTTGCACACTTGCCCGATCGGGCAACCAGGTAGCAGTCTTCACTTGCCCCACCATTTTTTTTACTTGCCCCGGGCAAGCGGGCAAGTGTTAGTGTCAAGCCCTGGACCACATTTCTGTGAATTCAGGAAAATATGCATTCTTTGAATACAGGAAAATATGAAATATGTGGATGATTGATCGATCCCCAGTAGGACGTTAGACAGGTCTGTCACTTTGCTAGAGTGACATGACAAGCTTGTAAGCAGTGACTTTCCATGCGATATACTACTTCTGTGACATTGTTTGTCCCTGTATTAACAGTGTTATCACGCCGTCCATCTCCTGACAGGTGACCCAGCAGGGACCACCGGCAGCATGCTGGCGGGGGTCTTCAGGCGCTACGGCCTGCTGGTGGCGTCCCACCCGTGGGAGGTGATCGTGGGGACCATGGCTCTGACCGTGTGCCTCATGTCGGTGAGCGGCGGCCTGCCCGTCAACCAGCCGCAGACCGTCTGCTCCTGGAACCAGTGTCCCCCCGACGTCCAGGAGGTATGTATGACCTGCAAGACCTACCAGAACAGTGGCCTTGTGGTTAGAGTGTCCGCCCTGGAACTGGGAGGCCGGGGTTCGATTCCCGGTCGGGTCATACCAAAGACTCAATGCCTCCCTGCTTGGCACTCAGCATCAAAAAGTGATGGATTGAGGGTCAAAATCAGCTAATGATTCCCGAGCGTGGCAAGCCGCAGCTCACCGCTCCTTGGAGCTCACCGCTCCAAGTGATGGGTCAAAAGTGGAGAACAAATTTCGCTGCGGGTAACGTAATGACAAATCATGCGACTTTGACTTTTTGACTTTGACAACATTGTTGGTGTAATGTGTCCATGAACTGGCCCAACAAAAGTTCGGATTAAACCTAAATTTAAGACTTATATTTTCTCCACCTTTTAAAGGGGAACTCCACCCATTTTCAACATTTTAATATGTCATTAATATACCTTAGAGATGTTGTGTGGACATGATAAAAAAAGAAAGTTCCCCCAATTCTGTATTTCCTAAAAATGGAGGTCTGTAAAAAATCATTAACATGGTGAAATTCATCTGATGACATCATCAAGATGTGTTTCACCATGTTAATGATTTTTCTTTCAGACCCCTTTTTCCTGAGAGGGTACAAATGGAATGGTTCACATTTGTATCCTCACAGGGTTACAGAAAATTTTGAAAATGGGTGGAATTCCCCTTTAAAGGTAATCAAGGCGACTTTTTAGCCAAAAATAGAAGTAGATAGACCATTTCAAAACGTATTTTGTGAGACCCCACATCTTCAGAATCTGCGCCCTAACACCCTCAAAGCAAGGAATTTGCAAGCCTTTTTCGCAGTTTTTTTTTCTTCTTCAGTGTTACTCATTCCAGGAATGTCCTATCTATCTATACAAGCTCCTATAACTTATTGTAAAGGTGACTAATAAACGGTTAAAACGCTATAATACCAATTGGTCTTATTAAGGTGGAGGAATAATGACTCAAATTTAGATTTCCAAACTTTTGTTAGTGCCATATCATGTCACGGTCACAGAATGAACCATTCATCTCTACAGTATGCAGTAGAGCATGACATTTTGTCGGGACTCCCGTCGGGACCGGGATTCACGCGGGAATCCTGCGGGACGGGATTAATAATTTTATTAATCACGTGATTGGGACGGGACGTGAATGAAAGACAATGGGAGCGTGCAGGAGCGGGAGTGATCATTATGATCATAATGATCATTTTCAGCTGGCCGGAGATCCAATATAAAGAGCAGAGGACATATTTGTAGTCATCTTTCTGTGAGCCAACACTGTTTTGACTTGTGTCGGCAAGTCAAAAAACAGGAGCGGGACAGGAGTGGGAGTAATTTCGAGTGGGAGTGGGACAGGATCGGGAGCCATTCTACAGGAGTGGGACAGGACAGGATTTTTTTTTCTGTCCTTGTCCAGGAGTGGGACAGGACAGGATTTTTTCTGCGGGAGCGGGACAGGACAGGAGTGAAAATCCACTCCCGTGTCAGCCTCTAGTATGCAGGGTTATTATTGAACCATGCTGTGTATTTTCCGTCGTGCAGCAGAAGGCCCAGAGCGGTGACCTCATCATCCTGACGGTGACGCGCTGCATGGCCATCGTCTACATCTACTTCCAGTTCAAGAACCTCCGACAGCTGGGATCCAAGTACATCCTGGGTGAGTAGTACTGTCAAAATACTGTCTGGAATAACCGGTGCACCATGAGTCATACTCAAGTAGTGCTATTAAAGGGGGAATAAGATGAAAGTTAGTGTTTTTGGTGCCCCCACGTGTGTGTTTGCTATACTCGCTCTTTTATCCAGTTTGAATAATCAGTCTTTCATATCATATTGGAGGAGCTTTGATGGTAATTGCTCAGGAACAGCTTGTTTGATTTTGGCCTCATAATGATGTCATCAATGCACCCTGCTTTGTATAATTCCTCCTCTGCTTCAGTCTTCAGTACCAAAATTGCATTTTCACTTTGTTTATGATGAACACCATTATTGATTTTCCAAGTTGACATGGAATTTAAACAAGCATGGTTTTATCTAGCATCAGTATCATAATGACTCTACTATAAAATATCCTTCTATCAGCGCCCCCACCACCCCAGGACAAGGTGGTACTGCAGCTAAACTGTCCATAAACAAATGACAAGGACTGGTTAGATCAGTGGTGATTGAGGCTCAAACCATTAGAAATAAGCTTGAGGGACATATAAAATATGATATTAACCCTTACTGAACGCGTTTTGGTGTTCTAAGCATTATGTTTTAACTATTGAAAAATAGCAGATCTACAAGCTCATAGCGCGCCACCGAGTGGCGCGCTATGAGCTTGTATCTCTGCTATTTTTGAAAAATCGTGAAAACGTGGTGCAAATCTTTGAATATTATGTGATTCAGAAACTAGAAATCTAGACAGGACACAATAGGTTAACTATTAAAACAAATAATGTCAATCTACCGTAGGTCAGAATAAGTACATGTGGTCAGTAAGTCAATCTGTCTTGGGTCGGTATGACAACTCGTGTCCATGGTGTGTTCAGGTATCGCAGGGCTCTTCACCGTGTTCTCCAGTTTCATCTTCAGCACCGTGGTCATACACTTCTTCGGGAAGGAGCTGACGGGCCTTAAGTAAGAGAACACACACACACACACACACACACACACACACACACACACACACACACACACACACACACACAAGAGATCACACACACACACACACACATACACACGCGACTGAAGGAATTGACAGTTCTGAAGTCGGTGATAGTTCACCGTTGTCCATTGTTTTTGAAAGCGGTGATTCTCAAATGTTTCGTTGGCTCCTGGCTGCCCTGTGAATCACGCTTTCCTCCACACCACCAATGAATGAATTACGCTGCTACTTTGCAGCAGCAAACTGGGGATGGGCAGACGTATCGGCCATCCCGATGTTATCGGACGATAAAGGCTTTAAAACTGAATGTCGGAAAATATCGCTATCGAGAAGAATGTTAAAAAATATAAAAAATATATTATATATTATAAAATTAAATTATAAAAAATATAACTATTTTTGTTATTTTGAAAAATCGTCAAAACACCATTTACAGAAATGTATAGAGCCAAACAATGGGGGAGGGGGGGGGGTACTGTATACGGGGGACCTTCCTCCAATTATAATGTGATGTATTTTACTACAGTACAAGAGTACAAGACCTTTTTTAAGTGTTTATTTGAACACAATGGGGCTCTATGGGCTATTGGTGCAGTTAAAATGTAATAATAATATTAATCATGGTGATGCTTTTCTTTCCAGCGAAGCTCTTCCGTTCTTCCTCCTGCTCATCGACCTCTCCAAGGCGTGCACGCTGGCCAAGTTCGCCCTCAGCTCCAACTCCCAGGTGACCTTTCAAAACCATACAGTACCGTAATTTCCGGACTACAAGCCACTACTTTTTTCACATACTTTTGACCCTGCGGCTTATACAATGGTGCGGCCAATCTATGGATTTTCCAGGTTCCAGGTGGGCTCTGCAGACTAAATGATAGGAAGTTGGTTAACGAGATGTAACTCTTTGAGAGCGTAAAAATGAAACCAAATGGACCCTAGCGGGTCCATTTGGTTTCATGTTTACACTCTCAAGAGTTATGATATTCACCATCTAAATTAGCACCACTTATTAAGTCATAAGTCCTGTTCATTTGGGTTTAATATTGATGTTTTGCAGAAAAGAAATCTTCAGTTTTGGGGTCTGTGGGGTGAAGATGTTGTTAAATTGTGAAAATGTTGAAAACCACTGCTCTAACATGAAGCACTTTGCGGACTATAAGCCTGGTGCGGCTTATAGTCACAGTGTTTCCCCCAGAAAATTGTTTAGTCAAGGTGGTGAGGCTTCGAGTCTGTGCTCGTGCACGTCCGTGCATGTGCATGTGCATGTGATGTAATTACAATACCGTAGGCCAGGGGTAGGCAACCTTTTTGACATGAAGTGCCATGATTTTTTCCTTGACACTCAGAGTGCCACAGTAAAAAAAATGACTATAAATTCCCTTATAGTCAATAAGGGAATGACTGCATTTTCGCGGTCATCACATATTCAATGGCCATTTACTGCAGTTATGTCATTATTAGGCCATATTTCATTTCTTATCAGAACAGGCAGACTGGTAGATATTTTTCTTTCACAATAGATTGATTAATCAGACTTAAGTGGACCAAAACTGTTCATTTGAGGGACAGAAGTATTACTTGAGATGGACATTGAATTGCAGGGTAGCAACACATTACAGTTGGCATTAAAAATGCCTCATGCATCATTTGTCCATAAGTAGTCCCTAGCCATGAATTTGTTATTTATTCATGTTAGTATGTATTTCACCTGTTATTTCAACAGGATTAAAACACATCTAGCATTAAGAGAGACAGTGAGAAAACTTTACAACAGAAAACAGAAGGGGGACAATTGACCACTGTAGTCTGTCAGTCACAATGTGGGACAGGGTCTTTGAAATGAGACACTGTCCCACGCAAAGAAGGACATCTGGTCACCCTGTGACTGTCCCACAGAAACGGGGATATCTGGTCACCCTCAAAATACTCGCAAAATACGCTTCAAGACACACACACACACACACACACACACACACACACACACACACACACACACACACACACACACACACACCCCACTCAGAAGCAGCACACACGAGCTACAAGCTAGCCTATGTGCTAATTATTCAACAGACAGGGAGAGGGAGACTAACGTTAAGCATATGAAGCTGCACACCAGTCGAAACGCAATAATTTCAGCGTGGATGTCGTTTGGTTAGGCTGACATGACGGGGGTCCGCGGGAGTCGGGCGGGACACAGACGGCATGCGTTGACCAGACAGCCACCAATGCGTCTTTTTACTGCTTCGGGAGCTAAACAACTTTCCCCACTGCTGCGTGCACAGAAGCACTGCATACGCACTGATTGGGCAGCGCGCAGCACAGAAGTGTCAACACTGGATCAGACTCGCTCCGGTTGATACTGATACTACTGAATAATACTGAATGATCGCGGCCGTTGCGATTTGCTAATGACATGGTTTCAAATCGCACTTTCGGTTTGAAGCCTTAGTGCAGATAACTTTATTTTATAACATGCACATTGTATGAACGACACATTTTTACTTTTTTTTTTTTTTTTTTTTTTTTTGGGAACGTAGCCAAGGCGGGGCCGGGCTTCACTCAGGGCGGCCGCCCTGATAATAAAGCGCTGGGGGAAACCCTGAGTCAGGTGCGGCTTATAATCCGGAAATTACGTCTATTAGGCCGTGAGCCAGGGGGGTTGGTCGGTACCGAAAAGGTGAATAAGGCTCATAGTGATTTTTGTCATGGTAAACATGTCTAGAGTTAGAAAATATGTGATAGCCTTGCACCAGTGGTAGCTTTATGGGTGCTATCATGCATTTTATTATAATAACACTATAGGCGGAAATTGCATGGGTCAATATATGAAAGCATACTATATAACTACAACAACAAAAAAATAACAAAGTTTTTATTTTTTCCATTTCTATGGGGTGTCTAGAACAACATACTAAAAGTTCTAAGAAATCGAAGTTGCAGAAGTATGTGTAATAATTATCATTCCAATATGTGTGCCAATATCGCCAGACAACAATACACTCCAATGAGCTTATTTTTTTCCTTTAATTCTATCGCAATGAAACTTTCCAGAATGGAAGTTGACATGACAAGTAGCATTTTCTGTATTATTATTTTTTTGTTTTAATGAATTTGAATGTGCAAATGAGCTCCAAACTCATTAAATTGAGGCCAAAATACAACCTAATAAGCTTATTTTCCCCTGAATTAGAGGTGCCGTGCTACGAGCTTGTAGATCACTATGAAACTTGTACGTTTGATGGCAATGTTGCTTTTGGGCTAGCCTGGTCTAGCCCTCAATGATTTTGGCCTTGGGGGGGCGGGGAGCCGTGGCATCCACACGGCAGATGAGCTGCGCTCTGATTTGATCTCACTAACGTGTCGTCATCCCCGGCCCCTCCCGCGCCCGTCCACTGCTGTTCTATGTCACATCATTTAGAGCGACGCCCACCCCGGAAGGTTGACTCCCCCCTCAAGGCCACTTTCCAACGTGCGTTAGTCCAGGCTTTCCGTTTTTGCGCAAGGCGAACGAAAATGAAAGTCTGGGTGTCGAGGCTACTTTTGGGCTGGCTTCTAACCTGAAAACTGTCCAGTGTTATAGTAACCCCTGTACCTGCCAGGGGTATAACCCTGGACGGTATAGTCCTCAGGGTCGTGGAGGTGCACAAGCCTCTCCCTCTTGTTTTTGTCCTTTATATCAGATAAAAATTGATATATAGTGAAAGGCATCTCAGTTACTATTGGGCTGATTTGGATGATTCTGACATCAAAGTCTACATTTTCTACACGCCATATAGTGTTGTAAAGGTGACTACGATTACATACCATACCAACCGCTATTATTAAGGTAGAGAAAATAATTCCCAAAGTTAAGTTTCCAAACTTATGTGGGCCAGTTTACATTTGTCTTGGGTTCGTTTTGTTTCTCCCGTTGTCTTCTGAGCTGTAGGTTAATGTTGCACAGAATGCTTAAGAGCACCCTTTTTCATAAATTTATGTCTGGATGGATGGATGGATGGATTTTTTGTCATTGAACACGATTGTACAACGAAATTAAACTGTTTGACATCAATCCAGTGCAAACAAAAGGGTCATATAGGGCAACAATAAAAACAGTAAGAAAAATATATTGTAGAGCTCGTAATTGTCCGGCAGGTAAACTATTTTTTTGGTGGTTGATGTCTCATCTGTAGCCTTTCCTCCTCTGTGAATGAGAGGGTTGAAACAGTTTGTTGTTGGAGTGAGTAGCATCCTTGATGATGTTGAGGGCCTTAGACCGACAGTGCTGCTTATAGGTGGACTCAATTGATGGTAGGGGGAAGCCTGTGATGCGCTGTGCAGTTCTCACCACCCTCTGCAAAAGTTTCCGCTCCGCCACAGTACAGTTCCCATGTATGGGAAGCTGTTATACAGTAGGTGAGTGTACTTTCGATGGTGCACCGATAGAAATTTACCAGAGTCTGGTGGAATAGCCTCACTTTCCTCAACCTCCTCAAGAAAAACAGGCGTTGATGGGCCTTTTTTATCAGGGAGGATGTGTTTGTGGTCCAGGAAAGATCTTCGGATATGTGAACCCCCAGGAACTTGAAGCAGGTTACCTGCTCCACCTCCACGCCATCCATGAGGGTAGGAGCATGCTGCCCCCTTCTGCCCCATCTAAAGTCCACAATGAGCTCCTTTGTCTTGGAGATGTTGAGTGTGAGGTTGTTCTCGGCACACCACCTCACCTGGTGTTTGACTTCTTCCGTGTAAGCACGTTCATCGTTGTTCCTGATGAGGCCGATCACTGTGGTGTCGTTTGGAGGAGGGGTAGTGTGTTGAATGCGGAGCTGAAGTCCATGAATAGCATTCTTACACAGATGTTGTCAGTGTCCAGGTGGGATATGGTGAAATGTAGTGCTGTAGCAATAGCATCCTCTGTAACTGGGGTGGGCTTCGCTCCAAGTGATGTGACGTAGCACAGCAGGGGAGGAGCCAGGGCTGATGACACGTTTCTGAGATCAAATCAGATCTATACGATCTACCGCCGTGGCTGCGGCCGCCCCTCAAAATCATTGCAGGTTAGGCCAGGCAAGGTTTACCATAACCAGCAAAGCACTCAATGTCACATCCTGTAAATGCGTGTAATGCAACCAGACTGTCAAGGTTTTCTCCAAGGTCCCAAACTTGTGTATATTCATTGTTCACAAACCATTTGCGTTTTTGTGTACCACACTTCTGATATTGTGTGTTAAAGTAGTTAAATCACCCATGATTATGTGATGTTTAATTTCAAGGGGGAGCCATTGTGGGTTTGGCTGATGGCTACCAGTAGTATATCAGAAGTGTGTGTGTGGCTGTTGTTATATTATATTATTTTTCTCATGTTCAATTTGTCCATCCATCGTACAAACATCAGAAATGTTCATAGAGGTGAATTATTTAGAGTTCAGACAATGATTAATTATATAGTCATAACATAATCAGATTATTAGCCTAAACCACTATTCAGATACTCTTATGAAACTGCTATCACACATTTTTGGCATCCCTGGATGTGTTACGAAAATAATGATACCACATATGCATTTTTTGCATTTAAAACAACAATTTGTCTAGCCCATTAGGCCAGGTGTGAGTGTGACTACTTCACCGTCACAGAATCCCTCTTCCCAGTAATATTCATGTTTTATAAAATACAAATATTTAGCCTATTACACTACACTATTATATAATCTTTTAGGTTATGTACAAAATAAACTTTTCTTTCATGAAACCAAAGTACATCTTATAGAATTTAAAGTCGCTATGTTGTCACTGCCTATAAGAGATAACATTTCAAGAGATTCTGATTTTAACAACTTTTCTGAACAATATATATAGTCTGAGCTTTATTCCAACTATTTTCTAACTGAGATAGGTTCAATAATAAGAGAGAACCATCATTTTTAAGTAAAATGATTAATTCGGATTTGGAAAACTGTTTTGGCATGTGATCATAAATGGAGTGATAACACACATAAAGCTACCACAGATGCAAGGCTATCACATTTTTTCTAGTACTAGGGGTGTATACCTACCCAAAAATCACTATGAGAATTATTCACCTTTTTGGTACCGATGACCCTATTTTTGGGGTCCTGGCTCACGGGCTATATGTAATTCTCTGAATCTATCTCTGTGTGTGTCATCACTGTCCTCTAATGTATGTGTGTGTGTTGGTTCAGGAGGAGGTCAGAGAGAACATCTCTCAGGGCATGTCCATCGTGGGACCGACCTTCACCCTGGATGCTCTGGTGGAATGTCTGGTCATCGGTGTAGGAACCATGTCAGGTCAGTTTAGACTGCATGTCACCACTGCATTGTGATATCATACATCATCTACTATCCTAGTGGATCGTACCGGTACACTTCATAGAGTCCATAAAGTTAAACATAAGTACTATAAATAATTTGGCATTAAATAAAATGATTACTTTTAAGGGTTCTGATTCAAAAAAGCAAAAAAAAAAATCTAGATTTCAAGTCTAAAATAGCAAAAATAAACACTTTACAATCCCAAAACACTTTGCACTGCAACATGTTTTGAGTAGATCCTGGCTCGCCAAATCCTCTTATCTTAAGCCTCGCTTAGCTTTAGTGGAATGGAATAAACCAGTCTGTACAGACCAGGATTTACCAAGACTGGTTTTGACATGGATTAGTTAATCCAAGTTTTTTGAAATAGGCTCCGGGTGTTCCTCAGCTGGAGATCATGTGTTGTTTCGTGTTGTTTCAGGAGTTCCTCAGCTGGAGATCATGTGTTGTTTCATGTTGTTTCAGGTGTTCCTCAGCTGGAGATCATATGTTGTTTCATGTTGTTTCAGGTGTTCCTCAGCTGGAGATCATGTGTTGTTTCATGTTGTTTCAGGTGTTCCTCAGCTGGAGATCATATGTTGTTTCAGGAGTTCCTCAGCTGGAGATAACGTGTTGTTTCATGTTTCAGGTGTTCCTCAGCTGAGATCATGTGTTGTTTCATGTTGTTTCAGGTGTTCCTCAGCTGGAGATCATATGTTGTTTCATGTTGTTTCAGGTGTTCCTCAGCTGGAGATCATGTGTTGTTTCATGTTGTTTCAGGAGTTCCTCAGCTGGAGATCATGTGTTGTTTCATGTTGTTTCAGGTGTTCCTCAGCTGGAGATCATGTGTTGTTTCGGCTGCATGTCGGTGCTGGCCAACTACTTTGTCTTCATGACCTTCTTCCCCGCCTGTGTCTCTCTGGTGCTGGAGGTAAGAAAATAAATAATTCCAGGCCACGTTTAAGGTCGAGTTTTAGTCTCAAAATACAGCCCATGAACGAGCCATTATTCTGAAGACGTAGCAGCTGATTTGCTGCATCCTCTTTAACAGGATCTGTCCAATCTGCTCAGCACTATAGTGCCATTATTGTTTTGGAAAGAATTCGAGCACATTCAAGGTTCTATCCTTTGAATCCCAGTGTATGTGTACCTGTGTATATAGATTAGAGTTCTAAAACTCTACCCAAACCTGACCAGGCCCGGCCTGACCCGAAATCGTAGGGCCGGGTTAGGCCTATAAACAATTCTAATTGGTCGGGCTGGGCCGGGCTTTGGGCCTGGTCAGTTAGGGCCTAGGTATGGCTGGGCCTCAATTTTCAGGCCCGTTGAGAACTCTAATAATAGATGTTTCTAATCCTATATGGTGTCTCAGTTATCCAGGGAGAGTCGTGAGGGGCGTCCCATCTGGCAGCTCAGTCACTTCGCCTCGGTTCTGGCTGAGGAGGAAGGAAACAAACCCAACCCTGTCACGCAGAGGGTTAAAATCATCATGGTGAGAGACATACCTCCGTTTGAGATGAGCACACACCTCCTGCACACGCTCACACAGACACACACACACACATGACGCATTCTTTCAACTTATTTGTCCAGCCCCAAAACAATGTGTTGTTGTGTGTGATGATTTGTGACGGTATGAGTTGTTCCTGTCCAGCTTACCGGCTTAGAGGTGTTCAAATAAATACTTCGTAATTGTATTCCGGGGACACTCTGCGGCGTCAACCCTTTCAGGCCGGGAATCCATTTTTGGATTCTGTACAGTATTCCAGAACTAACTTTTTTTTGATGATATTTCAAGTTTTTCAGAAACCTTAGGTCAGGCCTAAGGCCACTCTATGCTCTATATCAGGGGTGTCAAACTCAGATACAGAGTGGGCCAAAATTTGAACGAACTAACCTTTTGAAGGCGAAATGTGAACCAAAATGGACCCTAGCGGGTCCATTTTGGTTCCATTGGTACCCTCTCAGGAAAAATGGGTCTGAAAGAAAAATCATTAACATGGTGAAATACATCTTGGTGATGTCATCAGATGTATTTCACCATGCTAATGATTTTTTCAGACCTCCATTTTCAGGAAATACAGAATTGCGGGAAAAATGATCATATCCACACAACATGTCTAAGGTATATTAATGACATATTAAAATGTTGAAAATTGGTGGTCTTCCACTTTAATATGATAATGTCTCAAGGGCCAAATGAAATTACACGGCGGGCCAAATTTGGCCCGCCGTGCTCTATATAGAACTAGGGCTGTTGAATGATTCAGAATTTTATTCAGATTAATCACAGCTTCAAAATTAATTTAATCGCACAAAATATTCCAAGAATCTGGGGGAAAAGAAATGCTTAATTTCTCTCCCCCTCCCTCCCTCTCTCTCTCTGTCTCTCTCCTATAGTCTCTCGGCCTGGTTCTGGTCCACGCTCACAGACGCCTAGCGGAGGAGCAGCCCGGTCACAACCGCACGTCCGAGGGTCCCATCGGCCACAGACTGGACCCCCCAGACTCCATGTGGTCTCCTCACATCTCCAGGTAAAACCCTGGAGGGTCACATGACGTCACTAGACGTGCTAGTTCTAAAAGTAGTCGTGATGGCAGATTAATCAGCAAACACACTGGTACCGGACGATTTTAGTTGCTTTTTGTATTAATCTGCATCAATCAGCCCGATTTATTAATCAGTGCGATTAATGGGTCTGTCTTTACAGTTAAACAATCCCAAAGTGACATCTTGAACAGATCTACAAGCTCATAGTATCAACCGTTTTCTCGCCAAGCGCAAGGATTGCGTATGTGTGTCTGTGTTGCGGCTTTCACGCTCGAAACCCTTATTTTGAGGCGCCAGATCTCCCTAAACCTGGATGTATGATGACGTCATCATGGTGTTTCTGGTGTCTCGACCATTCTGCCCTCTAACCCTCCGGGCAAAAACATCTGGATCACGAGTCCTGGATACAGACACCGCTGTCTCTCATTGTAAATGGCTGGTTTGCCAAAAAATAAAGAAAGGACAGACATTGAGGGGTACAATCTGAGATAATGCCATTCAAATGCATGAGATAGAATGGGTGTGGGTGCAAAAAAAAATCTTTATGGTTAGGCCGCTTGTGCCCCAAATGAAACGTGACAAAGCGACGATCGGCAGACGATGCGCTCGGATCACGAGATGCATTAAAGAGTGGAATGAATGAACGTTCGTGTCCTATGAGTTCGGCGCTGGGGATGGCATGTGGGAGCGGTTAGTGGGTGTATGACAATGATTGAGAAGATCAATGGTTATTTTTGATCTGTATGTTTGGCTGTTTTGTTCCCAAAATCCAGCCTGGTATTGTGGACAAAAGCAAAAGAAATCTTAAGATTTGTGGTCTGTGGGGCTAAAATGTCCTCAAATGATGGTCCATGGCTAAAATGCGGAATAAATAGTGGGCCCTGGTATGGAAAAGGTTGAAAACCACTGTAATTGAGTAGTTTGAGTAAGTGTATCCTGTGTTGTTGTCGTCAGCATGGAGCAGGTGATCACTCTGGGTCTGGCGTTACTCCTGGCAGTGAAGTACGTGTTCTTTGAGAAGACGGAGGCAGAGTCCTCTCTGTCACTGAAACCTCCAGCCACCATCAGCTGTCACCGAGGAACAGGTTGGTCATTAATGGACAGTATTTCATACAGCTTAACTTCAAAAATCGGAACTATCCCCTTTTAAAAGAACGAGAACAAGACCCTAGGATCAGATTATTTAAATGTGTAATCTTGTGTGCCCAAATAAAGAAACATTGAAGAAAGCAGACTGGCTAGTATTTGACCCGTTCATACAGAAGCGTCGCAGTCTCTGCGTTCTACACACACGCATTGTTAAGCCTGGATCCTTGTCAGTCCAACTGGACTGAGAGCGTCTTGCTGAATTCCCCTTTTCCATTTGTACCATTTTGACAGAGTCCCGCAGGACCAGAACCACTTCAGAGTCCTCCTCGTGCTCCTCCGCGTCTCCAAGGAGTCCCGCCCAGTCTCTAAGACACCGAGGAGACTCAGAGACGTGTCCCCAGTCTCTAAGACACAGAGGAGACTCAGAGACGTGTCCCCAGTCTCTGAGACACAGAGGAGACTCGGAGACAGAGTCGCGGCCGTCTGGCGCTGCTGTCTGTAACGGCAGAACCATCACTGCATCTGAGCCTGAAATGACCTCCAACAACACACATCATGCTGCTGGTAAGGCCTCAGCGTCCACACACACACACACACACACACACACACAGCTGGTAAGGCCACACACACACACACACACACACACACACACACACACGTTTATAACAAGCTCTCCGCCGTGATAAAGGTAGCAGAGGCAACTTTTTAGACAAAAATCAAAATAGATAATATGGCTATATATATATTTTTTTTCCTTTTCCCCTCTACTGCAGCTGTTTCCATGCAGACAGACACTTGCTTTGTCCTGCTAATTTTATTGTCGTCGACAAATCATGACACACATTTCGGGCTCAAGGAAGGCAGTGCTAAAATGTGTGAGGGGGGGAGGGGCGTTGAGTGGGGGTGAGGCAAAATGGGTTATCGGAGGTGCTAGTGCCCCCTCAAGTAGCGTAATTTCCGGATTATAAGGCGCACCTGAATATAAGCCGCACCAGCTAAATTTGGGGCAAAATACTGATTTTTTTTTTCCTTGTATAAGCCGCACCTGAATATAAGCCGCACCAGCTACTAAATTTGGGGCAAAATACTGATTTTTTTTTTCCTTGTATAAGCCGGACCTGAATATAAGCCGCACCAGCTGCTAAATTTGGGGCATAATACTGATTTTTTTCCTTGTATAAGCCGCACCTAACTATAAGCCACACCAGGCTTATAGTCAGGTGCTTCATGTTAGAGCAACTTTTTCACAATTTAACAACATCTTCACCCCACAGACCCCAAAGCTAAAGATTTCTTTTGGTTTTGTTCACATTTCCAGGATGGATTTTCGCAAACAAAAGAGGCAAGACATCAAAATTAGACCAAAATGAACATGACTTATTACTTATTATTAAGTGGTGCTAATTTAGATGGTGAATATCATAACTCTTGAGAGTGTAAACATCGTAATCATTTTTACGCTCTCAAAGAGTTACATCTGGTTAACCAACTTTCTATCATTTAGTCTGCGGAGCCCACCTGGAACCTGTAAATATCCATAGATTAGCCGCATCGTTGTATAAGCCGCAGGGTCAAAAGCATGAGAAAAAAGTAGCGGCTTATAGTCCGAAAATTACGGTATTACCGCGTGGCCGTCCCATGTTGTTGAACTAATTCCATGTGCGTCTTCCTTGTCTCCTGTCAGAGGTGAGTGAGCCCCCGCCCACAGACAGCCCCTCCTCCCACTCCCCGTCGGAGCCTCGGCCCCTGGACCAGTGTCTATCCATCCTCAGGGACCCCCAGGTGGGTGTTTGGTGTTTATAATATACAAAGCAAGAGTTTAAGCTGCATGTTAAGAACTAAATGGACCTTTAGCTAAGCCCCTTCCAAAGTGCTATTGTCCAATAGACCTCCCAAAACTACAATCACAGTCCAATCACAGCTAAGCATAAACGTTTGATAGACAAACCTCTCCACCAATAGCTTTCCTATATGATAAAACATTGTTTTAAAAAAGTAGATGCCACACACACACACACAAACACAAACACACACACACACACACACACACACACACACACACACACACACACACACACACACACACATTTTTCCACTTCATAGTACATGACTTGTTGGTGGATTTGGAAGGGATTTTGAAGGTCTGGTTCCAAAAATGAACCAGTATTTATTGTGTAAAGTCCATGATATTTACATTGGAATGAATGAGCCTGGCTGGAAAGTGTCCTAGGGTGGACAAGAGGGCGGGGCTTAGCTAAAGGTCTATTAAGCTCAGCCCTAATTGTCATGCTTTTTTTTTTTCTCTTGTTCATTCCTTAATGTAAGTTGCTCTGCATTAACGAGTGGTCTGATGATAAATGACTAAAGTGTCTCTCTCTCTCTCTCTCTCTCTCTCCAGAGGGGTCCTCGGTGCCTCAGCGACGCCGAGGTGGTCCTCCTGGTGAGGTCTCGGGACGTCCTGCCGCGCTCGCTGGAGGCCGTCATGGAGACACCGGAGAGAGCCGTGGCCATCCGGAGAGAGGTGCTGTCCACCGCTCTGCCCTGTCCCTCAGCGCTGGACCTGCTGCCTTATAAAGACTACGACTACAAGAAGGTACTCAAAAACAGTGGTCCAGGGACCACCAGTGGTCCTTGAGGTGGTTCCAAGTGGTTCCAAGTTGGGTTAAGCAGATGAAAATTTGGTCAACCAGATGTAACTCGTTGAGAGCGTAAACACGAAACCAAATGGACCCTTGCGGGTCCATTTGGTTTCATGTTTACACTCTCAAGAGTTAAAATATTCATCATTGTCATGTGAATTAGCCCCAAGTCTACACAACTAGAGAATGTAGAAGATTAATGGGCATTTTTGGATCTGTATGTTTGACTGTTTAGTTTCCTAAATCCAAAAGCAAAATAAATCTTTAGTTTTGGGGTCTGTGGCGGCTAAACTGTCCTCAAATGGTGGTCCTCCGTGGCTCAAATGCTGAATAAATAGTGGGCCCTAGTATAAAAAAGGTTTGAAAACCCCTGGCTTATAAGGGCTATGGCGACAAAACAATATCAAGGACTACAACTACACCAAGGTAATTAAAACCTTTTACCTTATAAAAACTACAACTACACCAAGGTAATTAAAACCTTTTACCTTATAAAAACTACAACTACACCAAGGTAATTAAAACCTTTTACCTTATAAAAACTACAACCACACCAAGGTAATTAAAACCTTTTACCTTATAAAAACTACAACTACACCAAGGTAATTAAAACCCTTTACCTTATAAAAACTACAACTACACCAAGGTAATTAAAACCTTTTACCTTATAAAAACTACAACCACACCAAGGTAATTAAAACCTTTTACCTTATAAAAACTACAACCACACCAAGGTAATTAAAACCTTTTACCTTATAAAAACTACGACTACACCAAGGTAATTAAAACCTTTTACCTTATAAAAACTACGACTACACCAAGGTAATTAAAACCTTTTACCTTATAAAAACTACAACTACACCAAGGTAATTAAAACCTTTTACCTTATAAAAACTACAACTACACCAAGGTAATTAAAACCTTTTACCATAAACTACAACTACACCAAGGTAATTAAAATCATTTACCTTTATAAGGACTGTGAAAACTTTTACCTTTTTATAAGGTGTGAAATCAATCCGCAGCATATGAAGGAAATGAGAAGGGAATAGGATATTAATTCTAATGCAGCTCAAAGATGTCCCGTTATCCTGGATGATAGACGTAGGCAAATCTGAACACAAGTACAATCAATTACTTGCTTAAGGAAACACATAAGAACACTGCAGTGTACAAAATACATCTCTATGCAGTGTACAGAATACTGTACGTCTCTATGCATGGTTTGTATTTTAATTTTTTGCTATAAAATATACTGTAAATTTAAAAACATAAAATGTGGATATTGGGAGTGTATCGGGGAATTAAAAATGAGTCGGATCGGATTGAAAATGATGAAAATGAAATGGCAGTGTTTGACAGTGTTTTACATTACATAGTATGCCGTAGTATGTACTAGACAGATGTTCTTTTCTCATGATCCTAGACGACTATTTCTATGCATGTGGTGTATTACAATGCCTACATTCTAGAGCAGAGGTGGGCAATTATTTTTCCCAAGGGGCCAAATGAGATACATAAAATATTGTGGAGGGACAAGACTAAAGGCTGAACTAACGTCTGCGTTATATTAATTTAAATTCAAGATAAACGTAAGAGTAAGACCAACCATTTTGACACCAGGGCTATTTATTCAGTATTTGAGCCACAGACCACCATTTAGACCACATTTTAGCCCGACAGACCCCAAAACTAAAGATTTCTTTTGCTTTTGTCCACAATACCAGGCTGGATTGTACAAACGAAACAGGATAACATAAATCAAAAATGACCATTCTTTTACATTCTCTAGTTGTGTAGACTTTAGGCTAATTCAGATGATGAATATTTTAACTCTTGAGAGTGTAAACATGAAACCAAATGGAACCGCAAGGGTCCATTTGGTTTCATTTTTACGCTCTCAAAGAGTTACATCTGGTTAACCAACTTTCCATATTTAACTGGAACTCTCTCAAGGACCACTGGTGGTCCTCGGGCCAGTCAGAGTCAGCCAAAGGGCCGCATTTGGCCCCCGGGCCGCATAATGCCCAGGTATGTTCTAGAGAAATGTCCATGTTTTTTTTCCTCCTATATGTTGAATGTAGTTGTAGTAACATCTTTCCGCCACAAGGTGTCACTAATAGCAGTGTTTTTCGACCTGAACAGTATTATTAATGGTTTCTGTATTGCTGCCCAGAGCTCATCTCACTCAAACCTTTTTGAGCTGCGTTTGGCAACGGTGGTCTAAACGGCAGACTAAAATCTGGATAAATGGTGGTCCCTGGAGTCAAAAAGGTTGAAAACCCCTGCCATACAGTATGGCAGGGGTTTTCAACCTTTTTGACACCAAAGACCTAAAATTAAAGAATTCTTTTGATTTTGTCCACAATTACAGGCTGTATTTTGCCAACAAAACAGTGTAAACTTCTTAATTAAGTGGTGCTACTTCAGATAATGAATATTTTAACTCTTGAGGGTGTGAAAATGAAACCAAATGGACCCGCAAGGGTCCATTTGGTTTCATTTTCACACTCTCAAGAGTTACATCTGTTGAAAACCTCTGGTATGTAATATAGTAGTGTTCAAGGAATGCGGTCCAACTCCAAAGTTTTTGGATGTGGGATGCCTGCCTCCTAAATGCAGGCGTTTCTAAGTGACCCCAAACTTTTGAACGCTAGTGTATTATTTAGCTTTGGCTATGAGAGGCTAATTGCAAACTCCACATGCACCAACATTTCATTGAACTCACTGCCATAGTGTCAACGAACTGCACAGGGGAGAGACTTTTAACTGACGGGTTGTTGTTGATGTGGTCTCCTAGGTGATGGGCACCTGCTGCGAGAACGTCATTGGCTACATGCCGGTTCCCGTGGGTGTGGCCGGGCCACTCCTATTGGACGGGACGCCGTTCCACGTTCCCATGGCGACCACGGAGGGCACTCTGGTGGCGAGCACCAACCGAGGATGCAGTGCTCTGGCTGTGAGCACTTCTACAGAGACTTTATTTTTATTAGTATCAGGGCTTGACACTAACACTTGCCCGCTTGCCCGGGGCAAGTAAAAAAAAAAAGGTGGGGCAAGTGAAGGCTGCTACCTGGTTGCCCGATCGGGCAAGACCTCTGTGTCTTTCCCTGCTTTCTAGATATCCACAATTCCAGGCTGGATTTGGGAAACAAAACAGGCAAATTAACATACACATCAAAATGACCATTAATCTTCTACATTCTCTAGTTTTGTAGACCTGGGCTAATTAAGATGATGAATTTTAACTCTTGAGAGTGTAAAAATGAAACCAAATGGACCCGCAAGGGTCCATTTGGTTTCATTTTTACGTTCTCAAGAGTTACATCTGGTTAACCAACTTAACTGGGGACCACCTGGAACCCTCTCAGGGACCACTTGTTGAAAACCCCTGGTTTAAAGCACCCAAGTAGGAAGTAAACTTAAATGCAAAATTTACAATATATTTTTGCGGGGCAAGTGACCATGACCTGAGGGCAAGTAGAACCTGACTTGCACTTGCCCGATGGGCAAGTGTCTCAGAGACCTTAGTGTCAACCTCTGAGTATTATTATTGTTATTATTACATATTTTTATTTTATTATTATTATTATTTTATTGGGGCATTTTTACACCCCAAAAAGTTGCTTGTAAAATCTGTCACACCTATATTGAGACGTGTTATTTTCTGTGTTTGTCTGAATGGCGGGCACTCTCTAATTCTCCAATTTAATGATGTGCCAATTTTGTGCCAAAAATGCAAATTTCAATATTAGGTATAGGTATTTTAGATGTTGACGGGACTACAAAACCCAGAAAACACCTGACACACTTTACAACTATAATTGATAAATGATATAACTTTAAATGCGTTTATCTCTGAATGAGCCCTGGAAACAGTGAAATGTGAAAATACAGGCTGTTTTGTCAAATGTATTAAAAAAAAAAAAAAAAAAAAAAAACACATCAACTCATCAACTCATCTTATTTTTTTCCTTTAAGGTAGACTTTGGATTCCATTCATTTGCACAAATTCACAACAGAGGATTTTCTAGCGAACCTAGCCTTTCTGCTAAGAGTTAATGCCATAGTAAAATGTTGAAAAATGGGTGGAATTCTCCTTTAAGGTAGACTTTGTCTTTGGATACTATTCATTTGCACAAATTCACAACAGAGGATTTTCTATAAATTATTTATCTTCTTTTGAACCTAATGGGATCGAGCATAGCCTTTCTGCTAATCAGTCCAAAGAGTTAACAACATAGTAAAAATGTTGAAAAATGGGTGGAATTCTCCTTTAACACACCGCTCGTCCGTCCCTCTCTGATCCAGAAAAGTGGAGGGGTGGTCTCCCGGGTCCTGGCAGACAGCATGACCAGAGCACCGGTGGTCCGGATGCCCTCGGCCTGCCGGGCGGCGGAGGTCAAGGCCTGGCTGGAGAGCCAGGACGGATTCGCTCTGCTGAAGGAGGCCTTCGACCTGACCAGCAGGTACGATCAGGACAAACTGTTGATGACACAATACACCAGGGGTGTGAAACCCAAATACAGAGTGGGCCAAAATAGAAAAATTGGTACAAGTCGAGGGCCGGAGATACCGGTCTGTGTTTCAACACCAGTTTACGATGACGTCACTGTCAAACAGCAAACAAGTAATTTTCCCTTCTCTTAATGGCAAGATAATTGTAAAGATGAAACTGCCTGCATTAAAAACTACTTTAAGTTTTAATGAAAAATAGCAGGTGTCCACGTCTCATAGCGCGCCACAGAGTGGCGCGCTATGAGATTGTATTGACAGTGTATTGATTGGAAATCAATACACTGTTTAGCAAGTGCATGCACTGATACTGATTCTTGTTCAGTTCCGATTCAGTTCATTTAATTTCCTGATACACTCCTGTTATGCAATATTTTACACAGAGAAAAGTGTAAATACAAAATATGAATCGGCATTGTTTTTAGACGGACACAAGCCCTCCTATATTCAGCTCATTTGTCGTAGCTTTCTGTCCTACACAAAGGTTTATTTCCCATTGACGATCAACGGACAATTTTATATCACAGTGTCTGAGCAAATAGACATGTTACGTCATGGTGATGATCACTTCACGTGATACAGTTGTGTTTTGCTATGGATAGACTAATAGAACCGTCTACTATTAATATTGTTTGTAAAATAAAATAAAACACGCTTCTCTTGTCAGAGGTGTTCCAGAGCCGTGAATACAGATGCCGATCAATACCGATATTTTTTTTTATAATTAATAATACCTACAGTATATGCCATCCCTACTGATATTGAAAAAACTCCAAAGAGAATATGTTTCCATTTTGTTTCCATGTTTGCATTTTGTTCGTGTGGTGGGGGCTCAGAGTGCATTGTAATTGTGTGGTGGCGGGCTCAGAGTGCTTTTTGCTGTGGTGGGCAGAGCATGTGAGCGGAGCGGGCAAATGCGTCGAGCGGTGAGCGGGATTCTCGTCCGCTATAGTCCACTCGCATGCTCTAGTGGTGGGGTTTATTCGTGTGGTGGGGGCTGGGAGTGCATTTTGTTTGTGTGGTGGGGGCTCAGAGTGCAATTTATTCAAGTTGCATGAGGGCCAGAGTGCATTTTTTGTGTGGTTGGGGGCTCAGAGTGCAATTTATTTGTGTGTGCAGCTGATGATGAGTGTGTGTGTTCCAGGTACGCTCGTCTAGAGCGTCTCCAAGTGGGCCTAGCAGGAAGGAACCTGTACATCCGCTTCCAGTCCCACACCGGAGACGCCATGGGAATGAACATGTTGTCTAAGGTAATCTATAGATGTATGGGAACAAACATGTTGTTCATTAACTCACGGACTGCCGAAGTCGCGGTTCGCGTGCGCGTCGTGCTCGGGCCCGTGTGCCGGTAACGACGAAGGCGCAGATAACGACGAAATGTAGATTTCATTCTTTAATCCAACTATTAGTCCGAGCGCATCGTCTGATAATGATCCCGTTGCTGACTTTCATTTGGAACAGAATTGCCGCGACAACTTGTTTTGTTTGTCCCATTCACACCCATTCAATCCAATGCATTTAAAAGCCTCTCCTCGGATTCTGCCCCTGAATGTCGTTTGCGACGGGTAAATCAACTAGGGCTAGACGTCACTTCCTGACTTTTGACCCGGAACTTTTTGCTCAGATCATCAGAGGACAGTTTAGTCAGTACACCAGAATTAAGCATGACGGCACCCCCGTCATGCTTAACTCATTGGCCGCTAGGGGGACCTTCTTTGTTTCCTCTCCATTGCCGCGGCTCAAACCAGTTCGATCGGTAAAAAAGCCCTTATTTTGAAGCTCAGATCTCCTAAACAGGATGTGCTGTTTCTGTTATGCTGTGTCTGTTGTCTTGCCTAACCGATCATCTGGCGATGTACCCAAAAACATCCGGGTCACAAGTCAGGAAGAGCTGTGTAGCCCTGGCTGCTTAACCCATGCGCCAGCGACATTGAGGGGGCAAACCGGAGGAGAGCCGTTTGAATGCATTGGGTTGAACGCATGTCAATGGGAGGGGAAAAAAAAAAGTTGTCCCCAATTCTGTCCCAAATGAAAGTCAGCAACGGGATGATCATCAGACGATGCGCACGGACTAATAGTTGGATTAAAGAATGAAATCTACATCTCGTCGTGATACGAGCCGTCCGCGTGACCGGCGGGGGGGTCTCCACGGGATGTCCACGAGCAGCTCGAGAACGGCGCTTTAAGAATTAACAGACTGCCAGATTCAGCGATTGTCCAACCAGAATCAAGCATTCAACCAAGCGCTGCAAAAAGAAAGAGTGCTTTGTCCTGTCCTTTTCTCGAACACCCAATACAACGAACTAAATTCTGAACATGAGCTGTATTTCCGTGTGTGTGTTTCAGGGAACAGAGAAGGCCGTGGTGGCGCTGAAGCAGCGTTTCCCAGACATGGAGGTTCTCTCCCTCAGTGGGAACTACTGCACGGATAAGAAGCCCGCCGCCATGAACTGGATCCTGGGCAGAGGGAAGTCTGTGGTCTGTGAGGCCACCATACCTGCTAGGGTGGTCAAAGAGGTACGTACTGTGGGTGCGTCATGGTAGTGTGGAACACACGGGTTGGGTCGTTCTTTCACTACCTTCGTGGTCTCGCGTTTCCCAGACCTGTTGCCACTCGCAAAATTTTCCCGAATGCTTCCAAATGCTCTGATCACCAGTAAAATATAAATGCTTCCATCAAGCGGTTTGCAGAACAGAAGCTCTGATCACCATTAAAATATACTGTAAATTGTGTCCGTCATACAGTGTGGAGCAACGGAAGCTCTGATCACCAGTAAAATTTAATGTAAATGTGTCTGTTATACATTTACATTGTACTGTAAATTGTGTCCGCCATACAGTCTGGAGCAACGGTAAAATCACCAGTAAAATATACTGTAAATACAGTGTGGAGTGATAGAAGCTCTGATTATCAGTAAAATATCAGAGATGAGATGAAAACCTGTCTCATACAGTGCAAACTGTAAAGACATATAAGCATACATAGCTTTCCGCTACATAAGCAATATACACTCAACAGAAATGGAAGCTTCCTTGCTGGGATTTCTGGAGAAGTAGTTCCAGTCTATATAGAATTTAGAGATTGCTAACTTTAATACCTTTCATATTTAACATTGTGAGCTTATAGATCTGTTCAAGCTGTTACGTTGGGCCTTTTTTTATCTGTAAAGGCGGAATGGTCGGATGAATCCAACTAATGCCCGTCAATCTAAAAACAACTACAATCGGCCAGTATACGGATGCGTTTGATGATTAATCTCTTGTCATCACAAGTGTGTATTGTATTGCATGCTATGACAGGTTCTGAAGACCTCCACGTCTGCTCTGGTGGAGTTGAACATCAATAAGAACCTGGTGGGTTCTGCCATGGCCGGCAGCATCGGAGGGTTCAACGCTCACGCTGCCAACATCGTAGCGGCTATTTACATCGCCTGTGGACAGGTATTGGTAATACTGCAGTGTATTTATGTACCAGTGCAGGGCTGGACACTAACACTTGCCCGGGGCAAGTAAAAAAAATGGTGGGGCAAGTGAAGACTGCTACCTGGTTGCCCGTTCGGGCAAGTGTGCAACTTAGTGCACTATAACACAACACAAGATAAATTTGTCTTGAAGGCAGTCATTGCACTCTGCCTCTGTATCTTTCCCTGCTTTCTAGCTATGCACAATTCCAGGCTGGATTTGGGAAACAAAAACAGGCAAATTAACATACACATCAAAATGCGCTTTATTGCTCCAAGTGTGAAAGGCCTTTTATCAACAAATAACGAATTGACCAATTAGAGTCCAGCATTTAGCCAAACTGAATAACCAATTGACCAATTAGAGTCGAGTACTCGGTCAAACTGAATTAACAATTGACCGATTAAGTCAAGCATTTTGCATTCAGTGCAATTAATCTGTATGTATTATGAATTAATTATGAATTCATATCAAGTAAATGAATACGATTGTGTGTTATGGTGCAGGACGCAGCTCAGACGGTGGGATCTTCTAACTGCATCACGCAGATGGAAGCGGCAGGCCCAAACAAGGAGGATCTGTACGTCAGCTGTACCATGCCTTCTATAGAGCTGGGAACAGTGGGGGGAGGCACCAACCTACCACCACAACAAGCCTGTCTACAGGTAATACCACCTTAAATATAAACCAACCTACCACCACAACAAGCCTGTCTACAGGTAATACCACCTTAAATATAAACCAACCTACCACCACAACAAGTAATACCACCTTAAATATAAACCAACCTACCACCACAACAAGCCTGTCTACAGGTAATACCACCTTAAATATAAACCAACCTACCACCACAACAAGCAATACCATCTTAAATATAAACCAACCTACCACCCCTTTTTTCCCACCACTATGATTTGCTGCTTCGGCTTTACAGAAGTAAATATTTTTTACGTCTCTAAATGTCTTAAAATGAACAACGTGGACACTATTGTAAACAAGATTATTATTACCTAGTGTAGTGCAATGATTTGATTTCAGATTTGTTGTAGTTGTACTTGTCATGAATGACCACAGGCCTCACCAATACTCTTAAGGCCAAACACCGTCTCCTGTGTCTTCTCAACAAAGTCATCACCCCACATTACAAAGCTCTGAACTACTGACAACTTATCAGACTACCGTAATTTCCGGACTATAAGCCGCACCTGAATAGAAGCCGCACCAGCTAAATTTGGGGCAAAATACTGATTTTTCCTTGTATAAGCCGCACCTGACTATAAGCCGCACCAGACAACAAGCTTCATGTTAGAGCAGTGGTTTTCAACCTTTTTGATCCCAGGGCCCACTATTTATTCAGCATTTGATCCAGAGACCACGATTTAACAACATCTTCACCCCACAGACCCCAAAACTAAAGATTTCTTTTGGTTTTGTTCACAATTCCAGGATGGATTTTTGCAAACAAAACAGGCAAAACATCAAAATGAGACCAAAATGAACAGGACTTATGACTTATTAATTAAGTGGTGCTAATTTAGATGGTGAATATCATAACTCTTGAGAGTGTAAACATGAAACCAAATGGACCCGCAAGGGTCCATTTGGTTTCATTTTTACGCTCTCAAAGAGTTACATCTGGTTAACCAACTTTCCATCATTTAGTCTGCGGAGCCCACCTGTAACCCTCTCAGGGACCACCCCTGTGTTACCTGTAAAAATCCATAGATTGGCCGCACTGTTGTATGAGCCGCAGGGTCAAAAGCATGTGAAAAAAGTAGCAGCTTATAGTCTGGAAATTACGGTAATCTGCTAAATCCGATGATGGCAGCATCATCCGAGAATTTAATGATGGAAATATTTGGATCCTGGTTACTAGTGTGTGTCTGTGTCTCTCTCTCTCTCTCTCTCTCTCTCTCTCTCTCTCTCTCTCTCTCTCTCTCTCTCTCTCTCCGTTCAGATGCTGGGGGTCCAGGGCAGTGTTCAGGACCACCCGGGCGAGAACGCGAGGCGATTGGCCAGCGTGGTTTGCGGGGCGGTGCTTGCGGGAGAGCTGTCACTCATGGCGGCGCTGGCGGCAGGTCACCTGGTACAGAGTCACATGACTCACAACAGGTCAGTCCCATGCTCTTGAGAGGAGAAAAACCATGACTTACTTAGGAGACCATTTGTAGGCTTTGTAGTCCATGTCGCCTACAGTGGTGCCAATGCAAGGTTATGTGTCTTCCTAAACAGAGAACAAGTGTGTGGTCCTGTTACCCAAGAGATGCCAACTTTGCTTTAACCCAGTGGTTTTCAACCTTTTTGACACCAGGGACCACCATTTATTCAGCATTTGACCCACGGGCCACCAACTGATGACATTTTCACCCCAAAGACCTAAAACTAAAAGAATTATTTTCGTTTTGTTCACAATTCCAGGCTGGATTTGGGGAAACAAAAGGGTGTAGACTTCTTAATTTAATATTGCTAATTCAGATGATGAATATTTTAACTCTTGAGAGTGTGAAAATGAAACCAAATGGACCCGCAAGGGTCCATTTGGTTTCATTTTTACATTCTCAAGAGTTACATCTGGTTAACCAACTTTCCATCATTTAGCCTGGGGACCACCTGGAACCCTCTCAAGGACCACTGGTGGTCCCCGGACCACCTGTTGAAAACCCCTGCTTTAACCCATTGTGTCCTAGTTTCTGAATAACATAATATTCAAAGATTTGCACCACGTTTTCACGATTTTTCAAAAATAGCAGAGATACAAGCTCATGGCGCGCCACTCGGTGGCGCGCCATGAGCTTGTAGATCTGCTATTTTTCAATAGTAAACATAATGCTTAGAACACCAAAACGCGTTCAGTACACTAACGGTTAATTAGGAGGCCAGAAGAATCCCATTCATTTCCAATGGTAGAATGAACGTGAACACAGCTTATGATCCATTCCTTAAAAAGCCCAGAAACATGTTTGTCGACTACCTTTTTTCAACACGAAGACTAAATTAAAAGTAAGCTGTAATGACTAGAATGACTGAGATTATATATGGTTACAATTTCAGGAACAATGTAAAAAAAAAAACACTTAAATGTTAGGTAGGGACTAGTCATTTTACACTCGGTTTGCTTGCTGAAAATAGCAAATCTATGGTACAAGCACACAACGCGTTGCGTTGCGTCGCGTCGCGTCGATTATCGATCGGCTATTTTCAGCGAGTTTAAAATTTGTCATTCCGATGGCATCATGGCCCGCAAAAATACATTTTAGTTGACTAAATGACCTGCAGATTTAGTAGTTGGGTTAATTCAGGGGTGCCCATTCGGTCGATCGCGGTCGATCGCTAGCGCTGCGCAAGTAGATCACTAGGCTGTGCCAAAAAAATAATAATAATAAAGGTCTGTCTGTCTGTCTCTCTCTCTCCCTGTCTCTCCTCCGTGCGTGTGTGTGTGTGAGCACACAAACGCTGATTAATTTAGTTTTAGCATATTTATAAACGCAATGTTTAATAACATGCATAATATGTTTATATGTATATGTAACAATACTTAGCCTTGCTTTGTGTCGCTTGTGAAATGCACAGCTATTTATTAAATTATTGATGTGAACCCAGTGCCAACAGTGGCAGATGATATTCCATGGATCATTGATGGTGTGCTCTTTATGAGCTAATTAAGTAGGGTATTTTTTTGTGTGTGTGATACATTTAATTTTAACAAAGAGTAACTCTTTTTGCATGTGGGGTAACTGAAATGATAAATAAGTAGTATGCATTGATTTTGAAACAGTCCCAATGCCTTAACGCAACTTAACATGGT
This sequence comes from Benthosema pterotum, assembly GCA_039105355.1. NCBI lineage: Eukaryota > Metazoa > Chordata > Actinopteri > Myctophiformes > Myctophidae > Benthosema > Benthosema pterotum. The sequence continues at coordinate 406,064 of CM076985.1, read as the reverse complement.
CTGAATTTACAGTATCTACATGCATACATGTTTTTTTTTTACTATTTTCAGCAATCAGGTTATTTTTGAGTTGGTAGATCACCTTGAGCTGGCAATTTTCATAGTAGATCTCAACACAAAAAAGTGTGAGCACTCCTGGGTTAACTAAAGGGCACTCAGAAGTATGGAGGTATTCTGTGTTCAGAGGGTTATATTTGTTTGTTCGGGGGAAAAAACAAAACAAACGTGTGATCTTCTAGGACTTTAGGAGTCGGACATGATGTGATGGGAAGTTAGGAACACGGTTGTAGTGTGTGTGTAAAACTACCTGTTTTGTTTTTTTTCTCTCCCTCTGTCAGATCTAAAGTCAACCTGGCGGAAACGTCCCAGACGTGACGACGACACAAACACACAGCGATGCATCCTGGGAGTTGGAGTCCCTCCAACCAACACCAGGACACTACATACAAGGCACTGTGTTACCAGGTCCTCAACCTGGGTGGGACCTTTAGGGGGTCCTTCGGGGGGAGGTTCCATGTGGCCCGGTACTACTTAACTGGTCTGTCGACTGCGAGAGCACAGAGGGTACAAACGGAAACCAAATGGACCCGGGAATGTTTTTGGCTCGCCGATGCATTGAAAGGACCTGTTGTCACGCCTTAGGGCTCCATTTTCGTCACCACTGAAACTCCCTGATCCAAAACTTCTATGTGGTTTTGGTTTACTATCCTTTAATCTTCTTTTGATCCATCTTTTCATCTGACATATATCAGTAGCCAAACGCCGTTTTGTCGCGTTTCATTTGGGGGGAAAAATGCCCCCGCACCCATGCTGTCCCATTCATTTGAATGGCATTATCTCTACCCCTCAATGTACGCTTTTTCCCGAATGTCACACAAATGGTTAGAGGGCAGAATGATCAAAGACACCAGAAAACGCCATCATAGCAGTGTCAGAGATCTGACGCTTCAAAATAAGGGTTTCGACGGTGAAAGCCATGGCAAAGGAATCCTTAATTGAATTAACTATTCAAACATGTTTTTCAAAATGGTAAAAGAATATAGGTAGTTTTAGCTGTGATGAAAATGGAGCTCAGTATCCCTAAACCTCTCTGGGCCTTTTCTTTCTTTATTGTTTAACTGTTTTGAGGGGGGAAAAACGTTCGATCTACAAGTTCACAACGTGTGGATGGATCTTGTGGAGAAAAAAGGCAAAGAAGTTTAGTGATAAAGGTGAAAAAAAAAAAAACTAATATGAATGTGATCCTCGGTGCTGCTGGCTTGAGGAAACCTTGCCAAGAAATACAGTATGATGCTTAGAAATACTTTTATTTATGTTTTTGTTTTTGTTTTTGTCATGTCGGAGTGAGTAATTTGTTCATTTTTATTTTTTTGTTGTTTTCTTCACGGCATCATTTTGACTCTTTTTATTTGTTGTGTCTGTTGAACCATGAATCCCTTCCTCCCACCAGGGAAGTGATCATTTCATACCCATTTAACTGCCGAAAAAGCCTTTTTTTTTTTACCATTGAAGCCCTATTTTCCAAAGAAATAGCCAATCGGATCTACAAGCCCGCGATAAAAAGATGCCGAGGGAAGGCTTGCTGCCTCGGACCGCGAGTCATCCTAAAGCGCGTGCACAACCGTGATTTATTCTGAAGCGTGCCATACTTTTTTTTTTCTTTTAATGCCTATCAAAAGACAGAGACGTTTGCACTTTTCAGACGACCTGTTGTGACGCGTAAAACTGACAGGGCTCAGAGTTACAGTAAATAATTTCCTCTCGGAACGTGTCTAGTTAGACCTAAGAATTGGTCACATGGATGTCACAGCGTCAACTCTAATGACAGGTACCTGTCAGTCATCACAACTCATGGCCTTGGCCTGTGCTTTCGTTTTTTGTGAGCTAGGGCTATTATTATTATTTTCTTTTTAATTTAAGTTATTGCGTTTCTCAACGTTTTCTGAATGGTTATAAACTTGAACGTTTATCAAAATGAACGAGTGTTACTAATGTACAATACTTTAATTTATTAAGTTCTCACAAAGACAAGTCATTTTCCCTCCCCAAATGGTTTTATGGAAACCTCACCGTGAAATGTTTTCACCATACGAGAAACACTGTTTTATAGAGTGAGTGACTCCATGTTGGTCCACATATCAGTCAGGATGGAACTTTATAGGAGCTTTAAATTAAGTTCCATCACATTGGGGAGTCTGGGGATAGGGAGGAACTCCTTATATGGTCACCACACTGTGCAGTAGGGAGGAGAGGATTAGCCAAAAAAAGAAGACAAAAATGATATTTGAACCAGTTTTCAAATATCACACTAAAAGACAACTAACTTGGATTATTTTATTGCTAAAAAGAGCAATACGATAATAATAGAACTGGTTAGTAAGTGTACCATCACTGTTTAAAAGCATTATATTGTTTCCCCAGAGGACGCTGGTTGTCAGGTATCAATACAATTTTAGACCCACGTTTGTTCCAGTGTGTATGATTGAACATTTATTTATTGATCTCCTCTTGTCCATGACGTCATGGAACCGCTATGCTCCATAACAGGATTGATATTAAAGGTTTTTATAGGCAACTTTAGTAGTTGTACAAACTCTGTGTTTGTAAACAGATTTGAATCTTAACTCCACCTCCCCTCCACTCTATTGGCTCGTTTATGAAACTGCTGGAGACTGCTGCGCTGTGATTGGCTAAAACGCCACCTCACCCCCCCACAACCCCCTCCCTCCATAACTAGCACCGCCTTGTCAAGAACCCCAGCGATTTGTTGACAAAAAAGGTTCTGGACCGTCTGCAGGGCAAAGCAAAGTGTCTGTCTGCAGGGAAACGGTTGCAGCATTGAAGCAGAAGAGATGTAGAGGGGAGAAAGGACAAATAATATCGATATTATATACTGTATACATTTTGATTTTTGGCTAAAATTTGCCTATAATAGCTTTTAAAGTCCAAAGCTTATCGATAATGGGTACTCAATAAGCTTGTTATTGATCTCCATCCCCAGCTATCAGAGGACGTTCACACATTGGGTTCTGCTGCTTCATGTCAGAGTAAATCCTCAATCAAAGCCATATGGATGAGTGCAGTTCTAGTGTTCATTATACAGTGTTGTGTTTTTTTTCCATAAAAGAGATGGAGCTCACAAGTTGCCTTAAATAAATACTGGAAACTGTTTAAATCAACATATCTGTTTTTCTTGGGTTTCCCAAACGGCACGTTTAAATGCTTTCATGTCTGCAAAAGTCTTTTCTAAAGCTCTGAAGAATGGAGGCCTATACGCTACTCGAATCGGGGCGGCACTATCTCTGTTTCTGGACGATGTGTACACTAAGAGGTAACAATAAAATATTACATTTCCTGCTTTCTAAAGTCCCCCCCCCCCCTTCTATAAATATGCTCAGCTCTGAAACAAAACAATGCATTTTAAGGTGATAACGTCCACTGTATGCCCATTGTTCCTTCCAGGTGTCAGTAAAGGGTTAACAGCTACAGCACAAGGAGGAGTTCCTGAACCGAAAGTGAAAGGTTTGGTGTTCAGCGACTCACTGTACTGTCTACTCTACAGAACCTTCTGTCAACACCACGTTTTACACAACTCTGACAACTGAAACACAGGTGAGGAATAAACACTAGGATTTATTGTTCATTAAAAGAGAATATTTACGTTATTCAGGAAAGAAAGATCAGGTTTACTAATTTCCATATTCAATTACCAGTCCAGACTGTGATAAAACCAGAGGCGAGTTACCAGGAAGTACAGAAGTATAGGCCTAGTTTCAATCATAGATATGTGTGTGGGGCCGGGAGGCTAGGATTTTGAAGTTAATATCAAACTGCTATACTTCTGTACTTCCTGGTGGGTTGGCGTCAATATTGCGACGGGCCTTATGTGTCGATGCCACCTCTTAACAGCTTTGTGAACCTTTAGATTATAATGAGTGAGATGTGCACTGAGCACACTCTCTCTTTCTCACTCGCTTCCAAATGCATTTTAGTAGTTTTAGGATGGGGTAGGCTTTTTTATTTAGTTGTGAGGCTTTTAGACCGACATGTTTGTTCCAGTGTGGATGATTGAACATTTGTGTGTGTGTGTGTGTGTGTGTGTGTGTGTGTGTGTGTGTGTGTGTGTGTGTGTGTGTGTGTGTGTGTGTGTGTGTGTGTGTGTGTGTGTGTGTGTGTGTGTGTGTGTGTGTGTGTGTAAGTAAACTTTATTTATATAGCACTTCTCTCAGAGAGAACTCACAAAGTGCTTTACAACAGGGTAAATTAAATTAAAACAATAAAACAATAAATGCGGAAAAGATGGTGACAAGGCAAAATACATGAAAATACATGGACAACATAAAAACAAAAACAAACTAATAATAATAATAATAAAAATAATCATTAGATCTCTGGAAAAGCCTGTCGGAAGAGGAAGGTTTTGAGATTGTTTTTAAAAATATCAACAGAGTTTGCAGAACGCAAAACCTGTGGTAGAGTGTTCCAGAGGGTGGGGGTTACAACCTGAAAGGCTCTGTCACCTTTAGTCTTTAGTTTGGAGCAGGGAACAGTTAGTAGTCCCTGTTCTGCAGACCTAAGGGCCCTCTCTGGGGAGTAGGGCTGGATTAGGTCGGTCAGGTAGCTTGGGGCCTGCTGGTGAAGAGCCCTATATGTCAGCACGAGGATCTTAAAATGCACTCTGAATTTAATGGGGAGCCAATGTAAAGAATGAAGGACGGGAGAGATGTGGGATTGTCTACTGGTCCTGGTCAGCAATCTGGCGGCGGCATTTTGAATGAGCTGGATGCGGTCTATGGATTTTTTGTTGAGGCAGGTGAATAGAGAGTTGCAGTAGTCCAATCTGGATGAAATAAAGGCGTGGATGATCATTTCCAGTTCCTTAACAGACACCATAGAGCGTAATTTTGCTATATTCCTGAGGTGGAAAAAACAGGTACTGCTGAGCTGGGAGACATGAGCGTCGAGGCGGAGGCTCTGATCAAAGTGAACACCCAGGTTTCTAAGTTTGGGGCGAACTTTATCTTTGAGGGGCCCAATACCCTCAACTACTCTAGGGTACATACTGTCAGGAGCAATGATTAAAACCTCAGTTTTGGACTCGTTCAACTGGAGATAGTTATTTGCCATCCAGGTCTTAATGGCAGACAGACACTCTAGAACGATGTTAAGATTAAAATCAGCAGCCTTGGGGTTAAAAGAATAGTATAGCTGAATGTCGTCGGCGTAAAAGTGGTAAGACATCCCTTTAAAAGAGCTAATAATCTGGCCAAGTGGTAGCATGTAAAGTGCAAATAGAGCCGGGGCTAAAATTGAGCCCTGGGGAACACCGCAAGAGAGTGCGGCTGGGTCTGACGTATGAGGGCCCACAGCGACAGAGAACTGTCTCCCTGAGAGATAGGAAGTGAACCAATCGAGGGCAGTTCCAGTGACGCCCACCTGTACTCTGAGTCTCTCTATTAAAATACCATGATCAACTGTGTCAAATGCAGCAGTCATGTCCAACAAAATTAAAATAGAACTGTTTCCAGCATCGTTGGATACCTTAAGAAGTGCTGTCTCTGTGGAGTAGTTCTGTCTAAAACCCGATTGAAACTTGTCTAAAATATTGTGACTAGTCACAGCAGAATGAAGTTGGTTAAAAACATGTTTTTCTAAAATCTTAGAAATAAAAGGAAGTTTAGAAATAGGGCAGTAGTTGTTGTGTAAGACAGGATCTAGGCCAGGTTTTTTTAAGAGGGGCTGTACAATGGCAGTTTTAAAATAAGAGTAGGGTGACCATATTCTCAAAGGAGAAAACCAGGGCACCTTAGCGGGGGGGGGACCTTTTTTCCCCTAAGTAAAAGTCACACACAAAAATAACTTCAATTACAAATTATTTCTAATATATCTAATTCACTGCATCATCTTTCCCTGGTTTCACGAAATATTCAGATATCGAACAGGCGCTACTATCGCCTCAAACAGCTTTTTTGTGTTTTTCTGTGTCAATGTGGGATTTTAGGTCCCTTGCACCACCATTGCAGAGCGAGACATACGTGCCTGCTTTGCAAACAGTGCACAGTGCTTCACTTTTGTCTCGCCCCGGTCTGAATACAGGGATTTTTTTCTGTAAACGTGCACTTGCGCTTGGGCATGGTGGTGGAGACTGACAACCACGCTGTCTAGTGTCTACTAACTGATTGACGAAGGCTGCCTGCACTGACTCTGCTCAGGGCTGACGTCATTGTGCGCAGTGTCCTAGTGCCTGTCGATTTACTGGTCCGATGTAAGCAAAGACGTGTCGGAAAGGAACTGAATGAAAGTAATTTTACAAAAACCGGGACATTTCCTCATTTTCTAAAAAAAAACCAGGACACCCAGGACAGGACGTGAAATACGGACATGTCCTGGGAAATACGGACGTATGGTCAGCCTTAAAATAAGAGGGAACATGACCTGATAGCAGCGAGAGGTTAAAAATGTGCAAAAGAGAGGGGGCTAAAGTGCTTAAGACATCCTTTAAAAGAGGAGTGGGAATAACATCAAGGGGACTGGATGATGTTTTCATGGAACCGACTAGCTTGGTTAACTGGGGGATGGAGATGGGTTCAAAGTGGTTCAAAATGCACGGGTGGGTGGGGCCTTGGAGAGGGCTGGGCGAGGAGGGGAGAATGCTAGCCCTTACATTTGCAATCTTATTCACAAAGAAAGTAAGGAAATTATTACAGTCATTGTCGGAGAGTACAGGAGGGTCGGGAGTAGGTGGACTGACAATGGTACCGATGGTGTCAAAAAGGACCTTGGGGTTGCGTTTGCTGGAGGAGATGAGTTTGGCAAAATATGCGGATCTCACAGACTTAACCTTAGAGTTAAAATTAAATAAAAGAGTTTTCAGCTCGATGCGGTGGGCCTCAAGCTTTGAGGCTTTCCACCGGCGTTCGGCTCTCCTACACGTGCGCCTAAGACTGCGAATCTCCTCGTTTAGCCATGGGGCTTTGTTCAAAGTGCGTACAGTGCAAGATTTAAAAGGAGCAACAACATCTAAAATTTCAGAGCAGTGCAAGTTAAGGCGGGAGACTAAAACATCAATGTCAGTATTGTCAACTAAAGGAAGCAGAGGGGTGCTCTCAAAAGCGGTTGAAAACCTTTCAGCAGAGTGGCCATTTAGAAGACGGGAGCGCTTGACCTTTTTCCCCGACTCACAGTCAGGGTTAAAAAGTAAATTAAAAACAAGAGATTTGTGGTCGGTCCCGATCATATCCTCCGTTATAATACTGCTCACATCTAGACCAAAGCTAAAAACAAGATCTAAAGTGTTGCCTTTGATGTGTGTTGGACCAGTAACATGTTGAATGAGGTTAAAAGATTCAGTAATATTAAGAAAATTAACAGCAGCCTGGTCATTGCATTTGTTGACGTGGACATTAAAATCTCCAAGTAGGAGGAATCTTTCAAATTTAATAAAAGAGGTCAAAAGGTCACTAAAATCAGATAAAAAAGAGCTGCTAAAACCAGGAGGGCGATAAATTAAAATACAATAAAAGGGGTTCGTTCGGCCAACTTTGGTGATTAAAACCTCAAAAGAACTGAAAGTGCGAGTGCTCACCATCCTAGATGGAAAGAGGTCCCTACAAAAGACCGCCAGGCCACCTCCAGCATTTGACCCGGCCGGCCTAGAGGAGCAGGTGAAGGAGCAATTAGGTGGACATAGTTCAATAAGTGCCATATATTCTTCTGCTCTTTGCCAGGTCTCTGTGATACAGAAAATGTCCAACTTGTTATTTGTAAAATAGTGTGTGTGTGTTTGTGTGTGTGTGCGCGCGCGCGCTGTTTGCTTCTGTGAGGACCACACATTTTATCTAATCTATCTTATCATAATACAGCTCTCGTTTATGCTCTCTCTATGCGCTCTCTGCTCTATATTAATGTCCCCCCTTCCTGCAATGTTAGAAAGGAGAGAGAAGGAGAGAGACTACATTATTTTTTGATAAGAATGTCAACCCAGCATGACACCTTTTACAGATTTTCTTTTTTGTTGTTGTGTTTTTTGTCTGTTTGTTATTCATTGGTTTGTTTATATTGCAAGCATGCAGTTTCTAAAACATAAGGATAGGTGACTGGTTACATTGATTGATTTAAAATGAACGGTTAGGAGAGTCGCTGTTTATTTCAAGCACAGGGGGGGTGGCTCATGCCACACGGTTGCACTGAAAACCTTGTTCCTTGTCCTGATCTTCTGCAGCATACATGTTGTTCTTTTTACTTATTGTGACCAAACAATGTTTTCTCTGACAGGAATGGCTTACCTCAGGATTGTGTTGTTGGGAGAGTGTTGGTCTGGAAAGAGTTCATCAGGAAACACCATTCTGGGAGGAAGTGTTTTTAAAGCTGGAGTTCTTCGGTCAGTGCAGAGTGTAAGACATGGTGAAGCAGCAGGGAGACATCTGACAGTGGTGGACTCAGCAGGATGGAACTACATACCACTACAGAAGAGTCCAGAGATGGACAAACTGGACATCCAGAACAGTGTGTGTCTCTGTCCTCCTGGACCACATGCTGCTCTTCTGACAGTTCCTCTTAATCAAGCATTCACCAAAGAACACAGAGTAGCATTAGAGGAACACATGTCACTTCTGTCACAGAGAGTGTGGAGTCACACTATAGTACTGTTCACCTTTGGAGACCTTCTGGGAGACAGAAGCATTGAGCAGCACATTGAGGCTGGAGGGGAACACCTCCGCTGGCTTGTTGACAAATGTGGGAACAGGTATCATGTCTTCAACAATGAGAAGAGAGATGACACTCAGGTCACACAGCTGCTGGAGAAGATGGAGGAGATGGTGGCAGGAAACAGAGGTGGACACTATGAAGTTGATGGAGATGTTGCAGAGAAGTTGTCAGAGAGGAAGAGGAACATGGAGGAACATGTCCTGACATTGATGACCAAGACACACAGACACAGAGCTGTTCTGAAAGCTCTGTTTGAAGGTAATGAACATCACCTTACAATCAATCAATCAATGACAGTCACTGAACTGATAATTCAGCAATATATCATGCTTCAACTGTTTCACGGTTTTGCATTGATGGAGCAACTTGACAAGTCTAATTATATAATAAAATATACAATTAAAGGTGAAGGTATGGGGACTGCGAGAAAGTATGGTCTGCACTCTGTCCATCCGTGTTGTTCTGTATACAGCTATTCTCTGGCACTGTTGGCCCAACACCCTAGCCTAGAGGCAAATAATTCTCCCAATATTCCACAAGGGCCTGTCGTATCACCATCAGGCAAATTTAGTCAATACACATTTCTGTACATAACTCTATTTTATCACACCATTCAGTATACACCATCTCCATAGTCATGTGACACACACACAGGTCTGTGTTTGTTTGTGTGTGTCCTTCCATCCAACGGTGTACAGTTAATCGTCAACCATTAATCGACCGAATCAAAACACACTCCCTGGATGCCAACAATGAACCTATAACTTCACCAATCTATATGAAACATTGTATTCATGCTCTCTAGAGGCCAAAGAATAACATTTTAACCCATATTTTTCATATTTCATCCTTACATTAGATCCCAATTTTTGTAGGATTGGAATATTTCACACTTTCCAACACAAGCTGTGTGGCACCTCAAAACTGATTTAACCATCTTCGCTCACTGTGTCGGTCACTTCCTTGTGTCCATTGTGTTTAGGTAAGCTATACAATTGTCTATAAAGACATTAACACAAGCAGGACGAAGGGGAGAACATTCCCCTTCCATGACTTTTCCTAAATATGTAATTCAAGTCATCTCCGTTTTTCTCTCCATCTGTAATAGTTTCTAAATATGATTAGAGCAAATCTTCCTTCAGTGCCTGCTCACCTGCGGTCATTGTTATCGCCTCCCCCACCAAGCCTAGGAATCTTCTAGCCCTGATACATGACGGTCGGTATACATCTATCTATACGACCGTCATGGGTGCTAAGCCCCTGTAGAGCGCGCAGATGACTTCATCGGCAGCGTACGTAATCCCAAACGCCCGTATCTGTGAAACAAAGTGCTGCCTCTCACCGCAAAAGCCTTCTGACTTTGTACACTCAACGAAAATCATAGATGTAGCCTATATATAGATGTATACCGACCGTCATGTATCAGGGCTAGGAATCTTCACACCTGGAGCTGCTGGAGGAGCCTATTGTTCTATTGTTCTACTAATGGTACATTTGCATTTCAATTGTCGTCCAACCAAAGTAAAATTACAACCTTGTTGTTTTACTAAGCAAATATTTATAAATGTATTTATTTTTATATTTATTTAAATTTAAATTTTTAATTCATGAATATTTTCTCGCTAATCTCTCTATCTCTCTCTCTCTCTCTCTCTCTCTCTCTCTCTCTCTCTCTCTCTCTCTCTCTCTCTCTCTTCCATATCTAAATGTCACTCATTAGTTACATGGACACGTTCTTTATCAGAAACAAATTAAATGTATATTTCGGCGATGAGAATGATCAGCAAGTTATCAAATACTACAAAGTGTGTGCGTCACAGCGCACACCGACCTACGAGCTTAAGCCTACAACACAGCGTGCACTGTGTGCTTGTGTTTCGAGAAAATCAAAACCTCATTGTAAAATTACTGTGTAGGCTACCTCTTGCAGTAGGCTATTATATCATGTAATCCATCACGTGTTGCAAGGGAGGAGAACGACGGTCCGTGATCGCCTGCTGAACTGAAGTGGATTTCTTTTTTTTTGGGTTGTGTGCGCTACTAATGCAGGGCCGGGTCTAAAGGCCTGGGGGGAGGCCCTGAGGCCCTCTAAATGCCCAATACTATGTGGTGCTCTGTATAGCATACGTTCTCATTGCCTGTTCATTGTTAACCCTTTACTCAACATCTCCCCCTTTTAAGTAAGAAACATTCTCTTCTTAATTCACAATAAACATTCAACCAAAACATTTTTTCTTTTCTTTTCAGTCAGCAAAATACTTTTTCTTTTCAACTTAGAAATCTTCTGAATCATATGAAACAACGCAATAATAACTTCATGTGACTTACTTCACACATGGCAAAACTTTCAAATCAAATCAAATCAAATCTTTTGTACTTTTTGATATATCAACCAGCTTAACAAATCAGCATCAAAATTTCAAAAACAACATTGACATCTCTTCTGTTGTCTTTTTTTTCTTTTTTTTTCTTTTTTTAAGTCTCTTGCGAACACTGTACTGTATGTTCATAAGTCCAGTCTCTTGGGTGAGTGTCTCCCTGAGCTTGTGACATATAGTTGTGATATATAGTTGCGTGTGTGTCACCTGTAGTGTTGCCAGCACTTTCAGAGTCAGTGACCACTGGAGTGTGGCTCTGTGCTGTTGGATGTTGTTGAAGTTGTTAAGATATCGTGCCTTGTCCACGGGCAGTATATATATTCCATTTTGAAGTTGCTGTTTATAACGTTGCAGTCAATGGCAGCAAAATGACAATTGCCAACGTTTGATGATGACATGCATTGTGTATATATAGCAGTCACACAACAGCGTTAGTTTGCTGTTTTTGCAGGGGGAGTTGATTCGTGTGCAGACATGCCAGCATGCTGAGACGGCATGCATTTGTGACGGCATGCATTTGTGACATATAAAACACATGTAAACAATTGCATTTTGTACACATGACAGCATTTGCTGATAGGTGCGTTGGCCTTGTTTAAAAACAGTTTTTTGCAACCTCCAGCATGGCAATTTGCAGTGTCCAATTTTAAGCAAAGCTCTTAATCGTGCTCAATGTTCTGAACCATCAATGTCATAATGCTGTGTAAATGGGGACACTTTTGACTTCACTTTAGTCCGGGAGCATTAGGCATGCTCATGAGTGTTTGCACAGATATGATTTTCATAAAAATGGGCAATGTACAGTAAATATGACAGTTGCACAATTGCAGCTCCCCAACAATTGAGCTGTATGCCAAAATCATCATACAAGACCTGAAATTTTTGTTGGTGTGCAATGAATCTAAAATATATTAAAGTTTAATTTTTGTCATTACATTATGGAAAGTAATTAACTTATATAATATATAATATGCTATTTTTTTTTTTAGAAGGACCTGTAGGTGCTGGAGGTGTTGGTGAGATGCACGCAAATGCTGTGGTTTGGTTGGAGAAGCCGAACAAAGGCGGATGGATAAACAGGACTGTGATCCTTCGATTATAGTAATACTAGATAATTATTATACTGTAGATTAATCTGTCTGTCTGTCTGTCTGTCTCTGTCTATCTCTCTGTCTCTGTCTCTCTGTCTCTCTCTCTCTCTCTCTCTCTCTCTCTCTCTCTCTCTCTCTCTCTCTCTCTCTCTCTCTCTCTCAGGAGAACATCAGAGTCTACCAGATGTGAGGCTGATGTTGTTCAGAGGTGGTCAGAATCCGAGCATCGCTGGAGCGATACTGCAAGAGAAGAATTTGTTTCGAGGAAATAAGGTCAGTAATATATGAACTTCATGTTATCCTTACTATATAACTAAGGAAATGTCAGAATGAATGAATGTCTGTCTGTCTGAAATCGCGAGTCCTCCCTGACTACACTAATCACTCTTTTTACACATCATTGACCATAGTATTCGGAAGAGTCTAACAAAGCCCTTTTTTGGAGATGTAACATCGTCTCCCATTACACAGAATCAGAATTTTCATGCTGGAGACAGCTTGAAAATTGAACAACACCATTACGGAAATGGCAGCTGTGATTGGCTAGCCCGATCACATGACTGTCTTTGCAAGGGATTTAGGCTGTTGCAATATTGAGGGAGCAGAAAACAGGACAAAACAGGAAATGGGCATAAGCCTCTTTCTATTGGATGGTGTTACATTGAGAGAGCATGCTCGATGTTAGATTGCTATGCCTGGGCCAGACTTGATGAGTCGATCATCAGTAATAAATACATGTTCATTGCACAGTTTGAGCGGTCATTATATAAGGTTACCTGTATACCTCACATGGTGTCAGAATAAAAACGGAACCAGACAGTTCATTGAATTGTCAGCAGAATAAGGCAGGATGGCCAAGTTTCCTTCTCCGGAGAAGCCAAAGCAGAGAACTGGCCGGATTGGATGCAACGTTTCTCCCAGCACAGGACCGTGACTGGGCTTGCTAAGGAGCCACCAGAGGTCTAAGTGTGCTCGCTGATCTACGTGATGGGGCCGGTGGCTGAACAAGTCTATAAATCATTCAGTTCACTTTCTACACCAAAGCGTCAAGACGGTCTTGATGCATATTGGCGCATGTCCCTTCGGTGTTGCGCATGTTGACGCTTGTTGGTGTAAGCTTGGTGCCCGTTGGGGTGGGCAAATAACTTGTTTGGCTGTCAATCAAATCTCGAGGAAGAAGAAAATGTGCAAAACGAGGTTACGGGCGTGCGCACGCAAGAAAGAGAGAGAGACACGATCGAATCCACAGACCCCAAAACTAAAGCTTTTTGCTTTTGTCCACAATTCCAGGCTGGATTTGGCAAACGAAACAGGCAAACAATAGACCCAAAATGACCATTAATCTTCTACATCCTCTAGTTGTGTAGACTTGGGCTAATTCAGATGATGAATATTTTAACTCTTGAGAGCGTAAACATGAAACCAAATCCATTTGGTTTCACCATGGACCACTGGCTGAAAACTACTGATATACCAACGTGGCTGTGTGTGTGCGCAACAGAACACCTGCCCGCGGCCTACATGCATTGATTGATTGATTTGGAGAATACAGTAGGCCTACATTTCAAAAATGTCATAATTCACTACTGACCACCGATTAAATGTAATGTCTCCCCTGGTGAAAATATGTTGGGCAATGTAGAAAACGTGTAATGTATGCTCGACAAATATTTATGCAATATTAATTGCATAGTGTGACAGCTATAGGCTACCTAGAACACGACGTTGTGAAAGTCCAAAAATAATCCAGTCCAATAACATAATAAAAGGCTCATAAATGATCCATGCTGCTGCTGCAGGCAAACTGTACGATGATTGACTGTCACAGCTTGGCGCACGTTGACCCTTTGGTGTGAAATGAGCAGATAACCATTTGGTCGCAAGCCGACGCAACCTTACATGACGCAAGGAGTCGCATGTTGATGTTTTGGTGTAGAAAGGACATTAGAGAGGCAGGGCTGAAGTCCTGTATGAGGACACTTTTGGACAAAAGACAGGGGAAATGTCTAAGAACTTGTGGATCTGCTATTTTCAGGGGGAAAGTGTGTTTAAGATTCAAATAAACATAGAGTTGCCTATCTTGTTTGTTGGCCAAGTTTAAGTAGACTTTTAATTATTGTGTAAACATGACACTATAGCCTACATAATGGAAATTATATGAATCGTAAATAATAATAATAATAATAATAGACTACTGGTATTATAGTATATATTATACAACGTAGTAATAGTAGTATATTCCCAGGAACTCCCCAGGAACACCTAAAGTACCTACAGTGGCCAGCATACAATATTACAACACAGCAAAGTGGCACAGAGTACACTACAGTACAAGCCCTGGCATGTCATATCATCATCATTATAGCAGAGAAGGATAATTGGCAGATTTTTGGACAGCCTGTTCTGACTCACAATTAATGTTACACAACGTTAATGATACAGTGCTGTGTCTGATGTCTATATTTATTCACATGCAGCATTGTATCATTAAACCACACTTGACTCGATGCGGCGTTGAAGGAGGAGAAGGACGCTGGCACAATGTGGATTTACGCTATACTGGGAAGGAAGCAAGACAGACACTTTATAATACTGTATGTCCAAACTCCAGAGCGAGGTTATAGGCTTGGGAACTGAATGTGCACACAAACTGGAAGACAATTGTTTGTTTTCCATGTCACTTTTCACTGGCTAGCAGCAGCCCAGCTGGCTGGTACTCAACACTGGCTGACCACCGAGATGTCCCCCCCTCCATGCTTAATATAACTAGGACCTTACCCGTTGAAGTCCAAATCATGCAAAGCGTGGGTAATGTGATGTACTAATCATACCAATGATGTGGTTTGAGGAACAATTGTTTTAATGTATATTGTAACATGGGAGATGGTAAATCAGTTGTGGCAAAGCAAGGCGTACAGAAAAATGGTGATAAATAATGTTATAAAAAATAGTTGTTTCTGTGGACATCATGAAACATTGTTCCAAGGGTTCATCTCTGTTCATCTGAATCTTTCACAAACATAAGTTGTCAGAACCTGTTATGATTAGCCTACCTGGTTGTGTTTTATGACTGAATGTTAATACGGCGTTGCTTGCCAGCCGAAGGTATGCTGTGTGCTATTTGTGGCATGATGTGCGCATAGAGTTACATCTGGTTAACCAACTTTCCATCATTTAGCCTGGGGACCACTTGGAATGCTCTCAGGGACCACTGGTTGAAAACCACGGTGTTAAACCATTAGTGCGAAGTCGGAGGGAGACACCGTGTGTACACGGCACGCACACGCATAGCAAAAGTAAAGTTGCACGTCGCTGTGTTGTGGAACAGCGGCCGTGCATCCGACCCGTTGCGAGACAGATAATCAAGGCAATGTTTTTTCTTTGAGTAGCTGCTCTGCAGTAACCACTGAGTGATTGTTTTTTTCACCCGCTTCGACCTCTGTCCATCGATTGAATAGACACTTATCAACAGAAATGTTACGATCCAATCGTGCCGGTATAGCAGATATTCAGATACCCGACGGGCAAGTAGATATTTTGTATTCATTGCATCGGTGGATCACGGATACTACTATTAGGGCGGGGCGAAGGAAGTTTTACTGAAGTTATGGTTAGGGTTAGGTTAGGTTTAGGCATAAATTTACTGAGGTTAAGTTTAGGGTTGGGGTTAGGTGTAGGCATAGCCTAGTTTTACTGGGGTTATGTTTAGGGTTTAGGATTAGGCTAGGGTTAGGGTTAGACGGCGCTTTATGCGGTTACTAACCCTAAACAAAACTTCAGTAAAACTATGCTTCGCCCTGCCCTACTAGTAGTATCCGTGATCCACCGACGCAATGAATACAAAATATCTACTTGCCTGGCGGGTATCTGAATATCTGCTATACCGGCACGATTGGATCGTAACATTTCTGTTGATAAGTGTCTATTCAATCGATGGATAGAGGTCGAAGCGGCTGTTTTTTTTCTGTGAGTAGCTGCTCTGCAGTAACCACTGAGTGATTGTTTTTTCTGTGAGTAGCTGCACTGCAGTAACCACTGAGTGATTGTTTTTTCTGTGAGTAGCTGCACTGCAGTAACCACTGAGTGATTGTTTTTTCTGTGAGTAGCTGCACTGCAGTAACCACTGAGTGATTGTTTTTTCTGTGAGTAGCTGCACTGCAGTAACCACTGAGTGATTGAGGAAATGCAAAGCTGCAGGGGGGATCGGTGATTCGTCGTGGTCGTTGTGCACCGAATAACATCGGCTATTGTCATATTTTTCAGAGTCCCTCCATTTTAAGTCGGGTCGCCGTTTGTCTCCGTTTGAAGTGGTAGAATCCCCACCCTAGCCCTTCCACTCGTCCCTTCCCCTCGCTGCTAAAAGAATTGGGATAACACTATACTTTTTCACGGGAACACGCATCAGTGAGGGTTAGGGCCAAGGGCTAGGGACGGGGGTGGAATTGAGAAAGGGCCTTAGGGGCGTTACAGACGGTGAATAGCCCAGCGAGAATCGCGCAGCGAGAAAAAAAGCTCACAGGATTGAGCTTTGAAAAACATTGCGTGTGTGTGCACGAAACAAGCACGCGCGCCATAAACAACACTGGACGCTGCGCAATGACACGCTCTCTTTATGGCACGTTGTTTTCTAAGCACGCCGGTCCCGTTGAAAATTAAATAGAAGGCGTGATTTGTTACTGGCTGTCTGTAAGCCCCTTTATGGTGGCTTTTTTTGTTCTTAAATGCAATCTGAAAAGAAAAAGGGAAAGCAGTGCTCTCTACAAGATGTGTAAAGTCTTGTCTGTGGACATTAAGGGGTCCTTGAGGACTTACATTTTACCGCCCTCTTCTAATCCCATTTGTACTTACAATCTCACTTTCATTACTGCTCACTTTGATCTTGTGATCTTGGATCAGCTATTTTCTAAACCTTTTTGATAAATCTTCAAAACATTTCGTAGCAGAAAGGATTTTCAGGTGGGGGTCTGCAAAATCCATGTCACTTTGGGAGTCCTTGACATGAAAATGATTGAGAACCACTGCTTTAGAGTTTTCAACTTGCCTAAAATTACAATCCAACCCAAACAGACCAGCTGAGTTGAAACCAAGCATCAGACCCACCTCATAACCCCCATCCCACCCACCATACCCACCTTATAACCTCCAGAGTCCAGTTATAATATTTTATATTCACTACTATCCGCTACTTCTGCAAATGCCATGTTGATATTATGCTAATTTCAGCCATTTTACATAGATGTTTATTGGTGATAAGTTGACTATACTGTATAGTGTAAATAATAAAAATTATATTCATTCATTCTTTAAATTCTTACTTCTTAGTTCAGAAGTACTACCATAATACACCACAATACCAAACAGTGTTTCCCCCAGAAAATTGGTTAGTCAAGGTGGTGCAAGGCTTCAAGTCTGTGCTCGTGCGCGTGCACGTCCGTGCATGTGCGGTGCATGTGATGTAATTACAATACCATAGGCTACGCTTTGGGGTGAAAAACAGCAACACAGCCCCTCACTCATGTGTTTACACCACTCTACTTTTCACCACTATCATCATCTGACTCCAGGCCCTGACCTTTTATTCTAAGGAACCAGATAGGCCATTATGTTTTATAATTAATTTCTTTCCTTTTCAGGTATAGGGTGTTATTACATGTCTTTTTCATGACATGTCCTATTTTAACAGGCTTAAAAGCACATCCAGCATGAAAAGAGACATTGAGAGAACTTTACAACAGAATGCCAACTGTATGGGACTATTAGGACAATTGGCAACTGTAGTCTCTCAGTCACAATGTGGGACAGGGTCTCAATTTGTGGGATGACTGAAAAGTTTTTGAAATGACTGTCCCATGCAAAGAGGGACACCTGGTCACCCTGAGACTGTCCCAGATCTGGTCACCCTTCTAACAACACCCGACACACACACACACACACACACACACACACACACACACACACACACACACACACACTCAAGCGCGGTTTGTCGGTAGTCTCTGGCTAGTTAGAGTTAGAGAATCCTGCTCATCGCTCTCGACGTATTTGGTCCCGCTCGCAATCCACTCACGTGGACCCCTTCCCAGGCCGCACCCGCTCCGCTCCCAGCTCATTTACATCTGGGCAGCGCGGCACTCCCCGCTCCGCTCAGCCCTGCCCGCTCAGGAGCAAAATTTGACGTCTGGAAAAAAAGGCTGCTTTTTCTTGGTGGTTATTGCCCCCTCACAGCATACCGTAAATCCTCTAATAAATTCCTCTCTTCTATTAATTACCGGCCTCCTATTAATTACCGGGACCGGCGTTGAATTAACGGATATATTCCGGCCCCCTTTTATTAACCGGTATTTTTTTCTTTTGGTTTTTATTTTTTGCGAGTGTGGGCTTATCCAATGCGCAGTTCACCGCTATTATGATTCTCGCCTCCTCCTCCTCCTGCCGATTCTGCTCGTCTTTTTTTTTCTCTATAAACCAGTGGTTTTCAACCAGTGGTCCGGGGACCACTAGTGGTCCTTTTAGATCTGTAACTCTTGAGATCGTAAAATGAAACCAAACGGACATCGTAAAATGAAACCAAATGGACCCGGGAGGGTCCATTTTTTACAGAGCGCACCATCGCATTCCAATGCACTTACTGTGAGTCTCTTTAGATGTGAAGAAGCCACCCATGAAGTAATCCATATATGGTTATATTCCCAATGAATCTTCCGTTATCCATTATATTGACTGACTGACTGTAACGAAGCCTAGCCCTGTCAATACTTTCGTAGTAGGCCTACTAATAACCATGCGAGATTTCTTCCAGTTTTATCCATGCCATTGTCCAGATATAGTACTCCGTTCCATTATTTTAACTAGGACCCGTTGTGAACTTGTGAATATATGAACACCAAATGATCTACAGTGTAGTTAATGTGATTTAATATCAATAACAATAATGTAAGTATTTTGATGGAGTACTGCTATAGTTGTGGATACTTTATCATGTGAAAAGGGAAAACAGTGATAGCAAAGCAAGGTGCAGTTAACTGGTGATAAATGTTTTTGTTGCATTAAAGTAGGTGTTTGTGTGAACATCATGAAACCACTGGTTTAGAAAGTGGACACACACACACACACACACACACACACAGTCAGTAGCCCATCCATATCAAAGTGTCGCACGCTGTGGGCTTGTGTTTCCAGGGACCACCAAATGGAACAGTCCCTAAGGCGTCCTGATGCTTTCTGGGTACCTTTTAATGTGTTGTACAGTAATCTATTTTTATATCAAAGATAAATCACCGCGGTCTGCGCGTCGCGAGGAAGCCGAAGTAAGCAGCAGGGGCGGTGGTGGAGCGAAGTTGAACATTCCTTGTCACACGTGCGAGTAAAAAGTGACGGCGAAAACAAACTAATATCTTCCAGTTCGACCAATATGTTCAGTTCGGACAGTTCCCAAGAAGAGCCTGGATGTGTACGTAAAGTGGGTGTCTGTCGCTCCTTCATAGCGTAAATCCATTGCCTCCATCCTGCTGCTCCTCCAACACCGCGGCGAGAAAAGTGTATCAGAAGTACACCTACACTAGCTCCCGGTTAAACACAGAATACACTACAAAATCCTGATTACCACCTTCAAAGCTCTCAATAACCTGGCTCCTCCCTACCTCTCAGATCTGCTCGAACCCTACGTCCCCCACCGCCCCCTCAGGTCCAGTGAAGCCAACCTCCTGGCTGTCCGCAAGGCCAGGTACCGTGCCTGGGGGGACAGGGCCTTCTACGTCTCAGCCCCCAACCTCTGGAACGCTCTACCAATCCACCTCAGAACTGCCCCCTCTCTTACCTCCTTCAAATCAGCACTCAAAACCCACCTGTTCAGAACTGCGTTCCCCAACTGCGGCCCAGCTTAGATCCCTTTTGGTTCCTTTTTTTAGCCTTTTTTGATGTTATTCTTATTGTTGTTCTGTTCCCTTGAATAAAGTTGTCCGATGTTCTCTATGTAAAGCGCTTTGGGTACCTAGAAAAGCGCTATAAAAATGCAATCTATTATTATTATTATTAAGGGATCAAGCAGTCCACGAAGTGGACTTGATCCCTTCTTGTTTCTGTCTCTTTTTTCCTTCTCCTTCTCCTTCTTCCGCCAGAAATAGCTGTTCTGGCTGAACCGTGCAGTCGGTTTTCGCGAAAATTGGTAATCTGGTAGAGGGTGATGCCAAACGGTGATGATGCGAAGCCTGTGACCACTGGTCAAATGGTGGCGCTATAGCACTCAACTGAAATTGCAAACTTTAAACACTCATAACTCATGAACTGCTCGACTCTCAGAAATGTAACTTATATTCACTTATGCGTCTGCTTATGTCAAACAACTTTTGTATTCTGACTTTTGACCTCTGACCTTTAGATGAGCCGCAATCTTTAATCATATGTAAAACAGTTAAAATGTCTCTTCTCCTACAATCTTTGATCAAAATGCATAACAATGACCTACATATGAACTTTGAAGCCATACAAACATGAAATGAGTGTGAATTTTGTTTTCAGTGAAAAAAATGATGTTTTTACGAGCCAATGAAAATTGCTTGTTTGTGAAAATTCTTCTATTATCCCTAATCTACACATGCAAAGTAATCTGTTTATGAGATTTTACAGTTTGGTAGAGGGGGATGCCAAATAACACTAAAACCAGTCTTGCTCCAATCGCTCAAATGGGGGCGCTATAGCAATTCTTTGAAACTGAAACATTTGAACAAGCATAACTCAGGCTTCGTTTGGCTTAAAATCATGGGACTTGTTTCTACACGTTCCTTGATTCATGTGGAACACATCTGTAATTTCGACTGGTAAGCTCCACCCCCAGAGTGTCTGCCATTTTAAGCAGTTTGAAAAATGCTCATGCCTGATTTTATGCCTGGATTTTTGATCAATTTGCATGACACCTGCTACATGAGAACTTTGGCCCCATCCGGACAAAACTTCAGAAGCAAATTTGTTTTCATCAAAAAATGACGTTTTTATAAGCCAATGAAAGTTGCTCGTTTGTGAAGAGTCTTCTTCTGCTTGTTTCTCTCTGGCAACACTGGAGCAAGTACATTGTGCCAGATTGTGTGAGAGGAATAAGCATGTGGAACTTGTTTCCATTTGTCACTTTGACCACTAAGCTCCACCCTCGGACTGCTGAATTGTGCATATTGTTCATATTGCTTACTGCTTGGTGGCGTGTTGTTGGGTTGTTTCATTGATGACAACAACCAAGCAAATCATTGTGCCTGGATAGCTCAGTCGGTAGGGTGCCTGACTTCGGAACACAAGATTGAGGGTTCAAGTCCCACTGCTGACAATACAAAGTCTGAGTCTCCAAAAACCCTGTGTGTTTCCACAATCACATGATGTATTTCTTCCATGTTTCTATGGCTTATTTGTGCATATTTAAGGAGCGGTAGTGGCTCAGAGGTAGAGTAACCGGATGGTAACCACAAGGTTGCCGGTTCGATCCCGGGCTCCTGCAGAGTTAGTGTCGATGTGTCCCTGTCCCACTGCCATCAGTGTATGAATGTGTGTGTGAATGGGTGAATGTGATGCACAATCTATGTAAAGCGCCTTGGATAAAGGCGCTATATAAATGCACCATTTACCATTTACCAAGCAGTCCATTGAATGTGTGTGTTGTTTCCAGTACGTCTTGTGTCTGTTGGTTAGCCTCATTGGTAGAGCGCATGACTTGGAAATGAGAGTTCCTGGGTTCAAATCCCGGCACGGACACCTAGTAATATGAGTCAATCATGCACAATCTCATGTGGTCTTCTACATCTAAGTTCATGGTTCTATGTGTAACCCAGGGTAAAACTCAATGTAATGGTGGTTGTCACCATTCGGCCATGTTGTGTTTTGTCACTATTCGGCCATGTTGTCACTAATGACAGTTCACAGCTCAGTTCACCACTCACTCACAGCTCACCAATCATTTACTCATTCAGCAACTCAGTGGCCTTGTGGTTAGAGTGTCCGCCCTGAGACTGGGAGGCCGGGGTTCGATTCCCGGCCGGGTCATACCAAAGGCTCTAAAAACGGGATCCAATGCCTCCCTGCTTGGCACTCAGCATCAAGGGTTGGATTGGGGGTAAGACCCTGTGTCATACTAGCGTCATGTCCAGAGGGTGTACTTGTACATCAAGCTGCCTCATGCTACAGAAACAGGAGATAGGCACCTGCCCTATGGGCCTCATGGCTGGGCAAGGCTGTTTGACTGTCACTATTCGGCCATGTTGTCACTAATGACAGTTCATAGCTCAGTTCACCACTCACTCACAGCTCACCAATCATTCACTCAGTCACACCAGATTGTGAGTCAGTCAGGGCAGGAATCAAAAACCCTGCCCTGCTCCCATAATTACCTGATGTATTTCTGAAGTTCAGGCTCCCATGTTTCTATGGCTTATTTGTGCGTATTGTTCTTACTCCTTATTGCTGCTTGCTTGATCCCGTTTTATTGCTGCTTGCAGCTATATTTATTATTATTATTATTAGAACTCATTCAGTGTGGATAAAGCGGGTGAATTAACTTCCAGCCCGCAGCCTGAGCCAAGCATACTGGATGCCGTGCCATTCGTTGAATCGAAACTATAAATACATACAGAGATGCAACGATATTGTCCCAACGTTTAGCGAAAGCTGTTGCAGTGTGGATAACATGAGTAATGAGGGTGGCCCGTGTGCACTGCGCATGCCACAGTATAGCCATGGCAAAATTGTATGGGTCACCATTTGTTCCGGTGCTGGTGTAGCAGTGGAAATAGGGCAGTGGGGTAGCAGCGATAATGGTGGCCTGTGATTTGTGTAACGTTAGGGGGCCCGTCGGACTTTCCCATATAAACCTAATGGGGAAATTTACACGCACAAATAAATTAATTATAAATCAACGGTGTGTTAATTTGGCCAAAGGGCTTCGTCACTCTCTTCATGATATTATGGTGAACGGCTGTGTGAAAACTTACAGCGATTGGTGGTGCCATCGGGGAGTTATTTGTGTTTCAGACATTCAGACAGACAACTCCTAAATTATAGTATTGATATGCAGTGATGGGCAGTAACTTGTTACAAGTAGCTAAGCTACATAGCTTAACTACATTTTCCCGTAACTTGTAGTGTAGCTTACTACATTTGTTCTGGGAATAGCTTGTAGTGAAGCTACACTACTTGTTTCGAATAGCTTGTAGTGAAGCTACACTACTTGTTTCGAGTAACAAGGATTGTAGCTTACTACATTTTCCCACACACATTTTCAAATTCCACCCATTTTTAATGGGTAGAAAACCTCTAATATACATCCCAAAACTTGCCACCATGCCACCATCCTATGTTCAAACCCTCCGCTAAATTATTATCATTATGATTTTTATTATTATTATTATTATTATTATTATTATTACCCCTATTGTATTTTGCGTCCACAACGCTTATCAACTCCTGCTGGTGCACACACCAAACTTCCGCGCCCCATGGTGCAGACTGTGGGGCCGTGAAAAATCACCGGTTGGATTCTAAATTTCTTCTGTGTCCCCCTCTGCGTGTGGCATCCACTAGTTCGCCCATCAATCCCACAGATTAGTTTTTATTCCATTTTATTTATTTGTTTGTATTTAGGGTCATTTTCTGCAGTTCAAGCATACTTCCACAGGGTGGCAGGCTATTTCCAAAACTATTGGAAGTGCACGTGTGCACTTCCAATAGTTTTGGACAACACTACATAGCCAGCTCTACCCGATATAAAATGTATTTTGCAGATCTATTTGGACAATCCACACACTTTAAAGATCTAAATGGCCCTTCTGCATGTTTTGGAGATCTAATTGGTCAATCCATACCTTTCACAGATCTAATAGGCACAGATCTAATATGTTCTCACACCTGGCGGGCCCAGGCAAGACTCGGGTGCACAGGCTGTACCTGTGTACCATATTAGACTCCATAAGACTCCAACACACTAGCTCAGCTCTAGAAGGCTATGCTATAGGCTCTGTCAGGGTGCACAAGGCAGAACTCTACCATGGTCTAGAAATGTCCATTTGAAACTACTCGTCGTGCACACGAAACTAGTGTCTATGCACACAGTGTTTAGTTGCAATTGTGTGAGTACATACAGGGCTGACAACAGCTCAGCACACCCCAACATACTCTATTAACGCAGTGAACAACTAGTACAGCCCTTCCTGGTGTGATCCATTTTCTTATAGCAGAGTACACCCCCTGGCCTTGTCAATTCTACCACTAGGCAGGACTAGGCCAGACTTGGGTGCCCTACACCTGTTCTAGAAATACTCAATAAATGGTCGTGCACACAGAAATGTTGCCCATGCACACATCGTTTAGTTGCAATGGTGTAAGTACATACAGGTCTGACAACAGCCTAATAGAGCCCAGTATGTCCAGCAAAGCCCCCCAAGGGCATCTTAACCAGATCCATCCCATTATAGTCCAGTAGTACACTCTCTTCTAGTCCGTGGACACCTGGTGGGCCCAGGCAAGACTCGAGTGCACCAGGCTGTACCTGTGTACCGTATTAGACTCCATCAGACTCCAACACACTAGCTCAGCTCTAGAAGGCTATGCTATAGGCTCTGTCAGGGTGCACAAGGCAGAACTCTATCATGGTCTAGAAATGTCAATTTAAAACTACTCGTCATGCACACGAAACTATTGTCTATGCACACAGTGTTTAGTTGCAATTGTGTGAGTACATACAGGGCTGACAACAGCTCAGCACACCCCAACATACTCTATTAACATGGTGAATACCTAGCCCAGCCTTTCCTGGTGTGATCCATTCTCTTACAGCATAGTACACCCTCTGGCCTTGTCAATTCTACCACCTGGCAGGACTAGGCCAGACTTGGGTGCCCTAGACCGCAATGCATTATGCCCTAAAAGACTCAAACATGTTGTTTTCAGATGTAGCAGGCTGTGCCAGGCTCCAACAGGCTTTACTATGCTATAAAAGGCAATTCTGTATGGTGGACTAGAATTACTTAATAAAACTATTGGTCGTGCACACGGAACTGCTGCCCGTGCACACATCGTTTAGTTGCAATGGTGTAAGTACATACAGGTCTGACAACAGCCTAATAGAGCCCAGTATGTCCAACAGAGCCCCCTAAGGGCATCTTAACCAGATTCATCCCACTGTAGTCCAGTAGTACACCCTCCTCCAGTCCGTTCTCACACCTGGCGGGCCCAGGCAAGACTCAGGTGCACAGGCTGTACCTGTTTACCGTATTAGACTCCATCAGACTCCAACACACTAGCTCAGCTCTAGAAGGCTATGCTATATGCTCTGTCAGGGTGCACAAGGCAGAACTCTATCATGGTCTAGAAATGTCAATTTAAAACCACTCGTTGTGCACACGAAACTATTGTCTATGCACACAGTGTTTAGTTGCAATTGTGTGAGTACATACAGGGCTGACAACAGCTCAGCACACCCCAACATGCTCTATTAACATGGTGAATACCTAGCCCAGCCTTTCCTGGTGTGATCCATTCTCTTACAGCATAGTACACCCTCTGGCCTTGTCAATTCTACCACCTGGCAGGACTAGGCCAGACTTGGGTGCCCTAGACCGCAATGCATTATGCCCTAAAAGACTCAAACATGTTGTTTTCAGATGTAGCAGGCTGTGCCAGGCTCCAACAGGCTTTACTATGCTATAAAAGGCAATTCTGTATGGTGGACTAGAATTACTTAATAAAACTATTGGTCGTGCACACAGAACTGCTGCCCGTGCACACATCGTTTAGTTGCAATGGTGTAAGTACATACAGGTCTGACAACAGCCTAATAGAGCCCAGTATGTCCAGCAAAGCCCCCAAGGGCATCTTAACCAGATCCATCCCACTATAGTCCAGTAGTACACCCTCTTCTAGTCCGTGGACACCTGGTGGGCCCAGGCAAGACTCGGGTGCACCAGGCTGTACCTGTGTACCGTATTAGACTCCATCAGACTCCTGCACACTAGCTCAGCTCTAGAAAGCTATAGGCTCTGTCAGGGTGCGTAAGGCAGAACTCTGCCATGGTCAGAAAATGTCCATTTAATAGTACTCGTCGTGCACACAAAACTATTGTCTATGCACACAGTCTTTAGTTGCAATTGTGTGAGTACATACAGGGCTGACAACAGCTCAGCACACCCCAACATACTTTATTAACACAGTGAACATCTAGTCCAGCCCTTCCTGGTATGTTCCATTCTCTTACAGCATAGTACACCCCCTGGCCTTGTCAATTCTACCACCAGGCAGGACTAGGCCAGACTTGGGTGCCCCAGACCGCAATGCATTATGCCCTAAAAGTCTCAAACATGTTGTTTTCAGATGTAGCAGGCTGTGCCAGGCTCCAACACGCTTTACTGTGCTATAAAAGGCAATTCTATATGGTGGACTAGAAATGCTGAATAAAACTATTGGTTGTGCACACGGAACTACTGCCTGTGCACACAACGTTTAGTAGCATAGTAGCAATGGTGTGGGTACGTACACGGTTGACAACAGCCTAATAGAGCCCACTAGAGTCCAGCAAAGCCCCCCGCCAAGGGAATCTTAACCAGATCCATCCCACAATAGTCCAGTAGCTGTTGGAGGCTGTGCCAGGCTCCAAAAGGCTCTACTAGGCTGTACAAGGCAAATTTGTATGGTGTTCTATAAATACTCAATAAACCTATTGGTCGTGCACACAGAAATGTTGCCCGTGCACACATCGTTTAGTTGCAATGGTGTAAGTACATACAGGTCTGACAATAGCCTAATAGAGCCCAGTATGTCCAGTAAAGCCCCTCAAGGGCATCTTAACCAGATCCATCCGACTATCGTCCAGTAGCTGTAGGAGGCTGTGCCAGGGTCCAACAGGCTCTACAAGCTGAACAAGGCAAATCTGTATGGTGTTCTAGAAATACTCAATAAATGGTCGTGCACACAGAAATGTTGCCCGTGCACACATCGTTTAGTTGCAATGGTGTAAGTACATACAGGTCTGACAACAGCCTAATAGAGCCCAGTATGTCCAACAGAGCCCCCCAAGGGCATCTTAACCAGATTCATCCCACTATAGTCCAGTAGTACACCCTCCTCCAGTCCGTTCTCACACCTGGTGGGCCCAGGCAAGACTCGGGTGCACCAGGCTGTACTTGTGTACCGTATTAGACTCCATCAGACTCCAACACACTAGCTCAGCTTTAGAAAGCTATACGCTCTGTCAGGGTGCACAAGGCAGAACTCTACCATGGTCTAGAAATCTCCATTTAAAACTACTCGCCGTGCACACAAAACTATTGTCTATGCACACAGTCTTTAGTTGCAATTGTGTGAGTACACCTACTCCAGCCCTTCCTGGTATGTTCCATTCTCTTACAGCATAGTACACCCCCTGCCCTTGTCAATTCCACCACCAGGCAGACTTGGGTGTCCTAGACCGCAATGCATTATGCCCTAAAAGGCTCAAACATGTTGTTTTCAGATGTAGCAGGCTGTTTCAGGCTCCAACAGGCTTTACTATGCTATAAAAGGCAATTCTGTATAGTGGACTAGAAATACTTAATAAAACTATTGGTCGTGCACACGGAACTACTGCCCGTGCACACAATGTTTAGTAGCACTGGTGTGGGTACGTGCACAGATGACAACAGCCTAATAGAGCCCACTAGAGTCCTGCAAAGCCCCCCACCAAGGGAATCTTAACCAGATCTATCCCACTATAGTACAGTGCATTGCGGTCTAGGGCACCTAAGTCTGGCCTAGTCCTGCCTGGTGGTAGAAATGACAAGGCCAGGGATTGTACTATGCTGTAAGAGAATGGAACACACCAGGAAGGGCTGGACTAGGTGTTCACTGTGTTAATAGAGTGTGTTGGGGTGTGCTGGGCTGCTGTCAGCCCTGTATGTACACAATTGGAACTAAACACTGTGTGCATAGACAATAGTTTCGTGTGCACGACGAGCAGTTTTAAATGGACATTTCTAGACCATGATAGAGTTCTGCCTTGTGCACCCTAACAGAGCATATAGCATAGCCTTCTAGAGCTGAGCTAGTGTGTTGGAGTCTGATGGAGTCTAATACGGTACAGCCTGGTGCACCGGAGTCTTGCCTGGTCCCGCCAGGTGTGAGAACAGACTGGAGGAGGGGGTACTACTGGACTATAAAGGGATGGATCTGGTTAAGATGCCTTTGGGGGGGGCTTGCTGGACTATAGTGGGCTCTATTAGTTTGTTGTTTTAGTAGTATGTACTTGCCTTTATGTACTTACACCATTGCAACTAAACGCTGTGTGCACGGGCAGTAGTTCCAAGTGCACGACCAATAGTTTGGTCGTGCAGATTTGCCTTGTACCGCCTAGTAGAGCCTGTTGGAGCCTTGCACAGCCTCCTATAGCAGCTGGACTATAGTGGGACTGGTTAAGATTCTCTTGGTGGGGGGCTTTGCTGGACTCTAGTGGCCTCTATTAGGCTGTTCTCAGCTGTGTACGTACCCACACCATTGCTACTAAACGGAGTGTGCACGGGCAGTAGTTCTGTGTGCACGACCAATAGTTTTATTGAGTATTTCTAGTCCACCCTACAGAATTGCCTTTTACAGCCTAGTAGAGCCTGTTGGAGCCTGGTACAGCCTGCTACAGCTGAAAACAACCCGTTTGAGTCTTTTAGGGCATAATGCATTGCGTTCTAGGGCACGCAAGTCTGGCCTTGTCTTGCCTGGTGGTAGAACTGACAGGACCAGGGGGTGTACTATGCTGTAAGAGGATAGATCACACCAGGAAGGGCTGGACTAGGTGTTCACTGTGTTAATAGAGTATGTTGGGGTGTGCTGGGCTGTTGTCAGCCCTGTATGTATTCACACAATTGCAACTAAACACTGTGTACATAGACAATAGTTTTTTGTGCATGACGAGTAGTTTTAAATGGACATTTCTAGACCATGATAGAGTTCTGCCTTGTGCACCCTGACAGAGCATATAGCATAGCCTTCTAGAGCTGAGTTAGTGTGTTGGAGTCTGAAGTCCAATACGGTACAGCCTGGTGCACCCGAGTATTGCCTGGCCCCGCCAGGTGTGAGAACGGACTGGAGGAGAGGGTACTACTGGACTATTGTGGGATGGATCTGGTTAAGATGCCCTTGGGGGGCTTTGCTGGACTCTAATGGGCTCTATTAGGCTGTTGTCAGCCGTGTACGTACCCACACCATTGCAACTAAACGGTGTGTGCACGGGCAGTAGTTCCGTGTGCACGACCAATAGTTTGGTCATGCAGATTTGTCTTGCACTGCCTAGTAGAGCATGTTGGAGCCTGGCACAGCCTCCTACAGCTACTGGACTAAAGTGGGATGGATCTGGTTAAGAATCCCTTGGTGGTGGGATTTGCTGGACTGTAGTGGGCTCAATTAGGCTGTTGTCAGCCGTGTACGTACCCACACCATTGCTACTAAACGTTGTGTGCACGGGCAGCAGTTCTGTGTGCATGGCCAATAGTTTTATTGGGTATTTCTAGTCCACGATACAGAATTGCCTTTTACAACATACTAAAGCCTGTGGGAGCCTGGCACAGCCTGCTACAGCTGAAAACAACCTGTTTGAGTCTTTTAGGGCATAATGCATTGCGGTCTAGGGCACCCAAGCCTGGCCTAGTCCTGCCTGGTGGTAGAATTGACAAGGCCAGGGGGTGTACTATGCTGTAAGAGAATGGATCACACCAAGGAGGACTGGACTAGGTGTTCACTGTGTTAATAGAGTATGTTGGGGTTTGCTGGGCTGTTGTCAGCCCTGTATGTATTCACACAATTGCAACTAAACGCTGTGTGCATAGACAATAGTTTTGTGTGCACGACGAATGGACATTTCTAGACCATGATAGAGTACTGCCATGTGCACCCTGATAGAGCCTATAGCATAGCCTTCTAGAGCTTAACTAGTGTGTTGGAGTCTAATACGGTACAGCCTCGTGCACCCGAGTCTTGCCTGGGCCCGCCAGGTGTAGAACGGATTGGAGGAGGGGGTACTACTGGACTATAGTGGGATGGATCTGGTTAAGATGCCCTTGGGGGGGCTTTGCTGGACTCAGGTAGAATTGACAAGGCCAGGGGGTGTACTATGCTGTAAGAGAAAGCTGGGCTGTTGTCAGCCCTGTATGTATTCACACAATTGCAACTAAACGCTGTGTTTTGTGTGCACGACAAATGGACATTTCTATACCATGATTGTGAGTTCAAAAGCCTGAAGCAGTAAGCTTGACTCCAAAAACAGTAATCCAGGTCCACAAAGAATGAAGGTTTCAACTGTTTACTAGCAAAAAAGTCAGGCGTACAAAAACAGAAAAAACAACAAACATTCAAATAAAAGGTGTTCAAAGTAGTCCAAAGTAGTCAAATATTCTCAAGGTTCTTTCATAAGTTACTATTTTGTCTGGTTACTATCCTCTTTCTGTGGTTACTATTTTCTTTCTGTGGGTCAAAAAACTGTTTCTGCTCCCACTCAAGCTTCCAGCACTGAACTGACTAATTAGAGCCTGACATACAGCTGCTGCAAGCCAGCCTCAGTAAGCTGGTTAAGTGGCTACACACTCTTATAGGCTGAACCTCAATTGGCTCATTTACACCCTAGGCAGCACACACAGTGTAAACAAGACACGCCCTTCTATACACACACACACACACACACACAGACATTTTCAGTTCCAAATATGGCTCTAACAATGATAGAGTACTGCCCTGTGCACCCTGATAGAGCCTATAGCATAGTCTTCTAGACCTTAACTAGTGTGTTGGAGTCTGATGGAGTCTAATACGGTACAGCCTATTGCACCCGAGTCTTGCCTGGGCCCGCCAGGCGTGACAACGGACTGGAGGAGGGGGTACTACTGGACTATAGTGGGATGGATCTGTTTAAGATTAAATATGTAAAAGATTTGGATTGACCAATTTGATCTGCAAAATACGCGGATGGGACAATTAGATCTGTAAAAGGTGTGGATTGACCAATTAGATCTGCAAAATATGCAGAAGGGCAAATTAGATCTCCAAAACAAGCGGATGGGCCAATTAGTACCTGTAAAAGGTGTGGATTGACCAATTAGATCTACAAAACATGCAGAAGCGTCAATTAGATCTGTAAATGCTGTGGATTTACCAATTAGATCTCCAAAACATGCGGATGGGCCAATTACATCTGTAAAAGGTGTTGTTTGGCTGTACCAGGAAGTAACTGTGCTATGAATTAGAAATGTGCATGGATAACTATTGCTTGTGGACATGAACTTTGCAAGTGCACACAAGAGATCTGTAAAATGTGTTGTTTGACTGTATCAGGCAGTAACTGTGCTATGAACTAGACATGTGCATGTAAAACTATTGCTTGTGGACACAAACTATGCAAGTGCACACATTGATCTCTGCTGCCCCCCGTTGACAAAAAACAGTCAGCACAGCCGTGTGCACTTACAGGAGTCATACATTGTGAAATTTAGTGCACTTGCCATAGTTGCTTGGTGAAATGCACTTGACAAGTTTTTCGCAAAAAATTTGTGCACAAACCCAAGCTCTAATATGGGGAACTCCCTGCCGTGCACGCAAAATACAATTGTTATTATTATTATTATTACCCTTATAACTAACATACAATAAACCTCATATTCCAGCCTAAACTGACAGAATGGGTCAGACAACAGAGACGAGTTGCTTACAGAAATGTGAGTGTGGTGATTAGTCCAGACTGGTCACCGAACTTCAAAGATGTCCTTCTACACGGTGTGACTCTGTGTTCTCCTGGACCCCATGCTGTCCTGGTGACTGTTCCTGTCACAATATGTTTCTCTGAAGCTGACAGGAGATCAGTGGAGGAACACATGGAGCTGCTGGGGGACAGAGTCTGGAGACACACTCTGGTTCTGTTCACAATGGGATGGTGGCT
Source organism: Benthosema pterotum (assembly GCA_039105355.1). Classification (NCBI taxonomy): domain Eukaryota; kingdom Metazoa; phylum Chordata; class Actinopteri; order Myctophiformes; family Myctophidae; genus Benthosema; species Benthosema pterotum. Next base: position 373,971 of record CM076985.1, on the reverse strand, counting down.
GGGAGAGAGACGTGTTGAGGAGTACATCAAGGCTGAAGGAGAACCTCTGAGGAGGATCCTGGAGAAATGTGGCTACAGGTACCATGTTCTAGACTGCTTCAATCATGACATCTCAGAAGTGAAAGAGCTGATGGAGAAAGTAGAAGACATGGTGACGAGGAACAGAGGACACTTTGGACCTTCAGACTCCAGAGAAGACAGCTCTGCCAGAGACGCTGGAGACCTCAGGGAGGAACATGAGACGAGACAGAAGACCCTGTTAGAATGGAACAGACGAGAAGAAGAATGGAGGAAGAGAGAGGATGAATGGAAAAGGAGAGAGGAGGAATTGATGAGGAGAGAGGAGGAGATGATAGAGAAGGTGTTGCACTTTGTGGAGAAAGATCCAGAAGAACCAGCCGTTCCTGCTGCCAAGAGAAGAAGAAGGATGAGCAACGACTTCCGTCCTCCATCCAGTGAGTATCAATAGTATTGAGCTAACACAATCTTACAATATTGTCAATGTTTATGACTATCTTCACTATCTTTATGACTTGACTTTTATAAATGAAACATTCCACCAGTGTAATTATTGTTGTGTTGTCTTGTGTTTCAGTGAGTGTTGGAACGCCATCTGAAGCAGGAAGTTCATACCTTTGGTCACCTGACAAGGTTCATGACTGGCTGCTGAAGAGAGTAGCAGCATCATCTTCAGGATATGGAAGTGAAGCTGCCAGCCAGCTCGATGCGAATAATGAGAAAAATCTGACAAATTAAGAACGATTGTTTCACCAGCTATCAAATCCAGAATCATCATACAGCCATTCCGAAATGATGAAATATAACTGCCAACAATTTTAGCAAAAATGCATGTTTACCGTCATCTCTTAATGTACATATCGTGATAGTTTGGACTAACGGACTATAACTGTGCATGTGTGCGGTAGTAATGCACATAACTCTATGGGCCCGATTTTGGTTACATTAGCCCTTATGCGCAATTAACGCACATAGCATTGGGGAAGAGGCGTTCCCACACTAAAGTCGCTAATTTCGTAACCATGCCATCTCCCTTAAACACCTCCTATACCCGTTAAATTATGCATAGGTGTGGTTTGGGCGTTTTTAGCTTTCATCCAATCCGTGTTGGTCTTGCCATTCCCTTTAATTCATCCCTTATCTAGTTCCCTTATCCCTACTGCTATGTCTGACCCTCCGAAGCACGCAGCCTGGCTGCGGGCTTAGGACAGACGCCTATTCTCAAAGATCATGCTCTCATTTTCAAACAATTATAGCTCGGTCAATTCTCAATCATTTCTTACCATTCAACATGTTATGAAAAAAACATGTTCCATGTTTGCTGGCGGCATTTATTTATCCCAAGTCTGCGAAAATAAAGCAAAAACTCGGCAATTCGCGGCAAAAAAAAACGTTTTTTTTTTATCATTGATTTCTCGGCCAATTCTGGACCATTTTTTACATTTCAAAGTGCAGCGTGACGGAAAAGCCTCCTCTCTCAGATGCTGTATAGTATATGTGGGTAGGTCTTCTCTACGATGCGGGATCTAGCAAAATGTAAGTGTCGGGATTTTGGTGGAAACGGTCCACCAAATCCCCGACACTTACATTTTGCTCGATGCGGGATCATAGAGAAGACCTACCCACATATTCTATACAGCATCTGAGAGAGGAGGCTTTTCCCGTCACGCTGCACTTTGAAATGTAAAAAATGGTCCAGAATTGGCCGAGAAATCAATGATCAAAAAAGGTCTTTTTTGCCGCGAATTCCAGAGTTTTTTTTTGCAATTTACAGCATTGCGTCACAAGTTAATTAATGTATTTAATTATATTATATACTGTACATTACCTGAACACAAGGAAGTGACTGACAGCAGGCAATCTGCAGCTGTTTATAGCACAATCCATAAATAAGGAGATGAATTGAACTGGCGCCTTTCCACGTGGAGTCGTGGACATCTCCAAAGGCGCACAGACGCACGCACTGTGCGCATGTGGCTCTGCCTTCCGTATTGGTTAACGGGTGGTCTGAGCTGGCCTTATCTAGTTCCCAAATCTATTTGACGAAATTAGCAACTTAAGGGACTGCGCAACAAACACGCCCATGACCACACCTCCAGCCACAAATAACGGTGTCGGCATAAAGAATAGTGGCTAAGGGAAGAGAAAAGGTGACCAAAATAGCAATAAGGGAATTCGCTGCGGGTATCGCATAACGTTAGGGACAAGGGGTGGAAGGAAAATCGCGCCCTATAGCTTCAATTCAACCCACACGTTCCACACAGTGCATTAAAAAGGAGCATTCAGGGATTTGGGTGATTTAGACAAAAACCTGTTCTGCCCGGTAACAGGATATGCACATGGACAGCCTCCACATTGGGGGACACACATAACAGGCCAACAGCACCAAGGCCCACCCCGCTCCATCCTGATTGGAGGCAAGGAGAATTGAAAAAGGAGTTGTCGCGAAGGCACCCACGGGGGAGTCCACATTGGTTCATGGGAGGAAACAGACATGCACAGTACAGATCAGGAAGTCAAACCATCCAAGAGACCAATGGCATGCATGGTTTGCAAGCGTCAAACTTCCTGATCTGTACTGCGCATGTCTGTTTCCTCCCATGAACCAATGTGGACTCCCCCGTAGGTGCCTTCGCGACAACTCCTTTTTGAATTCTCCTTGATTGGAGGAAGGCTTCGTCTATCCTGATTGGATGAAGGCTGGATTCTCACCAACCACCAAAGCTGAAACTAGGATTTTGACCCCTGCACTTCACTGGGGACATGGAGGAACTCCTTACATGGTCAGCCCACTCTATAGTATGGAGGATTATCACAACAAAAGAAAGAAAGAAAAAAAAAATAATTTGAAATTTGAATTAAGCAAAGTCACTGAATGCATATATATACACGGGCGTGACGTGGGGTGGGGGGGTAGACGGGTTTAGGGGCCCCAGAGCCCTCTTGGGTTTCCTAAACGGCACAGATAAAAAAAATACTTGTATATAATATTTTTTCAAATACTTTAGTTTTCTATGAGATTCAAGACAATTAACTATTTTATTGCTTAAAAGGTCAATACGATAATCTAATAAACTGGTTAGTAAGTGTACCGTCACTGTTTTGTATCAATACACTTTTAGACCGACATGTTTGTTCCTGTGATTGAACATTTATTTATTGAACTCCTCTTGTCTTTGTCTGAACATTGTCTAAACATGACATCATGGAACCGCTATGCTCCATAAGAGGATTGATATTAAAGGTTTTTATAGGCAACTTTAGTAGTTGTACAAACTGTGTTGTAAACAGATTTGAATCTTAACTCCACCTCCCCTCCACTCTATTGGCTCGTTTCTGAAACTGCTGGAGACTACTGCGCTGTGATTGGCTAAAACGCCGCCTCACCCCTCCACCACCCCTCCCTCCACCACTAGCACCGCCTTGCCACGGCCCCAGCGATTTGTTGACAAAAAAGGTTCTGGACCGTCTGCAGGGCAAAGCAAAGTGTCTGTCTGCAGGGAAACGGTTACAGCATTGAAGCAGAAGTGATGTAGACGGGAGAAAGGGCAAATAATATCGATATATACTGAACACATTTTGATTTTTGGCTAAAAAGTTGCCTATTATACCTTTTTAAAGTCCAAAGCTTATCGATAATGGGTACTCGATAAGCTTGTTGTTATTGATCTCCATCCCCAGCTATTAGAGGACGTTCACACATTTGGTTCTGCTGCTTCATGTCAGAGTAAATCTTCAATCAAAGCCATATGGATGAGTGCAGTTATAGTGTTCATTATACAGTGTTGTGTTTTTCCATAAAAGAGATGGAGCTCACAAGTTGCCTTAAATAAATACTGGAAACTGTTTAAATCAATATGTCTATTTTTTTCTTGGGTTTCCCAAACGGCACGTTTAAATGCTTTTATATATGCAAAAGTCTTTTCTAAAGCTCTGAAGAATGGAGGCCTAGGCCACTCGAATCAGGGCGGCACTAGCTCTATTTCTGGACAATGTGTTTATAACTGTAAGTGGAAATGATAAAATAAAATATGGGTGCTAATTGTTTTACATTTACTGCTGTCTAAAAAAGTAAATAATGTCCTTTAAAGTTTAAAACAACTGATAGACTGCCACGAATGCAGCATTTATGGTCTGTAACTGTCCTTTACCAGACCATGGATGCAGCATTTATTACATTGTAAAAACAAATGATACTCCTTTCCATGGCAGCATTTAGCAGATTTTCAATTTTTCTCCCTGAGGTCTCCTGTACTTGAATACAGTATTTTGCGTCGTTGATCAAATTTGTTCAGAAATCCATGTTGTTACATCACATCTCCACTAGCTAAAGAGTTCTGCGTTTACCGTCACACATGTAACTCTGGACCAGTGTTGAATGTCACACATGTAACTCTGGACCAGTGTTGAATATCACACATGACATGTAACTCTGGACCAGTGTTGAATGTCATACATGTACAGTAACTCTTGACCAGTGTTGATTTGGAGACCACATTCAGATTTTGTTAGTACTGGATCTCTTCTTCACTAGTCCCTCTCTGGTTTCTATAAATATGCTCAGCTCTGAAACAAAACAATGCATTTTAAGGTGATAACGTTCACTGTATGCCTATTGTTCCTTCCAGGTGTCAGTAAAGGGTTAACAGCTACAGCACAAGGAGGAGTTCCTGAACCGAAAGTGAAAGGTTTGGTGTTCAGCGACTCACTGTACTGTCTACTCTACAGAACCTTCTGTCAACACTACGTTTTACACAACTCTGACAACTGAAACACAGGTGAGGAATAACCTAAACACTATGAATTATTGTTCGCTAAAAGAGAAGATTTACATTATCTAGGCAAGAGAGATCTGCTTCACAAACTTCACTAATGTTCATATTAAATCCCCCTGTCCAGTCTGTGGTAAAACTAGATGCGAGTTACCAGGAAGTACAGAAGTAGGCCTATAGCAGTTTCAATCATACTAGTGTGGGGCCTGGAGGCTAGGATTTTGAAGTTAATATCAAACTGCTATATTTTAATATACTTCCTGGTGTGGTGGGTCCGCATCAATATTCCGACGGACAATATGTTTCGCTGTCACCGCTGAACAATAAGGAGAACAAAATATCCTATGTGAACTTCTAGAATGAGTGGCTATTTGAGATGTGCACTGTGCACTCTCTCTGTCACTCGCTCGTTGCCAATCGAGATGCGCAGTGACGTCACCGCCCGTTCCGGAAGCCTTTTCCCCATTCATTTTTCTCTCTCGTCTTTATTAGGCCAAACAAAAACGCCCCCTTTGGGCGTAAACATTTTTCGCCTCTCCGCTCCGTCCCTGCTCTAGGGCAATTGGCACAGAGCCAAGAGCAGTCAGTCCGTCAGTCAGTCAGTGAGCCTAGTAGCGGCAGCAGCAGCATTACTAGACTAGTGACTTCTCTGTTTTATACTTTACATTTTTATTTACATTATTTACTTCTTCACTGGCTCACTATGGTGCAGACTTGCTGTAACAGAAGGACGCCTCACGCAGCTTCGCATGCAATTGTTTTTTACGCTGTTCCAGCATGGACCCATATAGACTGGGACCATATTACAAAAATGTGAACCCCGAAGGCAAAACATGTTTTTATTTACATACAACTGTTCTAGGGGTATTAAGGCCTGCTGAATCCAAATCTGCTGTATGTAATGCTCAAAAATGGCTGCTAAGCCTTCAAAATGGACCATTTAAACATGGCGGCCACCACCATAATGAAGCATAGTAAAATGATGTATGTTTGACTAAATAGGGTAGAAAATAGATTGAAATGTATGTTTTCATGGGGAGTACATTGACATTCATATTTTAGATCAATTTTAAAGGTACACTTTAATATAATTTATATTATGTAATGTAATTTGTTGGTGAATAATTGCTTCAATAATGGCCTAAATTAGTGTTTATGACTTAATGCATGCAGTAAACGCATGGACAGTCAGTCCCTATGATCTTCAATGTTCTGGCAGGTGTTGCCAATTAAGTTTCTTGAAACGGCACACTTCAATGTACATTATGTGTACTTTCTTGCAGCCGCAGCGTTGGCTGAAAGCAGCCTTGTGCAAATGCATGACGTGTTCTCGCTGCATGCTTTTGGCAATGGTGGCAAGGAAAGCAGCCGGGGTAGCAACTGACCATTCAGGATCATCCATGCCATTTCAGTAATGGGAGGAAGATCAGGGTGTGTTAAGTGAGCTTGATTCTATACAAGAGCTTGATAATGGGAACGCATGATGTGAAACTTTACTGCATCTGAGGTTGGTGGCATAGTCTCTTGCGGACGCCCCATACAAAACAACTTGACTCTTGCTTCATTGCATGCACCAACTTCAGGCACACCTCATCGAAGGCCAAGCACTTGTGATGTCAATGGAAAAGCCACCTGGCATTAGACCACTTGGTGAATATGTCAACATATGTCAACACTCTGCTCATTGTTGTATCAGGGGGGTTTGCTGGAGTGAATGACCATTGTCAAGTCATCTGATCCTGATGCCAGGATCTGTGCCAGTCTCATCTCAGTGCTGACCATGAGGAAGCTGACACATGGCTTGGTTTGCACTACATTCATGCTCAAATGAAACAGTTCTTAGTTGTGTCAGCACATGATAAAGATGTGCTTCTTTTACTTCTGGCATGCGATGGCAAGATGCAATGTAGGCCTGGGTCTCTACATTAAAGCTGGGACAGCAAAGGATAGTAAGTATCTCCAGTGCATGAAATTCAGAAGTTGCCTTCTGGTCAAGTTAATACTCTACTTGCCTCTCAAGCTGTAACAGTTTAGTGGCAGTGGTAAGAAAACAACCTAGCAGGTGTTCCAGCAACATCCCTCAGACGTCAGTGGCCTTGGAAAAGGTCTTCTTACGGAAGACATATAAGCTCAGCAGAGAAATTAATCTGTAAGATATATGGTGTTGGCAACACCTGCCAGAACACTGAAGATCATTGGGACTGACTGTCCATGTGTCTACTGCAGGGGTTTTCAACCTTTTTCACTCCAGGGACCACCATTTATTCAGCATTTGAGCCACGGACCACCATTTGATTACATGTTCACACCAATTTTGTCCACAATTCCAGGCTGGATTTTTGCAAACAAAGCAGTGTAGACTTTAGAATTAAATTCAGATGATGAATGTTTTAACTCTTGAGAGTGTGAAAATTAAACCAAATGAACCCCCAAGGGTCCATTTGGTTTCATTTTTACATTCTCAAGAGTTACATCTGGCTAACCAACTTTCCATCATTTAGCCTGGGGACCACCTGGAACTTTCTCAAGGACCACTGGTGGTCCCCGGACCACCTGTTGAAAACCACGGGTCTACTGCATGCAAATAAACACCAATTTAGGCAAATAATGAAGAAATTATTCACAATTAAAAAATATTACCATAATAATACCAAAGAGGGCAATTTTCGCAATATAAATTATATTAAAGTGGTACCTTCACAATCGATCTGGAATATGAATATGTCATTCTATTCCCCATATATGAAAACATAAACAATACATTTTAATCCATTTTATAGCTTATTTAGTCAAACATACATCATTTTATTATGCTTCATTATGGTGGTGACCGCCATTTTTAAATGGTCTATTTTGAAGGCTTAGCAGCCATTTTTGAGCTTTACATATAGCAGATTTGGATTCAGCACGCCTTAATGCCCCTAGAACACTTGTATGTAATAAATTAACACGAGCTTCCTTCAGCACTTAAAATAAGCACATTCTTGAAATCTAGCCTAGTCTACCACCACGGACCAAACGCATGGCATGGATCGCAGCTTTAAACTGTCGGAAAAAGTAAAAGTGTTTACACTGCACAGCTGATGATGACGACGCGTCAGGCTCAACGAGAGTTGAGAATGTATGTAGCCTGCAGGGCTACTAGCGTATGCCCTAGGGCAGGGAGAAAGGGGCGTGGACCATCGCACGATGTAATCTCATGACGCGCCGTTGGCGGGCCTAATAGGGAGTTTAAGCACGGACCGCTACGTCATTGTGCTACGGTAACCGGAAATGGATCAGTGCTCGATGTATAAACCTGCCTGCCGTCGCAGCCGTTCCTACAACGGCAGAAGGTGCGCTCTCACGTTGTGTCTACAACGCCAGTACCGCACGAGTAGGAGCTGCTCTGTATACTCTGGATGCGTTGTGTGAATGTATGAACTCTGCTCTGCCAATCACACTAGCCTAGTAGCCTAAACAAATTCACTAAAATGGTCCACAAACTGCCCAAAAGTAAGATCTCACAATGTTCTCAGACCAATGATCTGTCTAATGCAATACTAGCAAGTGTAGGTTTTTTTTTCTGTCTACATCAGTTTTGCATTGAGTCCCCCCCCCCCCCGCGCCCCTACTAACTATTAAAATCGTGGATGTTGTCATCGGTAGATAAGTTTTCTACTGCCCTGAGATGTGATTGACAATGACATCAGTGTGAATACACCAGTCATGACACCGCTCTCCTTTCTTTCCTTTCTGATGAGACCGATCCGACACAGCCACGGGTAACACGCTGTTTTGATTGCCAAAACATGCCGTCCATCGGCTCGTTTAATTATTTGTTTGCCAAGATTAGACTACGTCTCTCTATTGTATATGTAGTCTTAAGTGCCTGCTGCTGCTGGTCAGGTGGACGGGTAACCATAAAACTAACCAGCCAGTGCGCACAGACGGGGTTGCGTAAACTCCGTTCACTTCCTAGAGCTAGTCTAATGGCGGATCGCCTACATAAACTTCTATTGAGAATGGGACACCTTCAGTGAAAACAATGCATTTCCAACTGCAGTAACAGCGCGTTTCACAGCGAGTTTCTGACCCCTCAATGTCGCAGAACTACTAGATGGGGGAAAGTTAAATAAATAAATAAATGGTTTGGGATCATTAATATTCGTTCGCGTGGCGACCTTAGCGACCGAGTGGTTCGAATCCCGAGCTTTATACAGCTTTAGTGTGTATATGCAGTGTGTGTTGTTTGGCAAGCAATAACAACATTGATACCATTTGACATGCTGTTATTAAACATATACTGTTTTAGGATAACACAAATAGCTTCAGCAGCTCTTTTCAATACTGCCCATGCCCAAGCCCAAGTGACAGCATGTTAGCTAACGAGCAATGGTTGTCTGTGTTTACTGTTTATGTTTGACACGTGCTGTAGGCTGAATAGACGCCTCATCGGTGTCACCATGGGAACCAAAACGAGGTGGGGACCCGTCGCCGACGGGTACTGTGCTTAATGATTTTGGCTGCTACGGCGATTGCGTCATAGCCGACGTAGTTCCTGTATGGGTTGCCGTAGTGAAAACTGGGGAACTTAAAGTCCCTAATATCAAGACGATTACGCCGCGGCCAAAGCCAACTCGAGTCGTGACAAATCATGACAACAAACACAATATCGTCATATAATATATAATTATGAAGAAGTAGAAAACGGCATGATAGGCCTACTTTGTGTTTCGTTTTTCATCTTAGAAATGATTTGATTGTCCCAAAAGTTTGTGTGTGTCATTATGATTCGTCACGACTCGAGTTGGCTTTGTCCGCGGCGTAATCGTCTTGATATAAATTATTTTCGAAAAGTCTATGAGAAAAATGAATGGGGAATCCATTTCTGGAACAGGGGCGGTGACGTAACTGCGCAGGTCTATAATGTTAGTCAGGAGAGAGAGAGGAGAGAGAGGGAGAGGGAGAGGGAGAGGGAGAGAGATTATATTATTTTCTGATAAGAATGTCAACCCGGCATGAAGCCTTTACAGATTTTCTTTTTTTTCGTTGTTTTTGTCTGTTTGTTATTCATTGTTTGTTTATATTGCAAGCATGCATTTCATAAAGCATAAGGACAGGTGACTGGTTACATTGATTGATTTAAAATGAACAGTTTGGAGAATGGCTATACATTTCAAGCACAGCTCAGAACAAGGACTGTTAACTGTGAATGGGATAAGGCATGTCTAGTGTGAGATGCTTTAATAATCTATGCATTGTGTGGCCACATGGTTTAAGTGCTAGTATGTGTCCTGCTAAATGATGAGACAGAATAGGAAGTTGTTGTTTTACTGTTGTTTTGTTTGTGCATAGTTGAGCACTTGTAGTTGACATAATAGGCTGCTATGAGAGTAGGATAGCTGTTGTGTTCATCTCCTGTCTACATCTATTATCAGCTCATGAATGTGACACAAGTCGCATGTTGTTTGTGTGACTTAATTTGACCAAACAATGTTTTCTCTGACAGGAATGGCTTACCTCAGCAGGCGTTACGGGACGGTTTAATGACTGGTGGTGGATGTAAATAAAGCAGCACCCACTTTTTTGAGAATGCTGACAGCCAGCTTCCCAGAAAAGTTTGCCGTCACTGAAAATCCAAGCTGAGCTTCACTTTATCACCATAATAAAAAATATATATTATACAAATATAAGCACTAGAAGTTCACACTCTGTCTGCTTCCAGATTTTTATGAATGGAAATTTAAACTCGGCTCAGCTTGAATTTTCAGCGACAGCAAGCTTTTCGAGGAAGCTGGGCGTGATGGCCAAAAAATGTCACGTGACGTCAGATCAGAGCAGAAAACACAAGCAGTGTTTTTTTTGTGTGCCGGCCCATTTAAGGCTGGCCTGGGCTGTCATTTCAGGAACCGGAACAACTGTGTGTGTGTGTGTGTGTGTGTGTGTGTGTGTGTGTGTGTGTGTGTGTGTGTGTGTGTGTGTGTGTGTGTGTGTGTGTGTGTGTGTGTGTGTGTGTGTGTGTGTGTCAGGAGAACATCAGAGTCTACCAGATGTGAGACTGATGTTGGTTGGAGGAGACCAGTTTACGAGGATCTGGACTGGAGCTCACATACTGCAGGAGAGTGGTGTGTTTCCAGTAAAGATGGTGAGTAATATTATGATCTTCATGTTATATCGCTAATGTTGACCTTGATTTATATTAATAGCTGATCTCATACCTTTGTAATCTTTACATTTAAATGTCATTATGACTGTCACACATACAGTACCATCGACCAGTGGTTACCAAACTCGACTAAAAAAAAAAAAACATTTGGAAAATTCCATTTTCCAGAATCTCCTGAACTTGAATGCAGCATTTTTCATTTTAAATAATTGCTGACCTAGCAACTAGTATGTAAAGACCTAGCGACCTATTGTCACTCTCCAGAAATATCCTAAAGTTTTGACACATTTTGAACTTAAACACTCTCTAAACATTGTCTGGACATCCATATCTGTCTGAATACTGCTATATTAGTACAGCCTCCAAACAGGCTGTAATAATTGACTATCATGAGATACAGTTCCTATGATTGTATATAGTTCATTACTGTTAATTTAATTAGTGTTTCTGTGGTGCTATTAGACAAGATGTGTGTCTTTATTTAGGACATCATAGTCATTTTTTATGGTTTAGTTTAAATGCACATGTATTGATTATTATAACTAACATAGAGTAAACCTCATATTCCATCCTGAACAGACAGAATGTGTCAGACATCAGAGACGAGAAATGTAAGTGTGGTGATCTGTCCAGACTGGTCAACTACACCTCCATCATAGATCAAAGATGTCCTTCTACACGGTGTGACTCTGTGTTCTCCTGGACCCCACGCTGTCCTGCTGAATGTTCCTGTCCTGTTCAGTTTCTCTGAAGCTGACAGGAGATCAGTGGAGGAACACATGGAGCTGCTGGGGGACAGAGTCTGGAGACACACTCTGGTTCTGTTCACATGGGGAGCCTGGCTGGGAGAGAGACGTGTTGAGGAGTACATCGAGGCTGAAGGAGAACCTCTGAGGAGGATCCTGGAGAAATGTGGCTACAGGTACCATGTTCTAAACTGCAACAATCTGGACATCTCAGAAGTGAAAGAGCTGATGGAGAAAGTAGAAGACATGGTGACGAGGAACAGAGGACACTTTGGACCTTCAGACTCCAGAGAAGACAGCTCTGTCAGAGACACAGGACACCTCAGGGAGGGACATGAGACGAGACAGAAGACCCTGTTAGAAAGACTGAAAGGAAAGAAGACATTTACTGCTGAAGAATGGAGCAGACGAGAAGAAGAATGGAGGAGAGAGAAGGAGGAATGGAGGAGGAGAGAGGAGGAGATGGTAGAAAAGGTGTTGCAGTTTGTGGAGAAGGATCCAGAAGAACCAACCGTTCTTCCTGCCAAGAGAAGAAGGATGAGCAATGACTTTCGTCCTCCAAGCAGTGAGTATCAGTGATACTGTGTGATCATAAAGATGTGTGATTGTTGCAGTGACTTTTATAAATGCAACATTATCATTATTGTGTGTTCCCTTGTGTTTCACTGAGTTGTGGTATAAATATATATATTGTCATTGTAATTTATGATAGTAATAATGTTAATTATAATCAGTATATTGTTGTGTGTTGTCTTGTGTTTCAGTGAGTGGTGGAACACCATCTGAAGCAGGAAGTTCATACCTCTGGTCACCTGATAAGGTTTACGATTGGCTGCTGAAGAGACATGCTGGACCAATAGCGTCCTCTTCAGGATATGAAAGTGAAGCTGCCAGCCTGTTTGATGTGATGAGTGTGATAGATGAAGATGATTCATAGATTAAAAACAAAATCTGACTCTTTAACAAGAACAATAATTTCACCAATTATCAAATCAAGAATCATTAAGCAGTCATAATGAATTGTGCAATGTATCTGCCAACAACTGTAGCAAACATACAAAACATGCCACATTTCTGCAATATTGTACATCATCATATTTTGGACCAACATTACACATTTAAATATTACATTCAAAATATTGAAACAAAAGATCATATTACACCAACTGCACATCTGATTATAATCTATGATGTATTTATGATGTAACATTTCCTTGGTCAGCCCTATTTGTAAACAAATTGGTTGGTCTGTCACTTGCATCACTCTCACTCACGTTTAACCAACAGTATACGTAGATTCTGTTGTTCTATTGTTTGTATACATTGTATTGATTGTAACGTTGCCATGATTGTAACATTGATTGTAACCAGCTTGTCTCAGGGAGGAGGACACCCTGCCATGACACTATATGGTGTCATAACATCATATCCTGTGTTTGTAAAACTTTAAATCTTATATTTAATATATTCATAAAAAAAACTAAAATACAAACTGTAAAAAAAAAAAAAAGAAAAAAGGAAAGAAAGAAAAGGAGATCATATTAAGCCAATTGCACTTCAGACTGTTGTTTATGATGAATGTTTCTACCTTGTTATTCACATAGATTTTTTATTAAGTGTATTCAGAGTATGTTTAAATATTGCTGATGCTGAATATTGCTGCTATTATCTGTAATGTGTACATTATGGTGGTAGCAATATAGATCAGGAGTATTCAGCTTATCGAATGTAAATTGTGGTAGAACAGATTGTGATCTTTTAGATCTGCTATTTTCAGCTATAATGTTTTCCCCAGGGTAGGGATGCTGAGAGTTAAAGTCTGTATAACAAATGGGGTCCCTGCCATATCTTTTTTTTTTTTTCTCCAAATGGGGGTCTGTGGGCTCATTAGTGTCAATTTATGTAAATAGAACTCCTCTGTGTCCTACATGATGTTTACCTTGACCTGTGCTGTTCTCTGGGATACCAGTCATCTCACCCAGAATACAACGCTTCTCAGTGAAAAGTCACAACAAACAATGTAATGTATTTTGTATTATATTAAAGATTTTGTGCACGATAAAAAGGTGAGCAATGATTGGTCCATTGGGAACAGTGGTAATCTTTTTTTTTTTTTTTTTGATTTTTTGAAGGAGTAAAATGTAACAGTTGACATATTTACTCTTTACCATTTATAACAGTTTGTAGGATTACAGTAGGCCTACAGTACGTACTTCAGTCACAACTCAATACAAAGACCATAAGCATTTTTTATTGACATAAGTGTTGCTATAAGCCTACATGTAGTAACATATTTTCTTTCTACTTAATGTATTTTCTTTTTTGAGTAATAATTAGGGGCTTTTAAACACATTAGGCTAAAGGGTCTTTGCAGTATTTGACTTTTTGCATAATGATAAAGTGTTGCAAGTAAACCAGAGTTCCATTGGTGTGGTGTTGCTGTTGTTCCAATAGCAGACAGCAGGTGGCAGCAGAATGACATGTTTAGAATTCAGCAGTGACTAAAGCTGAAAAAGATAAGAGTGATTTAGTTTTATTCATAGTCTTTGAATAATTGAATTAAACATAAAATGATCCCTGGATATGAGATACATATGGCTTAAAATATTTGCCTTCCACTACAATCAATAACAAATATTATGTTATTTGAGCTAGTCGTATTGCATTTTGTGTGCGACACCGTAGCACTGAACAGAGCCTTCTAGTGTCAGATTTGCGACATTGAGGGGTCAGAAACTGAGTTCATGCAGCCCGAACAGGGACAAAGTGGAGTTGAAAATACATTGTTTTCAACGACGAGGTCCAATATATAAGGGTCATTGCAGGGCATGTGTGCAACATGACAATTGCACAGCAACGACTAAAGTCTCTGTAAGGTTTTTATATCTAAAATAAAGGGATTTTAACACAGTTAAATCTGAGTTTTGCCTAAGTTCCAGTCGAGGACTTGTCACGGTTGTCTGTCCCCATCGTGACCAATAGAAGTCTATGCAGAGCAGCCGCCATTAGACCTTTCCATGGGAGGGAACGGAGATGTCGTAACTCTGTCTATACTCCAAGTCTGGAGTCTTCAGAGCCATCTAGTAGAAGAGTTACGCCATCAAGGGGACAGAAAACAGCCTGGTCACGTGGTTCACGTACTCGCGCGAGCCCATAGATTCCAATGCATTCAGTAACTTCCGGCTGTCACTATTCGTGTCACTATCCAACAGAAGTCTACGTAGAAGGACCGGCCCCATGAAGTGAACGGAGTTGGCGTAACTCTGTTTATTTCCAAGGCTCTGGGAGTCTTAAAAAAACACGTAGTGGGCGTGGCTACACACCAACACACGCGGGCGGTCGGACACAGCGCAGCATGATGTTCAGACTCAAGAGTTTGTTTGAAACGTGAAGAGTTTCTTTAAACCGCAATGAAATTATAGAACTGTTTGGTTCGGGGGAGACTTTTTAAGCCGACACGGAGAGTGACGTTACTGCCCAACATATCCAAGATATCAACAGCAGTTTGTGGTGTTTTATGGAGGGTTGAGGTTCCAAAACTACCAACCACTGACTGACAGCAGGTGAGTTGAATCAACTCTCTCTGCAGTCTGCAATGCATTAGGCCAGGGGTTTCAACCTTTTTCATACCAGGGCCCACCATTTATTCAGAATTTGAGCCACGGACCACCATTTGAGCACATTCCAGCCCCACAGACCTTCCAAAACTAAAGATTTCTTTGGCTTTCGTCCACAATTCCAGGCTGGATTTGGGGAAACAAAACAGTCAAATTAACATACAGATCAAAATGATCAAAATCTTCTAGTTGTGTAGACCTGGGCTAATTAAGATGATGAATTTTATCTCTTGAGAGTGTAAAAATGAAACCAAATGGACCCACAAGGGTCCATTTGGTTTCATTTTTACACTTTAGCCCCCACAGAAACCACAACTAAAGATTTATTTCGCTTCTCTCCATGGCCATTAATCTTCTAATTGTGTAGACTTGGACTATTTCTCATGATGAATATTTTAACTCTTGAGAGTGTAAAATTTTTTACGTTCTCAAGAGTTACATCTATTTAAACAACTTAGCTGGGGACCACCTGGAACCCTCTCAGGGACCACCTGTTGAAAACCCTGGTATAACACATGGAACCAAATGGACCCTTCCAGGTCTGTGATTCTGCTAGTACTGTGCTTTGCACAGACATGGTGAGCTGCAGCACACAGGATTTTTTTTTTTTTTTTTTTTTTTGGAAATGTTTGTAGCCTAGTTTGTGTTGCTGTCGTTAGTGTCTGTTTGTTGTGTGAAGAGAACTCAATTTACTACCATCCATATTGGCTTTCTTTTTTGAATACCATACTTTTGTAGATTTGTTGTAGTTTGTTGATCTGCGGTGGTTTAATGACGTGTAAGCTAAACTGTAAGCTCATGTTGTGATGCTGCTTCATTTATATAGGCTAAGTGGTTTTCAACGTTTTTGACACCATGCCAGGGCCCACAATTTATTCAGAATTTCGGCCACACTGACCACCACCTGATGACATTTTATCCCCACAGCCCCATAACTAAAGATTTATTTTGCTTTTGTCCACAATTCCAGGCTGGATTTGGAATACAAAGAAGGCAGATCAATAAACATTCAGATTGATCTTATACATTCTCTAGTTGTGTAGACTTCAGGCTAATTCAGATGATGAATATTTTAACTCTTGAGAGTGCAGACATGAAACCAAATGGACCCACAAGGGTCCATTTGGTTTCATGTTTACACTCTCAAAGAGTCACACCTGGTTAACTAACTTAGCCTTGGGACCACCTGGAACTCTCTCAAGACAACTAGTGGTACCCGGACCACTGGTTTAAAACCACTGATTTATATGTTGAAATTGTGACAGAAACACAAATCATAAAACAACCTTAACACACACACACACACACACACACACACACACTCACTCACTCACTCACTCACTCACTCACTCACTCACTCACACACACTCTTAACGTGAATTAGTTTAACTTTGTGACAGAATCATGGTTCCTAAACCAACCATTACAGAAGTATGTTTTTGACCTGCATGTGGTTTGTGTGTAAACTCATGGTTTGGTGTTTTTCTCTGCATGGTGTCAGTCTCTTGAGTGTTGTAATGTAAACACATGATATCATGTCCGGGCTTGACATGTCTCAGAGACACTTGTACATTGCAAGTCAGGTTCTAGCCTAATTGCCCTCAGCTTATGGTCACTTAAGTTGCCCCCCAAATAGATTGTCCATTTTGCATTTAAGTTTACTTTCTGCTTGATTTCTTTCAACATTCCCTTTCGCAGTTGAAAACTATGTTTTTGTTTTTGTCTCAATCGGCTACAGTCATAAACATTAAACTCACGGGAGACCGTGACTCCTAGCAAAATGATAGTTTGGAACCAAATGGACCTGGGAAGGGACATGGAGACATTGAAAGCAGGGAAAGACACAGAGACGGAGAGCAATTACCACCGTCAAGACAAATACATGGTGGTGTATTTATTCTGGTGTTGTGTTATAGTGCAGGGATTTTTCAAAGGTTGAAAACCACTGATATAGTGAACTAAGTCGGTTGGATCCCTACTCAACAGGCACACTTGCCTGATCAGGCTCTCAGGTAGCAACCTTCACTCGCCCGACCGTTTTTTTTTTTTTTTTTTTTTTTTTCTTGCCCCGGGCAAGTGGGCAACCGCTAGTGTCAAGCCCTGCATGTCCAGTCACATGTATTTATATTATTATTATATCACATTTCAGAGTTTCAGTGAAATACAACAGCAAGAATACAAAAGATAGAAATACAAATGTTAATGAAGAATAAAGACGCTTAACATAATCAAAACACATAAATAATTCATAAAATGACACACTCCAAATCTAGTTGAAAGCTTCTTTAAATGAGTAGGTAGAAGACAACAAATCCAGTGATGTAGATCCACTGCATCCATATAGGCAATTTATAGATCACATTTGGACCTATTTTAGATCACTGTAGATGTGGCGACATTGGATCAATTGGTAGTGTATTCCACAACCATCATAAAAACAAAAATCACTAAAAAGCACCATAACCTGAATTAACCTGAGTTCATCCTTTTTCATCAAAACCTTTGTCAGATAATCTAAGGGTTCTGGATGCCACTAGAAGAATTTTACAATCAATAGTTAGTTTCACTAATCACTATAGACAAAACAATCAATGATCCATGATCCATTTTCAATTTCATTTTCAAAATCAATTTAACTCTGATGACAGTGTACAAATGGACCGGTGGACCTAACAGACTAATTTGGGTACATTTGTTTGCCACAGACCAGGTCTGTCCATGATGTTTTGTTGGCACATTTGTGATTCGTCCATGTATGGACAAATTAATGGATGTTAAAGATCGCCTGAGGATCCAAAGACGTGATGGCTCTCATGTTCTCTGGCTCTCTCTCTCTCTCTCTCTCTCTAGGTGTTGTTGTGATTTAAACACATGCTATCATCATGGAGGAGGAGGAGGGCAGATGTTCTTCTCAGCAGAGGGTGGGTGGAAGCCAGCAGCAGCAGAGGAGCACAGATGCTAGATGTTCTTCTCAGCAGAGGAGCAGGTCTGCGTGTTTGGTGATGATGGACACCGTGTGTGAGGGAGTAGCTGTTATCAATGACCTTAGTAGTAGTGGTGGTGGTGATGATGGCGAGGATGACGATGAGGATTGCTCCATCATGGAGTTCTCCTGCAAGGGCCTGGAAGAAGAAGGTCTTCTAGACACCACCAGCTCTGGAGACGAGGAGGAGGATGAGTCCCACCACCACCACCACAGAACGGTAAAACTAAAACACTAATAATAATTCTCTAACTACAGTGAGTGGAAATGAATGAGTGAACATTGGTGCTACCAATGCTTTTGCTGTACCGTACTGTGCTGTATTGTAGTGCATGCGTGCGTGCGTGTTGTATACACACACACAACGCACAATCACACATAATTGCGAGCTGTGTCTTCTGAATGAATAGTCTATTATGATTTAAGCCAGAACAGTCCTACTGTACACATATTTCCGAGACATGACAGATGTGGTTTTGTATTGCCCATTTCAACAGCTGTAGTTTTCACACAACTTCGAGAGACGAATGAAGGTTATGCCAGACCTTCTGGCCTTGAAATCCAACCAGAAAGGTCCTATCTGATATAGAGGACAGCACTATAAAAATCAATAAAAGTCCTCAATAATGGTCTGCAGGTGAGACCTGGTGTATTTGTAAACACAGTGAATGGAAGTCTGACTACCTGAGCTAATGATTAAACTCTTATACAGTACAATACACTGCATGCTGCTGGAGTTGTTATGAGATATGACTTCTGACTTTGAAGTTCTGTTAGAGAAATCAACTTATTGTAATCAACTGACTGTTCGCAACCAGGGTTGAGTCGCGTGAAAGCAGGATATCATGGCTTCAAAATGACGTATCGGTCACGACATGTTGTGAGCTTGTAGAGCGGCTATTTTCGGAATGCAGTCAAATTAGTTGTCTTTTGGTTCAACTGGATCTCTTCACGTTTTTGTTGATGCATTTGACATTATTTAGTCTTAGTTTATCATAGCTCAGTTTTGATTTTAAAATTATTTAGCTTTTGTATGTGGGGAGAAATCCATCATAGCTTTAGTGGACATAATCAACAGGTTGTGGTTTCTGCAGTAGTCAACAGTGGTTGTGGATAGGTACATACCATGTTTCCACAGTAGAATCACTGGGGTGTGGAGCATGCGTGTCAATTTTGAAATCGTTGGGGCTAGTGTTTCTTGAGTTACCACACACACACACACACACACACACACACACACACACACACACACACACACACACACACACACACACACACACACACACAGCACATTTATCATACAGTAATAGTGTTTCAATCCTAATTAATCTGTTTAAAGGAGTAGTTTCCTCTCCACATAAAAAAGTGGTTAGAGTTATCTGTGGTTGGAGCGTCTGCCCTGAAACTGGGAGGTGGCCAAGTTACTGATGGACAGTAATTCATTTTATTTTTAGCTGAACGTCACTACTACTGCGCTAACACGAGGAGAGAGGTTCGTTCTCGCCTCACTCAACACTCGGAGGGAGTAAGGAGTCCCCCCCCCCCCCCCCCCCCCCCCCCCCCCCCCAACATAAACTTTGTGCCGGTCACAGACAGAGTTGTGCAATACGTAGGGCTGGGGGCAATAACCGCAATATCGCCATACCGCCGGTATGTAATGCATACCGCGGTATGGGCTTCATTACCGCGGTAAAATAAAAAAATAATAAAAATAAAAAATATTTTCTACTTTTTTTGTTTATTACTTTTTTGCGACATTGAGGGGTCAGAAAATGCGAGCGCGAGCCAATAGACTCCATAGGGTCCGGTTGTCCCTCTTCAATAGAAGTCTATGTATTGGACTGGCCCCATGAAGTGATTGGAGTTGTCGAAACTCTGTCTATACTCTGTGGCTCTGCCGAGGAGAGGGCAGCACCATAGTCTTTTCTCATAATTTATCACGTTTGCCTGTATGATTATGCAGGGCCAATAAAGGAAGGTCGTTAAATGGTCGATTTGATCCGAGCTAGAATGCATGCACTGGCAGCCGTTGCAATTCCAACTGACTGCTTTAATCCAGCTCGATGGATCTAACCGAACTCCAAATGTTTTGTCAGTCAAAAGATAATGTTGTGGCCGATGGGGCGGCTGTCCTCCTGTCTGTAATGTGCGAGTGGATCCTTTCCACGGAGTCCGTAGAAAGGATCGCACGAGAGAGAGGTGGTCCGTGGCACGGACCACCTCTCTCTCGTGCGATCATTTCCACGGACTCTCTCTCTCTCTCTCTCTCTCGGTCTCTCTCTCTCTCTCTCTCGATCCTGTCCACTTACCACCTCTCTCTCTCTCGCTCTCTCTCTCTCGCTCTCGGTCTCTCTCTCTCTCTCTCCCTCGTCCATGCGACTATGAGCGAGGCGTAACAGGAGGGCTCGACCCAAATTTAGCCCTGAGTTTAAGCCGTCTGTTCTCTTCATGGCGGCTGTTCTACATAGACTTCTTTATCTTTATTTCAGATCGGTTTGTAATAAATAGCGCACACATCAGACACCAGCACAACTTTAGTGTTTATGAATCCCTTAATAATTTGGAACGCGGTGTATATAAACCAGCCTAATTTTGGCTGGTCCGAGTTTTATTTTGGTCGAGCCCTCCTGTATTCAGCCAGACAGCCTCGCTCGCATCGCAGCAAGCAGGCGCAGCACGAGGAAGAGGAGGACTTTTCCTAACTCGGTTTAAAGTAAGGCTGCGGCAAAGCCTACTGTGAATATATACAGCATTTGAAACCAGTTACTTGCCATAATCCATAGCACGTCTGCGCGTGTAGCCTAATGTTTGTCCCTCATATAAACACGCCAAAGATATTAAACCTCCTTCAAGCTGATCGCCGTCTCCGACCGTTATAATTGTCCCAAAATGATTCGTATAATCCAGGGGTTTTCAACCTTTTTGCACGGACCACCATTTATTCAGCATTTGAGCCACGGACCACGGACATTTGATGTCATTTTAGCCCCGAATTATTTTGGTTTTGTTCACAATTCCACGAAACAGTGCAGACTTCTGAATATTTTAACTCTTTTGAGAGTGTGAAAATTGCGGGTCCATTTGGTTTCATTTTTACATTCTCAAGAGTTACATCTGGTTAACCAACTTTCAATCATTTAGCCTGGGGACCACCTGGAATCCTCTCAGGGACCACTGGTGGTTCCCGGACCACCTGTTGAAAACCACTAGTATAATCCGTTTAAAACACAATCAAGGGACGATTATTTACAGCTGGTGTTTGTTGCACAGCTTATTTACTGATTCACTGTAGCGACGCATTTACACTGGATGTCAGCTTGGTAAACTGATGGACAAAAGTTGCCTGGCTGTTTTTGCCTGCTGCTGTGGTAGAGGTAGGCTACTTAGAGGAAGGGAAGGGAAGCGGCGGCGGGGGGGTGCACTCACCCCTATACATGTCCCGAATTTTGCAGTTAGTGTTGAATAACACTATAAACGGGAGTTGTTTTTTTTGCGTCGCCGGGGGGGGGGGGGGGGGGGGGGGGGATACCGCATTACCGCCATACCGGCGGTATGGGGGTCCGCAATTACCGCGGTATTAAAAATCCCATACCGCCCCAGCCCTAGCAATACGTTATCTGTCCGTTTCTGCTTTGTTTGGTCACTGTGAAGCCTGTGGTGTGGTTATTAGCAGTTATCTGAGGTCGTGTGGTCACCGTAGAAGCCCCACTGACTGCTGAGGTTGTCGCCGGTGGTTTAGTTATAGCCAAGGCTTTGGCAAGGCATGTACGTAGTAGTAGTACCTAGAGCACTATAACGGAGAGTACTGACGGCACACGTTTTGATCTTGTGTCTCGCGCTTCGCGCCCTGCACTGGAGCTCTGGTGTCAATGCAAGTGGATGGCTGAGAGTGGTTTGCAGGGATTAAAGTTCTCCGGCATGGTGCCGGAAGTCCGGCCTATTGGGATTTTGGGAGGGGAAAAAACATGCGTAAAACACTTCATGGGGCCAGTCCAATGGCGCCGCTGCTACGTTTTAAACAACGCATTTCAACTCTAGTTTGTCCCTATTTAGGCTGCATGAACAGCAGCTCGAGCGCTCAGTGTCTGACCCCCCAATGTCGCAACTCTGACACTAGATGGCTCTGCCCCGACTGGCCAATCATCACACCGTGTCTTAAGTTGTGACACGGTCATTAGCCGCTGTGGCCACACACACACACACACACACACACACACACACACACACACACACACACACACACAGCCACAGCGTATCCTTCCTCAAACCACCCGCTTCGACCTCTCTATCCCCATGCTGATCGATATTACTGGCAACTTATAGCCAGAATCTCGTCAAAATGTCCAAGAAGAAAGCGCCATTAAGGAATTATTTTGGTGTCCCGCCACCGCAATCTCCAAAGAGACACCAAGTTGAACCACCACGCTGGACCGCACAGAAAAATACTCTAAAGTGCCTGCTGCGCTCACCGAGGCGACGTGCCTCGGTGCCTCGGTCCGTGCCGAAGTGCTCCTCAGTCGGGGAGGCGCGGCACTATGCGCGAGCATCCAAATCTAGACGATAAAACTGCATTTTCATACAGGGACAAAGGATTTCGATCATGCAGCTTTTGATAAGCACGAGAGAAGCAAAGAGCACGTCAACATAGTTGAAACAATAAATAACGATCGTGTGTACACACGCGCACGTGTGTGGGGGAGAGAGAGGAAAAAGCCCACGTTGACTTGTCCATAGCTGGAAGACTAAAAGAGGAATTCCACCCATTTCCAACATGTTACTATTCTATTAATATACACCTGATGTTGTGTTGTGTGGTCCCCCCATTCTGTCTCCTAGAAATGGTCTGGGGAAAAAAAAATCATATACATATTTTGCCATGTTAATATTTTTTTCAGGACCTTATATTATATTCTTATATTCTTATATATATATATATATATATATATATATATATATATATATATATATATATATATATATATATATATATATATATATATATATATATATATATATATATGGGTTTGGAAAGTTCAGGCTCAGGATTTTTTTTGCTTTAATCCCTGGGTTTGTTGGGAACCAGCATGAGTCGCGTGTGTTTTTCTGCCAATAGGCGTCTCTGTTCAGCTGTAGCATTAGGAGTCAACGGGAGCGTCAGTACATATCAGAACCCCCCCCCCCACACACACACACACACACACGCACACAAACAAAGAATAGTATTGCAATAAAAATAAATAAACAAACAAAAACAATTAAACAAATGAATAAAAAAATAAAAACGATAAAATGAAAAATACTAATCCTATTCACACTGGGAGGAGACACAATAATCATAATCTAAACTGTATATCCCTTGGAATGTACTGTACTTCAGGTGCATTTTCAATTCCACAGAGGAATATCTCTCTAAATAATTCTAGGAATGTGTGTCTGTCTGTCTGTTATCTCTCTAAATAATTCTAGGAATGTGTGTCTGTCTGTCTGTTACCTGCGCAAATGCACTATGCAATGGGGATCGCCCACACATGCCACGGCGCACGGACAGCCTCGATGAACCTCGCGTAGCACAGCCCTGTTAACCAGCACCAATGTGCACTACGTACAAACACCAAATATTTTACCAATCATTTTAATTTAATAGATTTGCATTAAAAGCTCATCGCCGCGCAGATCACGTGACACGGACACACATTTATTTGTGGTCACAGTTTGTCGTGCAACACGGGATCACCTCCCCTTGCGTTCTCTGTCCTCGCTGCTCCGCCTGACACACGGCGTGATGATATAACAACCTACTGCGGTCAGCTACGAGGCTACGACTTTTTTCTACTACCACTGAAATCTACACGTTTGGATATTCATTACGCGCGGCGACCATGGCATCCACTTCTCTCAAAACTTTTACACAGAAAAGTTACAGGACCACACAGTACAGTGCTTAGCCGTTAGCCATCGCCTAGCTTGACACAGCTGTGACTCAATCATGCCTTCCACACCGGGCAGCGAACCCCGTCTCCAGCGTACGCGCTACTACGGTCACCTACAAGGCTACCACTTATTTCTTCTACCACTGAAATCTACACGTCTGGATATTCATTACGCACGGCGGCCATGGCATCTACTTCTCTAAACCTTTACACAGAAAAGTTAGGGGACCACAGTACAGTGCTTAGCCATAGCCCAGCGTCTTAGCTCACATCAATTGCATTGCTTTTTATTGAACGGGAGCCAATTGCATTGCTTTTTATTGAACGGGAGCGCTCAAGACATAGCTTTGACGCAATCATGCCACCGGCCAACCCTGTCTCCAGCGTAGGGTTGCTCAGTGCGTGCACCAAACACAACACTGTGGATAAACGAACGAGGAGCACCAAATGCCCCAAATACACCACGTATAAATGAAACGCAACAGGGCACACCAGTGCATTAGGGCGCAGTTCTGAAGTTCCGAACACGCCCCAAATAGCCTGTCTACAAGCTCACATCAAAGGTTGCTTGAGCCATGCGTTTCCCCAGCCAGAGCTAAAACACACACACACACACACACACACACACACACACACACACACACACACACACACACACACACACACACACACACACACACACACACACACACACACACACACACACATTGTGCACACAATTTACCCTAGCCTTTCATCTGTGCGACTCACAAAATATATTAGGGAGTAGCCTACCAGGCTGTGTGACTGAGCACAGGCTACTTTATATGTAGGTATGTAGGCCTATAGGTCTATAACATTACTTTTGTGCCCAAGTTCAACCCAACTTTCCAACATCAACAATTCCCTCCCAATCAATCTACACATCATTTCCAGATCATATATTTCACAACGGGTATAGGGCTAGTTGTGATAAACTATCCGATTGGCAAGCTCACTGAAAACACGACACCACCGTGCGAGGTGTTGTGAGATCGTAGATCTGATATTTTTTTTGGACCAATTTGCACTCGGTTGCGTCCGGTTTGAGCATCGGCGGTGCCCGATGTTGACGTCGCAAAATAGAAAATGGAGCAAAGGGGATTAAAAGGGGGGACCACTACTTAGACACATGTGTTATTGAGTCGTGGAGCTGCCACTTCCTCTAGTGTTAAACATCACCACTGTAGCAGGAAGCAGAAAGACGTTATGTAATGATGGAGACAGGGGCCTGGTTCCTGTCGTGTGTGTGTGTGTGCGTGTGCGCGTGTGTGTGCGTACGTGTGTGCGTGTGCACTCGCATGCGCGTCTGCGTCTTGTACTACCCCGACATAAGCAGTGAGCACACATTTACCTTAACCTTGCTGTTCAACTAGCCCCCCTAGCAATGCTCCCCTAAATGCCCAGTCTGCCCCACCAAACACGATGGCATGCAAAACAACAAAGATATTTCAAATTAAAGTGCTTATATTGAAAATGATTTGAAACACTGCTGCTAATGACCAACTACAAGATGTCTCACCACTAAACCGACAGCATTTCATCATTGAAAACAGAAAACCTTTACAGTACGTTTTAACGGCAGGCGATGGACAAGCAACGTCGGCCTACATCCATTATTTGTCTATGGGAGCCGCCGATTCGGGCGAAAGCAACAGAATGGGCGACGTCAGGCGACATCGGCCGGAAAGATAAAAAAAATGCTGAGCTTTTCTGCCAAATGGGCCAACGTTGCTTGTCCATTGCCCGCCGTCACCTGTCGTTAAAACGTACTGTTAGCTTTATGCATGCTGCGTGTCTGTTGCAACTTCAACAACAACTGATGTTATGTTATTATTGATGCTTTACTTGACTAATAGAAGTCCTGTAACCGAAAATGGTATGGGTGCGACTGTTCGCTATACCCCATATTAGAGCAGTGCCCGTTGGGCACTTGGCCTGTTTGGAACGACGCGTGTTAAGATATGCATGATGCCCCCCACCCCACATATTCTGTATGTGTGTGTTGTTTTCTGCCCATACTGTACATGGAGGTCTTTGTCAGCCATGCCTGAAGCCTTATCCACAGATAGGCCCTGCCTATATCCCGTGATTTGGTCTGACTCAGCTCCCTGTTTATTTTTAGCTTTATATATCAATAAAAAATGACCTAAGGCCGCCTATAAAGGTCCAAGCCACCCCGTGGGTTTGATTTCCACGTGCCCTTATATAGCATAAATCATGTTAAACCATTCCGTACTGTCCTTGTGGTGTTATAACTTTCATTGAAAAATAGCTCATAGCGTGCCACTCTGTGGCGCGCTATGAGCCGTGAACGCCTGCTAGCGTGAACGCCTGCCGTGAACGCCTGCCGTGAACGCCTGCTTCACGGCTCATAGCGTGCCACTCTGTGGCGCGCTATGAGCCGTGAACACCTGCTACTTTGAGGGAGGATGTGAGAATGCAGCACAAACCTTTCAATATGCTCTTTCAGAGTAAATGTTTTGTAGAATCTACAATGTCAGGACGAAATGGACAAAATTGTTTTTCCATCCAATCATGTTTTAGTTTGTTATTCATGGCCTTGCCCTAATGTGTGTATTTTTTATTTATTTATTTTTATTTATTTTTACTTTTTTTAAAGCAATTTCTTGTACTAGTGATACTAAACCCTAGGAAACTGTATCTGGCCACAAAAGAGTGCAAGATCTACTGAATGTGACAAGCTGCCATATGCTGCCTCTTTCACATTCAGTAGATCCTGTGATCTTTTGCAGTCAGATGTAACTTCCTGGGGTCTAGTAGAATTACAGTAGATGATAATATTAATAAAACAATGTTCGGATGCCCCCCCCCCTCCCCCGTCAAAAATAGCTAAAATCCCTAAAGCTAAAGAAAGCAGCAAATGAAAAAATAATTAATATTTTACTTCTTTCTAATTACAAATCTAAAACATGAGCATGAAAATGAACACAGTTGTCCTTTCCTTCAAGTCGCCCCTTAGAGATGAATTCATGCCAGTATTTGTTTTAAATCACACCCGGTGGGAACTCGGCAGTTCCACAACATGTGTTATTTGATAATGGTGATGTGGACCCTTGCGGGTCCATTTGGTTTCATGTTTACACTCTCAAGAGTTCAAATATTCATCATCTGAATTAGCCTCAAGTCTACACAACTAGAGAATGTAGATGAAATGGTCATTTAGATCTGTATGTTTGATGGTTTTGTTTCTGAAATCCAGCCTGGAAAATCAAACGTAAACTTTAGTTTTAGGCGTCCGTGGGGCTAAAATGTCATCAAATGGTGGTCCTCGACTTAAATCCTGAATAAATAGTGGGCCCTGGTATCAAAAAGAAAACCACTGGTGTATAATCCAGTCCAGTTTGCATGCATTGTGCCTCCACTTGTCCCTGTAGGGCTCTGAGCATCCGTTTCTGTCCTTCCGACACGCTGAATGGATCAGTGTTTTAAGAGGATTAAACAGTGAATCCACTTAAAGACTCTTCTCTCTTCTCACTTGTGGCATGAAGACCATGCCATAGAGTTGGATCATTATCATAGTATTATTTTTTTCTTAGAGGACATTGGATGTAAAGGTTTTTTTAAACGGTCCATGGCCTCCTCCTCGCGTCAGAGGAGTCTGGCTTGTGATTGTTGTCCGGCCAAGAGAAGCAAGAAGGTAAGAGACGATGAGGCTTTACGCAGGGATTAGGACTGTGGAAATCAATCCTGTTTTAATGTCCCTTAACAGGATCTGTACTGTATGAATGTACTCTCTCCTTGATTTCTGATCCCTGGTTCTGGGCTTGGTGTTTTTTATTTATAATTTACAACTTTTACAATAATTCAGAGTGACTTACAGTAAAGAAAGGGCAACAGTACGTGAGATACATTATGTAGAAGCAGTCACAACACATGCTTGGCTCCAATCCAATTCGGATAATTTACATTTTTAGTAGCCATGCACCAAAAGGGAAATTCTTGGCCAAAACCGACTACTGACTTAGTTATTATAGGAAACAGTTTGCTGGAAACCAAATACTGAATATTTCATTTTAGTCTTTAATCTTAATAACTTTTATTTATCTTTTTCTATTTTTGTGAATTAGAGAGAGGACTTATGTCTCATCTTAGCCAGATCCCTTGGAGCTGTTTCTTTCAAAGAGCCATTGTGTAGAGAGCCAAAATGTAAAAATAAATTAAACATACATGTGAAATTTATATATATTTTTAAAGAGTGTTTGTTGTAAGTCTTGCACAATTGCATCATGGTGGCACCACCTTTTGTGTGGCTTGATTTACTGATTGAAATAATGTATTAACAGTTTGCAGAATTGATATATTTGGTACAGTAGGTACCCCTTTTATGAAATGTGTGTAAATTCACGACGCGATCTGTTCATTGTGGCAAAAAGGAACGGTTCCATACTGTGAACCGGATCCAATCGTTCATTTCAATGAGCCGTTCATATGACTCGATTGGTTCGCGAGCGTCACATCAGCATTGTCAGTGGATATTTGGTCATGGCTGCACCAGCAGTGCACCTTTTAAAGCTACATTAGTTTTTCTCAGCAAACAACTCCTTGGGCTAAAAACAGCCATACAGTACCTGTCATCATAAATGTGCTTCGTCAGCACATTTGGGCAAGTGCTATGGCCCAATGAGTGTGTGTGTGTGTTACCCCTAATTAGACATATCACCTGCTGCATAAAGCATGAGGACATTTTGCATGTTTTGTCTTACATAGGTTGTGACTAGAGCCCGATTTTGACCCGTTTCCCACAGGACCTGAGGTTTCCCACTGGACTTGAATTTCAACATTTTAGTACATGTTATTAGACACCATTAGAAACACTTTGGTGAAGACATTTCTTGTTAACCATTTACAGGGGTTGACACTAAGGTCTCTCTCCAAGGCACTTGCCCATCGGGCAAGTGCAAGTCAGGTTCTACTTGCCCTCAGGTCACGGTCACTTGCCCCCCCAAAAAATATTGTAAATTTTGCATTTAAGTTTACTAACCAGATGTAACTCTCGAGAACGTAAAAATGAAACCAAATGGACCCTTGCGGGTCCATTTGGTTTCATTTTTACACTCTCAAGAGTTAATATTCATCATCTTAATTAGCCCCAAGTTTACACAACTAGAGAATGTAGAAGATTAGGTCATTTTGATGTGTATGTTAATTTGCCGGTTTTGTTTCCCAAATCCAGCTTGGAATTGTGGACAGCTAGAAAGCAGGGAAAGACACAGAGGCAGAGTGCAATGACTGCCTTCAAGACAAATATTATCTTGTGTTGTGTTATAGCGCACTAAGTTGCACACTTGCCCGATCGGGCAACCAGGTAGCAGTCTTCACTTGCCCCACCTTTTTTTTTTTTACTTGCCCCGGGAAAGCGGGCAAGTGTTAGTGTCAAGCCCTGCATTTAGTTCCCAGACTGGTCAAATATCTGCTAAAATTCATAACTAACACACTATTCAGCGATATATTTTCATGTGTCACCTTGAAGTGATGTTCAAAATGTTGAGGTCCTTGCTGAAAAAGTTTCCGTACCATGCATCAGTTTGTAAGGCTACCTTCATGTTATAGTGCTGTTTTTTAATTAATTAAAAACACAAACAAAACACTAATATTACACACAGTGGCGTTTCTAAGCGATTTGGAGCCCCAGGCAAGATTTTCCCTGGAAATATTAAATTCTAGTTATAGAGGACAAGTATAATGTGCAGTATTTATCCATATGAGGCTTATTAGCCTGGGATTCTTTTAAAGCATGTCTGGTGGTGGCCCCCCTCCCCTCATGGCACCCCAGGCAGCTGCCTAGTCTGCCTAATGGCAAAAACGCCCCTGATTATACACGTTAGAATGAATGGTATTTAACAATATTCCGGGGAGACACGGGACAAGTAGTGCATGACCTTTGGTGGTCAAGTACCTCTGAGACCTTAGTGTCAACCACTGATGTGCATGTGAGGTCAGGGCTAGGGCAAGTGCTTCAAGCTAAGCTAAGAGTCTGAAGAGGTGTTTGCAGACTACATCGGGAAGGTTGGGAGTGAATCTGCAGTTCTGGCTGCAATTTGAAGGTTTTAGCTGAGGTGTTGCTGATTGATGCTTTGATATTATAGCTACGGCCACATTTTCTAATGTTCACCTGGCGTCTGTAAAATCCAATTCCCCCTCCCACCCACTTTCCTTCCCCATAATTGTATATACATTTTTTCACTATGACTTTACAGAAGTGAAGATTTGTGTTTGTCCACAATAGGGCATTAACTTCTAGTGATTTTAGGGGTCGACTAGTTGCCTGGTTTAATAGTCGACAGGTCGACTAGTTGTTTAACTACCCATTATGACCAACAGCTTGAATTAAGACACGGAGAAACTTGTCCAAGGTAACATGACATTTAATAGTGCAAGTTCAATGCCTTACAAGCCAGCCACACGAGCCAGACAAGCAGCATCATCAAACGAAACCAAATTACCTGTAGCATAATAACTTCCAAACAAAACGTACACAGTTTAGGCCGCTTTACAGACTAGAGTCCTGCCGCTCACCGGGGCATATTCTGCGCAGCAGCAGCCAGGTTGTCATGACAACGATAGACACTTGGCAAAGCACGTGAGTGATAACTCCGCGTTTCAAACAACAAACAAACACCATCATGCCTTTCAGCTGCTGCTAAAATATTAACAATAATAACAATAATAAATTAAAATTGGACTCACCAAAAACTTGTCCCACAGCCCCACAAAACAAAAAAATAAATCCAATATTAAATCCACATGTGACGCGATTCAACAAGGATACAGAAATCCATCTAATCGTTGTCACTATCACTGAAAGCGTTGCTGTCCTCCTCTTTGATTGTTGTCACCGGGCTGTTTCTCAGGTTGGCATTGAGGAAGACCAGTGTATTAACATGGGCAGGGAGCAGACTTGAGCGCTGGCGGGTGACTGTGTTCCCTGCCAGGGAGAATACACGCTCACTGGGTGTGCTGGTGGCAGGAATCGCTAGGTAGATCTTGGAGAGCTTAGCGAGGCGAGGGAAACGACCCTCGTTCTGTGCCCACCACACCAGCGGGTTTTCCATTGTGGGTATTTGGGGCACCAGTTGGTAATCGCGCAGCTCTTCTTCAGTCGTGGAGGCTTTCTTTTTATCCACGCTTTCATAATTTGGCCCAAACAACTCTTCAAAGTCACTCTCCAGTCTATCCTTTTTTCGTGCAGTCTCTTGTTCCATTCCAGCGCTGTCCTCATTGTCTGACGCGGCATCATCACCTATGGTGAAACATAAAATACAATAAATGCGTTGTTTGTTTTTTTTAGTTATAATAACAATAATACTACTGCTACTAATAATAATAATAATCTACAAAGTAGTACAAAGCAAACTTTGCTTTGCTTAGCAAAGCAATAGAATGTTGTGCAATTAAGGCAATATTATATTGTAAATAAGAATAAATACGATTAATATTAATATTGCGCAACTGCGCATGAATACAGGATTGGGTTTTTTATTGGAATTGATTTCATTAATAACGATCATCACCTGCAGCTCCAGGCTCGGGTTCGTCTGGTACCAGGTCCTTCAGATGCTCCCAGGCGTCATCTCTGGTATTTTCTGGGAGGAATTTGAGTTGCTTAAAGCGGGGGTCCAGCATGCAGGCCGTGATTGGGACGGACGCAGCCAAACCATCATTCTCCAACTTGAAGCGTGTTATGAGCTGTTTCTTCACGATGTTCTTGAATGAGCGGGTGGTCGCCAAATCAGCGCGTTGCTCCGTCAGCGTGGTGTCGATGAGGTTGAGTATGACGGGATAGACAAACGACAGCCCGACGTGAGCCTGCCCGCACATTATGGTCGTGGCCTTGGCTAGAGGCCTCAGTACAGGAATCAGCTGCTCCATTAAATCCCACTGGCAACTTTTAAGGGAGAGGGATTTTTTCTGCGACGGCTTCGTAGTCTCCCCGTCGTCCAGAACCGCCTGTACTGGGATGCGCTGCTCAAACAGACACTCGATCATGGCGAACGTGGAATTCCAGCGGGTCGCGCAATCGTTCTGGAGTTTGCGGGGAGTTTTACCCAGACTTTGCTGACATTTCTTCAAAGCACAATGTGCAACTGAAGAGTGGCGGAAATGTCCGACGAGACGCCTAGCAGCAGCTGTAGTCTTCGCAACATCAGGTAAATCTAACCCCGCTTTTATAGCCAGTTGGAGCGTGTGCCCCGTGCATCCAAGGTGGGTGGGAAATTGTTGGCACAGGTCCATTGCCAGATTCATGCTGCTCGCGTTGTCATGGACTGTGGAAAACACTGTTAAGTCCCAGTCCTTTATGGTTTCGGTCAGCTTTTCGGCAATGTTTACAGCAGTGTGTCTCTCAGTCATGTTGTCAGTTCGCAGGACTCTTGATTTGATCTGCCATGGCTCCGTGATGTAGTGAGCGGTCACTGTAATGTACGGATCCATGGTGCACGATGTCCACAGGTCTGTAGTGAGGGAGAGCGTTTTCCCTTTCACCTCCTCGGCAATGTCGCCTCTCACAGACTCGTACTGCCTGTTGATGGTTTTCCAAATTGTATTATGACATGGAATTGTGTAGCTCGGCTCGAAAAACTTTATCAACTCCATGAAACCTTCTCCATGAAGTACAGAGATGGGACGGACGTCTTTGATGATAACGTTGACGAGTAATTCTGTAATCTTCTTTCGTCTCTGCTCCGTTAGTGGGCGAGTGGAATAAGCCGCAATGGTCGTCTGCTTGCTGCCCGCTGGTGTGCTGCTGCTGCTGCTGGAGGTGGTGCTGGCGGCGGCGGTGGTTAGATACGGGTGTTTAGCGCCCAGGTGGCTAGTCATAGCAGACGTGTTGGTGTTGTATTTCAGTTTAGCCTTGCATACTTTACAGACCACCGTGTTGTTCTGCTCATCTTCAGTAAAATGCTGCCATACAGCTGATCGACGGGTCCGTTTTTTAGATGGGGCCGGCGGAGCGGACTCACTTGCCGTGTTTGGTGTAGCCATGTTGTTTTGCTTCTTCTTGTCTTTAGCGGCAGGAAGCACGTGAGGAGGTCGGGTCAGTACTGGACACATGACGGTTCCGGTTCACGTCCGCTGCTTATACAATCTGTAGATTTCGTGGTGTATTATATAATATAAACAAAGAGGGAGTTTTGTTTTTTTATTAACGACTGGTCGACTAGAAAAACGAGGTCGACTAGTGGTTTTACTTGTCGACAAGTCGACTGGTCGACTAGTTGGTTAATGCCCTAAGTGAATATTTGTATGTCTCTAAACGTCTTGATGAAATGAACAGCGTAGACGCTGTTGTAAACCAGTAGAAATGCTTTATGGTAACATCCAGTCACAGTTAAGTTGTTGTGCTTGAAATATGATGTAAATCTAAACCCAACTGTTGGAATGAATCAAGACAATCAAAACAACACCGCACAACGACATGTTGTGAGCTTGTAGATTTGCTATTTTCCCCTCTTTATCCTAACTCAAAGCGTGCCTTTGCAGTACATCTACGTCTCTCTTACCATTATCAAATAATAGTTGAGACCGGTGCCGTTGAAGTTGATCTACGTCACTCTACGTCGCTTGTTTGATACTATCCCAATGCTAGCGGCAGGGGGCAGCGATCCGGCAACGATACCGGAACTAACCGGAACTCTGTGCGCCAACTAACTGAAATACAGTAGTGTTCAAAATAATAGCAGTCTGTTCAAAAAACTGAATAAAGCCCAAAATCCTTATAGTGGTTTTATTTCCATGCATTGGGAACACTGCACATCATATTTTAAATCAAAACATGAAGAAAAAAGCAGAAATTATTTAATTACTTTACAGAAAATGAAGAAAAATGAACTTTGGGCTTTTCAAAAAAATAGCAGTGTCTGCACTTTACTTTACAAACTCAAATATTTACTGTATTAACTGAAAAATATCCAGGATTCAGCATTCCTGTGAATCACTAAACTAATATTTAGTTGTATAGCCACTGTTTTTGAGAACCGCTTCACATCTGTGTTGCATGGAGTCGACCAACTTCTGGCATCTGTGAACAGGTATTCCAGATTTGACAACGTTCCATAATTCCTCTGCATTTCTTGGTTTTGCCTCAGAAACGGCATTTTTAATGTCACCCCACAAGTTTTCTATCAGATTAAGGTCCGGGGATTGGGCTGGCCACTCCATGACTTTAATTTTGTTGGTCTGGAACCAAGAAGCTGCTCGCTTACTGGTGTGTTTGGGGTCGTTGTCTTGCTGAAACACCCATTTCAAGGGCATTTCCTCTTCAGCATAAGGCAACATGACCTCTTCAAGTATTTTCATGTATCCAAACTGATCCATGATCCCTGGTATGCGATAAATAGGCCCGGCACCATAGTAAGAGTATCAGGATGCTTGCACCACAATGCTTTACTATGGGGATGTTTCGCTTACTATGGTGCCGGGCCTATTTATCACATACCAGGGATCATGGATCAGTTTGGATACATCAAAATACTTGAAGAGGTCATGTTGTCTTATGCTGAAGAGGAAATGCCCTTGAAATGGGTGTTTGAACAAGACAACGACCCCAAACACACCATGAAGCGAGCAGCTTCTTGGTTCCAGACCAACAAAATTAAAGTCATGGAGTGGCCAGCCCAATCCCCGGACCTTAATCTGATAGAAAACTTGTGGGGTGACATTAAAAATGCTGTTTCTGAGGCAAAACCAAGAAATGCAGAGGAATTATGGAACGTTGTCAAATCTGGAATACCTTTTCACAGATGCCAGAAGTTGGTCGACTCCATGCAACACAGATGTGAAGCGGTTCTCAAAAACAGTGGCTATACAACTAAATATTAGTTTAGTGATTCACAGGAATGCTGAATCCTGGATATTTTTCAGTTAATACAGTAAATATTTGAGTTTGTAAAGTAAAGTGCAGACACTGCTATTTTTTTGAAAAGCCCAAAGTTCATTTTTCTTCATTTTCTGTAAAGTAATTAAATAATTTCTGCTTTTTTCTGCATGTTTTGATTTAAAATATGATGTGCAGTGTTCCCAATGCATGGAAATAAAATCACTATAAGGATTTTGGGCTTTATTCAGTTTTTTGAACAGACTGCTATTATTTTGAACACTACTGTATGAAATATGACTTTTAGATGAAAATCGCTGGCACTAGATGACGCCGACGACAATTTAAAGTGTGTGTCAGTGTATGTTTTATTGAGAACGCAGTGAGCCAGATAACTATGCAAACCAGGTAGAAATGTCCGTACGTGTGTCTCTCTGCGCAGGGTTTCTACTGCACTTAGTAGTATCAGTTGCCGGGTCAGTAAATATGTGAATAGAAAGATACTCGTGGAAAAGAGTAGGGCACCTCTTTCCATGCCTTTGTTACAAAAGTATTTTGTTTTTTAAATGGTGCCCTGTGGACTTGTCTTCCATTGCGCCCGGTCGCTGGTTTGCTCGTCGGTTCGAGTCAGCCCCCAGAATGCAGTGTGTTGAATGTCAGAGCTCCGAGGGCTACAGAAACATGTTCTTTCTGCCATGTAAACACAGGAAGCTCAACACCATGAAAGGTTAAGTGTTGGAAGTCTGTGAAAGAATGCGTTGATGTGTTTAAATAACGGTGGATAGTGGAATGACAACAGCAGTGCAGAGAGGTCATGAGTGCTGTAAGTCTGTATGCAGACTTATTTAATGTGTTTGTGTGTAGTAGTAAAGGCCTGTTCTTGACAGCTTTGTGAGCCGGGTCTCCGTTGTCTAAGCAGCAAACGTGGTGCGTCTGGAGTGACTTGTGCAGTCTGGGGTAACTTGCAGTGTTGCCAACTGCTAAAATCCAAAATGCACTAGAATGTGCTAGAGCAGTGGTTTTCAACCATTTTCATATAGGACCCACTATTTATTATGCATTTTAGCCACGGAAGACCATCATTTGACGTTGAGTTAAGTCTCTCGGACTAATTTAACATGGGTGAATTTTACCCGGACGATTGCATTTTTGTAATTTTCATAATGTTGCTCATGTCTGAGGTGGGTGGGTCAGTGACATCTTAGAATGTGGGTTTGTTTCCCTGCACATACCCCTATTTTTAGTTTATTTTTTTCTGCAGGAAGGTTTTGGGTAAATTTTACCCGTGTTTAGTGTTGGGGTAAAAAGGTTGAAAACCGCAGGCATAGTGTGACAGGGTATGTTGAAAGTCAAATCGTGCGGCGTGTGCCGGCCTTAACCGGTCTAAACGTGTGTGTACATTTAACACTATTATCAACACATTTCAGGGGGAGCTGTCCTCAAGGACCCCTGCCCCACCCCCTCCAACCCCCAGCCCATCTTACTGTGAGAACCACTAGTAGTTCATGTGACAGTTTGGAAAGTGTGTGTGTGTGTGTGTGTGTGTGTGTGTGTGTGTGTGTGTGTGTGTGTGTGTGTGTGTGTGTGTGTGTGTGTGTGTGTGTGTGTGTGTGTGTGTGTGTGCAGCAATGTGACACCAGGGGTCAACATGTTTCATCTCTCTCCTGTTACGTAACTTTCTCCAGAGACGTTAACTCTCTCTCTCACACACACGCGCGCACATACACACACACATGCACGCGCGCACACACACACCCCGCCATTCCCCCAATGGGGCGTGATTATTTAAACCTGTGGTTTTCAACCTTTTTCATACTGGGCTCCACTATTTATTTATTCACAATTTAAGCCACGGAGGATCCACCATTTAATGGCATTTTAGCCCCACAGACCCCAAAACCAAATATTTGGTTTCATTTTTACGCTCTCGTATGAGTTAGATCTCAGTAAACAACTTCTCATCATTTAGCTGGGGACCACCTGAAGCCCTCTCACGGACCACTGGTGGTCCCCAGACCAATGGTTGAAACCAGTTATCAAAACCGCACGTACACGCACATGCACACGTACAGTGTGCATGTCCATCGCTATTACAGTATGGGTTTCTCAGTGGAAGCATGCACCAGGACTTCAGTCTCAGCCATTAAAGGGGAACTCCACCCATTTTCAACATTTTACTATGTCATTGATGTACCTTCGAGGTGTTGGGTGTGACATGATAAACAAGTTCCCCCATTCTCTGTTCCCAAGAAATGGAAGGTCTGAAGAAAACCACTAACATGATAATGTTAGTGGGTGGAATTCCCTTTAATTCACTCAGGATGAAGATACGCCCGAGTACAACCACACATAACATTGACAATGACAATATTATTTTTAGGGCTCCATTTTCATCATGCGCTTTTATAACCTTTTGCGTTATTTTGGAAAAAAAAAAAAAAAGAATAGTGAAAATGTCTACAAATTCACAGTGTGTCAATCGAATACCCGGGCGATCTAGATCTATCGATCGAGAGGCTGTTCTATTGTACCATGCATATCATGAATAAATATCATGAATTGTCTGGTAATAACATTACAATGCGTCCCTTATCAGCCTCTGTATTGTGATGCCTAGATATATCGTATTATTGCAATCGATATCCACCACTAGCGTCAATTTAGACACCAGATTGGCTGGTTGGACTAATCAAAAATCTCTGATCGAAAATGGTGAAATTTTGATTGATAAAATCTACATGTTGCTGATGTATAGAAATAACACAAAAGGAATTATATTCATTAATCAAATATACATTTGACCATTGATGATACAATGCCAGGCAATGACATTGCCTGTCTTTGCGTTCCTCAGCCACACGCGCACACATACAGCATTACATTCACCCTATTATTGGACCTGTTAATTACTAACTGTTAATGACTAACAATCGTTTCTTATCATCTATTAACTATTATCATTGATTAATCATTAACATCCCTGATATCGTTATCGCAATTCTCTTGTCATATTTTTAGCCCAGTGGTTTTCAACCATATTCATACCAGGGCCCACTATTTGTTCTGCATTTTAACCACAGACCACCGTTTGATGACTCATCATGTTGAGTCTAGTCCCTCGGACCCAAAACTAAGGAGTTTCCACAACTATAGCCAAATGTTAAAAAAAAAACAACCAAACAAAAAGAAAAAACAATTCTTCGACATTTACTAATTGTGTCGATTCTTGAAAATTCAGTAATTCAGACGATTAAATATCATTTAACTCTTGAGAGCGGTAAAATGAAATGATGGTTTCATTTTAACGCTCTCAAGAGTTGCATATCTATGCGTATCTATGCGGGTCTATTTGTTTACCAGCTGTCCATCATTTAGCTGGGGACCACTGTTTTAGCCGATGGCATTAACACCAACTTCTACTCCCGTTCCCAACTGATTGTGTGTGTGTGTGTGTGTGTGTGTGTGTGTGTGTGTGTGTGTGTGTGTGTGTGTGCGCGCGTGTGTGCGCGTGAGTGTATGCGTGAGTGTGTGTGTGTCATGTTACACCGTCTGGGTTCATGGGGGTGGGTCTATTCTGGGGGTGCAGCAGGGTGCGTGGAGATGCCAGCGGGGCGTCGGGTGTCACAACACGCCGTCACAGACGGTCACACGGTCTCGCAGTCTTACCACAGTCTTACCACGCCACAGCGCGCCGCCTAGTGGCTTGTAGATACGTACTATGTGAGCTTCATCCATCCATCCATCTTCATCCGCTTATCCGAGGCCGGGTCGCGGGGGCAACAGCTCCACCAGAGAGCTCCAGACTTCCCCTGTCCCGAGCAACACCAGCGACCTCCTCCTGGGGGATCCCGAGGCGATCCAAGGCCAGAGAGCGGATGTAATAATCCCTCCATCTGGTCCTTGGTCTGCCCCGGGGTCTCCCCCCATGCAGTGGGACGTGCCTCGAGGACCTCCCTAGGGAGACGCTCGAGAGGCATCCTAACCAGATTTGGTTTCATTTTTATACTCTCAAGAGTTTAAATATTCATCATGTGAATTAGCCCAAATCTAACACAACTAGATAATGTAGAAGATGATCTATTTGTTTGGACTGGATTTGTGGACAAAAGCAAATTTTTAGTTTTGGAGTCTGTGGGGCTAAAACGTCCTCAAATGGTGGTCCGTGGCTCAAATTCTGAATAAATAGTGGGCCCTGGTATGAAAAAGGTTGAAAACCACTGTATTCAAGTATTACTGACGTCGCTTTGGAGACGAGAGCCAAGGAATGTGGGGAAAACATTTCAAAACTATAAAGGTTACACTGACAGGGTTCCTGGTACCAATTCAATTGGAGAACAAGTGCATTTATTTATAGAACAACCAAAAACATCCAAGGTTGGTCCAACGTGCTGTACAGGATATAACAGGATAGAACAGTGAATATACAGTTGAAAGACATACACCTTTTAAACAATATACCCAACCACACATGATTAAAAATAGAATACGCATTTAAAAATGTGATTTTTAAACACAACGTCTGACACATTCTAGGCAGGAACCCCCCTTTTGGTGTTATGCTTTAGCGTTTTAAAAATATCAGATCTACAAGCTCATTGTGCAGCACTCGTTATTTGCAGCGCTGTGAGCTTATAGGTCTGCTATTTTTGAAAAAAACAAAAAGAAAAAAAAAAAAAAAACATTGTGCTGAGTATATATTTTTTCAGAGCGAACATGTTTTAAGAGCATAAGTGCCAAAAAATGATTTAAAGGGCAAAAGTGTAGCTATATATCTTTTGTGTTTTGGCTAAAAAAGATTGCCTCCATTACGTTTAAGATATTTTGTATGTAATAACCATGCCAAAATATGTAGTTATTGTGTGTATGCGTGCGTGCGTGGGTGCAACCTTTCCCAATTGGGAAAGGTTGCATCCGGCCCTGCAAATAAATGCAGTACGGGACAAAAAGTACATTTAAAAGCATTTAAAAACAGTATTTGTACTATGGTTGTACATCACTCGGTATTCCCTGAGGATATTATTTGTCCTATGGTGTTAACATCCCACTGTACGTCGTGTCAATATTTGAACAGCGCTGCAACAAATCAATCGCAAGTGTGTATTTGGTGTAATGTTTCTCGTTATCTTAACCAGCGACTCATTAGCTCAGCCGTTGATCTCATCTCCTCCTTGTTACGCGAGAGTTTAATGAGCTTTAATAAGGTTGTAAAAATGACCTCATCCTTCACAGGCTCACACAGGGACAATAAAAAACAACCACACGCAAACGGTTGCATTCTATTTGACATTAACTCAGCTGCTGATATGAGCCATAACCAGTTCATACTCAAAGCGAGACTGACAACACTGATGCTCTTCCAGGAACATGGAAACAATTCAGAAGTGCCTCAATAGAAGTATTGTCAAGGATAAAAACAGCTGAAATGGTCCTGGGCGAATGCCAATTGTTTTGTATTGACCATTGAAAAAGAAGATGGCTGCCAAAAATGTTTCTAAAAGGGGTCCTGAAGGGTCTAGACAGTTTTTTTCTTATTTTTGCAGGGGAAAAAGCAAAAAAAATGTTTTAGCGGCCATTTTGTTTTGGGGGTACGACCATGTAAGGCTGTGTCATATTGGTGAGAATGTCTCAGATAAGAAGTCTGTGACAAAACACATGATTTAGGCCATGTTATTGATCCGCTGACTGAAAGCTTTACGATGGTTTCAACACAGCCATCTTTTTAGGGTACCTTGTGCTTCAGTATGTTGACAAGCGTCATGAAAAATGCTAATTTTCCTTTCCAGCTCGACTTGGCAACTGCCAACAGAGCCAAAACTACTAGTAACTGCTGTACTGACCATGGTATTACTGCGCTTTGCCTTAACTGACGAATTATTCGTCAGTATTGTCAAGAGGAAGGTGTAAGACATAAGACTGAACGATGCAAATTAATTCACGGCTGTTATCAAAGCAAACCTGGGCTTC
The DNA here is from genome assembly GCA_039105355.1 of Benthosema pterotum. Taxonomy (NCBI): domain Eukaryota; kingdom Metazoa; phylum Chordata; class Actinopteri; order Myctophiformes; family Myctophidae; genus Benthosema; species Benthosema pterotum. The sequence continues at coordinate 332,938 of CM076985.1, read as the reverse complement.
CATAACACTTCAACAGTGCCACTGGTTGATCACCTCCATGCCACGCCCAATGGATGAAATAATTTGTTCTAAAGTAGCCCAGACCAAGAATTAACTGCATACATTTATATACTTTTCAGATGGTCGACATTTCATGTTTAAAACTTTTTTTTTGTGGGCTCGTAAAATATTCAAATTCATTGAGATACAATTTGGGGATTTCCATGAGCTGTACACCATAATCGTCAAGATTATAGGACAAAAAAAGGTTTTAAATAATTCACTTAATGCATAATGGATTGAGAATATATGAAGGTTTCACTCTATGAATTATAGAAGAAAATAAACTTTTACACATTGCTCTAATTCACTGAGAAGGACCTGTATATAATGGGACAGGGGTTGACACTAAGGTCTCCGAGGCACTTGACTTGCACATCGGGCAAGTGCAAGTCAGGTTCTACTTGCCCTCAGGTCATGGTCACTTGCCCCCCAAAAATATATTGTAAATTTTGCATTTAAGTTTACTTCCTACTTGGGTGCTTTAAACCAGGGGTTTTCAACACGTGGTCCCTGAGAGGGTTCCAGGTGGTCCCCAGCTAAGTTGGTTAACCAGATGTAACTCTTGAGAATGTAAAAACGAAACCAAATGGACCCTTGCGGGTCCATTTGGTTTCATTTTTACACTCTCAAGAGTTAAAATTCATCATCTTAATTAGCCCAGGTCGCAATGACCGCCTTCAAGACAAATTTATCTTGTGTTGTGTTATTGCGCATTAATTTGCACACTTGCCCGATCGGGCAACCAGGTAGCAGTCTTCACTTGCCCCACCATTTTTTTTTACTTGCCTCGGGCAAGTGGGCAAGTGTTAGTGTCAAGCCCTGTGGGGCAGCAGTGGCTCAGGAGGTCGACCGGCTGAATGGGAACCGCAAGCTTGCCAGTGCGATCCCCGGGGGGATCAAACCCCTACAAACAACCTGTGAACAGGGGCAGATGTAACGTTTCCCAATTGGGGGGGCAGGAGAAAATGTTATGGGTGCAACTTCACTTCGCTTCGTGCCACGGGCGATTAAGTCGCGCCCAAACCATTTTTGGTTACAGGACTTATATCAGGCAAGTAAAGCATCAATAATAACATCAGTTGCTGAAGTTGCAACAGACACGCAGCATGCATAAAGCTAAAGGTCTGACCCTTCTATTTTCAATGATGAAATGCTGTTGGTTTAGTGGTGCCACGACTGTAGTTACTTAGTAGCAGTAGTAGTGTTTCAAATCATTTTAAATACAAGCACTATAATTTGAAATACCATGAGTTGTTTTGCAAGCCATCGTGTTGGTTGGTGCAGACTGAGCATTTAGGGGGGCATTTACCCTCCTTGCCCATGCCTAGATCCGCCCCTGCCTGTGAGTTTTTGTGCATACAAATGCAGTATGTACTGTAATTGTGTGTGTGTGTGTGTGTGTGTGTGTGTGTGTGTGTGTGAGTGAGTGTGAATCTATTGCATGTAAAGTGTCATAACTGCACCAATTTCCATTCATTTTCAACTCCAATAATGTGCCTCTCCCAGTGTGTAAATGAATGAACTATTGTTTTACGCTCTTGGGGGTAAACGTGCTATAAATATGAAATTCTCAGTACTTGCTCCTCACTAAAGCTCATTATGGGATTATTCTAAGCACATTTTAAGCAAGGAAACCAATCCTGCTGAATTGTGACCCTAAACCGCTTGATTCTGTGTCCACAACACAATTGAAACCCCACAACAAAAGAGCAAATATAATTAATTTAGAAAGTGTTGAAGACGGTCATTAACAGGATGTATGACTTAACTCATTCTTTAGTACTGGAGCCCCTTTAGGTGTTTTAGTTGATGAAAAATATCAGATCTACAAGATCATAGCGTGCCACCTGTTATTTTTTAAATATATGTCTAGTTTCTGACATCAGATTCTAGTTTCTGACACTAGATTCTAGTTTCTGACATCAGATTCTAGTCTCTGACACTAGATTCTAGTTTCTGATGCCAGCTTGTAGTTCCTGACACTAGTTCTAGTTTCTGACACTAGGTTCTAGTTTCTGACACTAGGTTCTAATTTATGACGCCAGATTCTAGTCTCTGAGGCTAGATTCTAGTTTCTGACATCAGATTCTAGTGTCTGACATTAGATTCTAGTGTCTGACGTCAGATTCTAGTCTCTGACGCCAGATTCTAGTTTTCTGACATCAGATTCTAGTCTCTGTTCACGAAAACAAAAAAGTGCTCTACTCTGTGCCCATTGGACTTAATAATAATATTTGTATGCTCATTGACATTGTCACAAATCTCTATGGGGCAAAAAATGACGTGCTTTCTATGTTTAGAACCCCCAAAAAGTGTCTGCCACTGCTAGATGAACGTGTCATATAGTTAGTTATGTAATGCTTACATTGTGGCTTTAACGGCAGGCCTTGGACGTGACATGAGAGGAACGAGGACAGCTGTACTGTAGCAGAGAGGACGCTACGGTACATACTGGGTTGTTCAGGCACGTGCACGGTGCACACACATACCGTAGATATCAAAGGGTGCTTGAGCCCCTGCCCTTTTTTCCGTTTGTAAAACAGTCCTTTCCCAGACCATGAATTACTCTTCATTTACTATGGTCTGTAAAACAACTGTCCTTTACCAGCCCATGAATGCCGCATTTACTATGGTCTGTAAAACAACTGTCCTTTACCAGTCCATGAATGCAGCATTTACTATGGTCTGTAAAACAACTGTCCTTTACCAGACCATGAATGCAGCATTTACTATGGTCTGTAAAACAACTGTCCTTTACCAGTCCATGAATGCAGCATTTACTATGGTCTGTAAAACAACTGTCCTTTACCAGACCATGAATGCAGCATTTACTATGGTCTGTAAAACAACTGTCCTTTACCAGTCCATGAATGCAGCATTTTACTATGGTCTGTAAAAGAACTGTCCAGACCATGAATGCATTTTCTACATGGCGAAATAAATGCAAAATGTCACCCATTTCCTTCCCATGCCATGCTGGAAGGCAGCACTCAAGGAGATTTTTTTTTCCCACAACACTGCATTTTGCGTTGAACACATTTGTATACTAGAAATCCATGTTGTTACACCCGGTGTTAGACAGCAATGAATTACATATTGCATATTACTGCAATATTATTACCTTTTCCAGGAAACTTGTAAGCGATATTGCTCTGCCAAAATGGATAATATGTAATATGTTACTCTGCCAAAACATGCCTCATTATTGCTTACAAATGAAATGAGCTTGTTGTTGGATGATGTAAGAATAGAACAGATTTACATGCTATCAACAGATAACAACAGAGATGTGCAGTAGTTTGTAAATCTAATCCACCGCAGTATTCTGCACACATGACCTACACTACAAGTTGTCACCAAAAAACAGATTGTGTTTTACACCTCTATACTTTTGCAAGTGTGTGTGTGTGTGTGTGTGGGTGGGGGGGTGACTAAAGTAATATGTAACATCACTCTTTGATTCAAGTAATAAGTAATATAATATTACTTTTTCTAAAGTGGTCATAAATAAAGAAAATATATTACTCAATTAGTAACACTGTCCAGCTACAGTACTGTGTTGAGCTACACACACAGCTGATCTGCAAGCTCTCAACACTGTGGCATGCTGAGAGCTTGTAGAGCTGCTATATTTGCAATATTTTTTTTTTGTCTAAATGACTTAGGGCAGTGGTTTTCAAACAGTGGTCCGGCGACCACCAGTGGTCCTTGAGAGGGTTCCAGGTGGTCCCCAGCTAAGTCAGTAAAAAGTTGGTTAACCAGATGTAATTCTTGAGAGTGTAAACATGAAACCAAATGGACCCTTGCGGGTCCATTTGGTTTCATGTTTACACTCTCAAGAGTTAAAATATTCATCATCTGAATTAGCCTACTTAATTAAAAAGTCTACACAACCAGAGAAGGTAGATGAATGATCATTTTGAATAACTGTATGTTTGCCTGTTTGGTTTGCAAAAAATCCAGCCTTGAATTGTGGACAAAAACAAAATAAATCTTTAGTTTTGGGGTTTGTGGGGTGAAAATGTTGTCAAATGATGGTCCGTGGCTCAAATGTTGAATAAATAGTGGGCCCTGGTGTCAAAAAGGTTGAAAACCAACTGACTTGGGGGATTTCAGCCCCTGAACCTCCATCACCCTGTTGTCACTGTTGCCGGGCAGAATGACTTCATACTGTTATGCCCTGTATTTATTGACACAACAGAGACGCCGTTGATGATCGACAAACAGTTCAGCTTTGAGACGTTCTACTAGCGCTCAACTGCCGTGTTTATACACATACACAGACATGCCGAGGAGCATTCTACAAAATCGTCTTCCAGAATTCGGTCCCTAGTATTTCTTGCTCAGCCTCAAACATTTTCATGTCAAGGACACCCAAAAATCTAATATAATGGCCCTGAAAACCTTGTTCTTCCATGGATCCTCGGAAGCAAAGATCTTTCGCTCCGAAAAGATGTTTCAAAGCTTCTGCAGTCACAGTTTCAATCATGAAAATGTGGTGCATTATTTCATGGGTTTTCAACATTTTTGATACCAGGGCCCACCATTTATTCAGCATTTGAGCCACGGACCACAATTTTGATGACATTTTGGCCCCAAAACTAAAGATTTCTTTTGTCCACAATAACAGGCTGGATTTGGGAAACAAAACATACAGATCAAAATGTCCAATCTTCTAGTTGTGTAGACCTAATTAAGATGATGAATATCTTAACTCTTGAGAGCGTAAAAATGAAACCAAATGGACCCGCAAGGGTCCATCTGGTTTCAACTTAGCTGAGGACCACCTAGAACCCTCCTCAAGGACCACTGGTGGTCCCCGGACCACCGATTGAAAACCACCGCATTATTAGAAAGAACACGAAAATGTTGTGATTTTTCAAAAACAGAAGATCTACAAGCTCATAGCGCAGCACTCGCTGCCACGCTATGAGCTTGTAGATCTGTTTTTTTCAATAGCTATCAAGTATGTATGGGAAGAAAAAGAGGAACTGAGCAGGTGTTTAACGGAGATAACAGAAGGTGATGATGATAAAAAAAAGAGACACACCAAACACAGACAGAGATAATAATTAAAGAGACGATCCCTTCACACAAAGTCAAAAACGAGAAAACTCATAAAACTGCTAAAATGAAGCTATAAAGTGTGAGATTTAAAACTCCCAAAGAGGGAAAGCGATTCCCATCCTGAATGGGTGAAGTACTTTTACTCCAAGGGCTGTACTTGAGTATACCTTTCAGGTATTTTTTTGTTTTTGACCTCACTGTAGTGCAGGGCGGATATAGGCATGGGGGGGGGGTGCCCCCCTAAATTCCCTAACTACCCCACCAAGCATAATGTCATGCAAACAACCCAAATTTCAAATATATTTCAAATGAAAGTGCCTATATTTAAAATGATTTGAAACACTACTACTGCTACTAACTAACTACAGCTGTGTCACCACTAAACCAACAGCATTTCATCATTGAAAAGAGAAAAGTCTCTGAGTCAGACCTATAGCTTTATGCATGCTGCGTTGTTCTAACTTCAACAATTTTAGGAAAAAAAGTCCAGAAATGAAAAGGGAATTTACTTCTGGGCCACGGACTCGTCACGAAAAGGGCGGGACTGCTCAGATCTATATTTTATATACCGGTATATTTTTTTTTTACTTGACTACATTTATTTGTAAATCTAGTTACTTACACAGTTTTTGAGAATATATTTGAACAAATAGCCAATCTACAAGATCTACTAGATCTTTAATTTACTAAGGACCCCCCCCCCCCCCCCTTCTTTTTCTAATGTCTATGCGGTTCCCAACTGTCCCACCATTTTTCCGGGGACCACCTGGAACCCTCCTGAGGACCACGGGTGGTCCCCGGACCACTCGTTGAGAGCCTGTTCGTGGCTTTTTGTAGTGTGTGGAGAGAGAGATTAACCCGATAACAATTAGATCCTTTCTCCATCTGTCTCACTCAGAAACCCTTCATAACACTAAGCCCTGTTTAAACACGGACTCTGGCTGTATGTAAACACTACTGGCATGAGAAAGAATGGACCGACTGCTGTTTACTTTAAAGGGGAACTCCACCCATTTACAACATTTTAATATGTCATTAATGTACCTTAGAGATGTTGTGTATGTGGACATGATAAAAAAAAAAGTTCCCCCAATTCTGTATTTCCTAAAAATGGAGGTCTGAAAAAAATCATTAACATGGTGAAATACATCTGATGACATCATCAAGATGTATTTCACCATGTTAATGATTTTTCTTTCAGACCCCTTTTTCCTGAGAGGGTATAAATGGAACCAAATGGACCCGCTAGGGTCCATTTGGTTCACATTTGTATCCTCTCAGGAAAATTTTGAAAATGGGTGGAATTCCCCTTCAACCCATCCTGAACAGAAGATTTGCGCCACATTTTCACAATTTTCATAGCGTGGCGCGCTATGAGCTTGTAGGTCTGATATATTGTAGGTCTGATATTGGTCTGTAGGTCTGATATAGGTCTGATATTGTAGGTCTGATATCAACGTGGCTATGTTTTTCTCTCTTTTTTTTTTCTGAAAAAATATCGTATAACGGCTCTATGTATGCGGGCGTCTCTGGCGCTTACAACAAACCAATTTGTTTGAAAATCGGTTGAAAAATAAGCGAGTTATCGTCATTTAAAAGTATATGCTCATAGACACAATGTTATGCTCTCCTCTCACAAGATGGCCGCCGTGAACGACGTCGCTCCGGATTGGCCAGCAGTGGGGGCGAGCCATCTAGCTTTCTTATATATCTATATCTATGGTTGATATATTTACTTGAGTACCAAGGTGCTAGTCCAGTATCCAGGCTCCCTTGCCATGGCAACATTCAACTTCTGAATGTTACCGGCAGTGCAACATTCCAGTGCTTTGACTCGAATTTCACCTTTTTTACGTAGCACCGTTGTTTCTGATTGAATGTTGTAACAACGAGCCAAAAGCTTTTTTTTTTTCCACAGAGACCAACCAGAAACCTCAACAGCATTTCAGTGTTGCCAACTTGGCGCTATATCTAGCTCTTTTCCAGACGCCCCCTAGCGCCAATCTAGTGCAGCTTTTATGCTGGTGAGTCTAGTGCTTTTTTGCTGGTGAGTTGACAGGCGCCAGAGATAAAACCCTCTTTTTTCACCATTTTTCCTCCTATGATAGAGTCCTCCTTTCTTCCTAGAAATGACCATTGGTAACCAAATGGACCTTTTTAGATCTGTAACTCTTGAGTGTGTAAAATTTTTTACGCTCTCAAGAGTTAAATCATATTTAACCATCTGAATTACCTAATTTTAAAGAATCTACACATTTAGAACATGTAGAAGAATTGCTATTTTGACCAACATTTTGCCAGTTATTTCTCCTAAATTATTAGAAATTACACTCAACATCAAATAGTGGTCCTCCTCCGTGGCTAAAATGCAGAATAAATAGTGGGCCCTGGTATGAAAATGGTTGAAAACCCACTGCTCTAGCGCATTCTAGTGCATTTTGGAAGTGCCACTGCCAACATAGGTGCACATGGTGCACGCATAAGCTTTCCTTAATGACTGTATTTGGTTTCAGTATTTTATTTATGATAGTCAAGGCAACTTCAGGGGGTCCTCAGACCAAAAACATTTGTACAATCGACCAGGCTTTCTGCAAGTTTCTTTCCTCTCTTTGTATGTACACACTCAGGATTCCTCTTTGGTACAGGAAACCTTATGTGTCCAAACAATAGGTC